>CM067359.1:83010829-83104348 GCA_034401795.1 Chaetoderma sp. LZ-2023a
CGCATGACACGTGTGTTCCAGGGCAGACAGTGGGAATTCAGGGTGTTGCCCTTCGGAATTTCCACGGCTCCTCGGGTTTTCACCCGTGTGGTTCTTGCGATCACAGCATACCTCCGCAGGAGAAGCATAGCAGTCCACACGTACATAGACGACTGGCTGTTGAAAGCGCACACCCGGGAAAGTTTGTCGGCCAATCTGGAGATTGTTTTGAAAACTCTCACAGACTTAGGCTGGATGATCAATTTCCCAAAATCAGAGCTGACTCCATCCCAGAAGTTTGTTTACCTGGGGATGTTCTTCGATCTAGAGACAGGATATGTTTATCCTACTCAGGAGAGAGTTCAGAAACTCATCTCATTAATTCAGTCAGTGTGCGACAGTCGTCATGTCCTGGCACGGGTTTACTTGAGAATGCTGGGGTTGATGGTTTCATTGGAACCAGTCATTCCTCAGGCCGCCTTACGCAGGCGGCCGATCCAGTTATTTCTCATGACACAATGGACCCAGAGTACAGGTTCGCTGGACTCGAATGTGTCAGTGTTGGCGCCTCTGATTCACCACCTGCAATGGTGGTTGAATACAGAGAATCTCTTGCCGGGGGTTTTGCTAACCCCTCCCCACCCTCAGGTGACTGTGTATACAGATGCATCGATGGAGGGCTGGGGAGCTTGCCTGGAAGAGTCCACGATATCAGGGCTTTGGAATCTGGAACAGTCAAAGGAACATATAAATCTACTGGAGCTAAAAGCAGTAGTCCTGGGCCTGGAACATTTCTTACAGAAAGTTCAGGGCAAGATTGTTCTTATTCGTTCAGACAACTCAACAGTTGTGACTTACATAAACCCCCAGGGCGGAACGAAGTCGCCCAGTCTCTGTATGATGACATGGAAACTGCTTTGTTGGTGTCTGGATCACCAGATTACCTTGAAAGCAGTTCATATTCCGGGAAGGTTAAACCTGCTAGCAGACTCATTGAGCCGAAGGATGAGTGTTTTACCCACGGAATGGCAACTAAATCAATGTGTGGCGGATCGTCTGTTCGACCATTGGGGGAAACCCAACATCGATTTGTTCGCAACGAAGAAGAATGCGAAGATGACGACGTACGTCTCTCCGATTCCGGATCCAAGCGCTTTCGCAACAGATGCGTTAGCTATCAGCTGGGGGAGAATGTATGCATACGCATTCCCTCCAGCAATCCTGATTACAAAAATTCTTCAGAAAATCAGACAAGAGGAATGCCAAGTGCTTCTGATCGCCCCGGATTGGCCAAGCCGATCATGGTATACGGATCTGCTGGACCTTCTGGTCTGCAATCCGGTTCCTCTGCCTCTGATGGACGATATTATCTTCCAGGGCAAGGCCCTTCACAACAATCCGTCAATGTTCAGATTGACTGCGTGGATGTTGTCAAGGAATCTAGAATTAAGGAGGGCTTTTCTGAGCAAGCAGCCATGTTTATGGCCAAAGCCAGGAGGGGGTCAACCTCCAGAGCATATAATTATAAAATCAACAGATTTGCAGAATGGTGCTCAAAAAGATGTATTGATCCAATGGATTCATCTATTCAAGTAGTAGCTGATTTCCTCTGTCACCTCTATGATGCCTATAGCCTCAAGCCTAACTCTATTGCTGGTTATAAGTCAGCATTAATGTCTGTTATTCCTTGCTTGGCTAAGAGGGGAAGTGATGAAGTAAATACATTAAATGTATTAATTAAAGGCATGGGCAATCTAAGACCAAGGAATCCACCTGTGATTCCGTCTTGGAGTTTATCGCTAGTGCTTCAAGTACTAGGTGATAAGCCTTTTGAACCACTTAGTTCCATTTCTATGAAACTATTAACACTGAAGACTGTGTTTTTAATTGCTGCGGCCTCGGCTAGGCGTAGGAGTGAAATTCATGCCTTATCAGCCGAGGATGACCGTTTTGTGGTTTCAGGGGAAGGCCTTAAGCTGCTACCTAGGATTAATTTCTTGGCTAAAAATCAGTCGTTGAAATATCCAGGTCAACCTATTATTTTGCCTGCTTTAACTAGATATGATCCTAATTCTAAAGCATGGTGTCCCGTCCGGGCGCTGCGCCGGTACAAACAACGTACGGCGGAGTGGCGCACCGACCAGTCAGCGTTATGGTTGTCATATATTGAACCCCATGGCAGGGCTTCTAAGGACACCATTTCCAGGTGGATTGTAGAATGCATTCAGTTTTGCCATAAATCCGCCACCGGGAAGCAGGTTGACGTGGCCAAGGCTCACAGTGTCCGCGGCGTAGTGACATCCACTGCCCTATTTAATGGGGTCCCTGTGGATGATATTATGTCGGTGGCTCAATGGCACTGTGAGTCCAGTTTTACAGACCATTATCTCCGTGACACCTCTAATCCTCTCGCCTTGTCGATTTTGAAAAAATAACTTGGCATATATTTTTTGAGGAGGTTTTTTCCTCATTACTTATATATTTCACAATTAATTTATGGAAACACCCACTTTTTTGGGCCTGCATCAGTCTTTACCAATGGGAAGATGATGTCAGCAGCCATTTCAACAAGGTCAGTCTTGTTCATGTGTTGTCCGTTGTTGATTGTATTGTCACGATTACCCGTT
This sequence comes from Chaetoderma sp. LZ-2023a, assembly GCA_034401795.1. Taxonomy (NCBI): domain Eukaryota; kingdom Metazoa; phylum Mollusca; class Caudofoveata; order Chaetodermatida; family Chaetodermatidae; genus Chaetoderma; species Chaetoderma sp. LZ-2023a. The sequence goes on from CM067359.1 coordinate 83,013,436, forward strand.
ATTAATATGGTGATGGTTTGTGTATTTGTGTGGTTCATTGTTGAGAGTTACGAAAATGGAGCTTTTTCGTCTCTGTCCTGTAGTACATGGCACTTGTACGTAGAGAGCGTATAGGACATTGAGGTCAGTCGACTCTTCCTCCCAGGAAGGAGGGGGGGGGGGGGGGGGGGGGGGAGCGCATATGACATTCGGTCATCTCTCATACATCGGTGGTGTTATCCGATGGTTAGTCAAATCCTGACTGTTTTTTCTTACAGTTTCAGAAGTTTTAGTGCCTTAAACGCAGAAAAAGCGTATAGGGATGAGCTGGTCTTTTGACCTCGCCTCCCTCCCGCCAGATTCACTTTCGAATTCTGGCAATATCAAAAGTATTAGGGAGGTAAGTATACTCTTGAAGTGAAATAAACGAAATCTAGGATTTCTTTTTTCACGAGAGAGTTGATACTTACCTCCCTAGATACGGACCCGGCCTCTCCACCCCACAGAGGCTCGGTCTTCAGGCTCTTAATAGTTGCATGTGTGTCAGCCAATAATCTAGTCAGAGGAAGTGCTAGTCTGCGCATGCGCGGTGGTGGGGCTGGCATCCGCCAGACTACGCTCTGACTCCCTGCCCAGTAGGGGCACCTAACTGTTTTAATCTGAGTGTTTATTGAGTGAAAGCCAATATTCAGCAATATCAAAAGTATTAGGGAGGTAAGTATCAACTCTCTCGTGAAAAAAGAAATCCTAGATTTCGTTTAATGTATTATGGGGTTCCAACGCTAGATTTTGTGTGAATGTGTGTGCTAAACGTATAAAACTAATTAGCATTTAAGTCATACAAGATACTCAGGCATCCCTTGGGACCCACTTCCACAACATTTGGGGATCTGAAGTTGCATTTTGGTGGTCTATACACTCAAAAGGCGCCTTATGAGAAAACCTGCATATAAAATATGGAATCGTGTTCCTTATATTTTGTATTTCTGTTTCAGCATAGAAGCAGCAGAAGTTACCATGCCAGACGGAAACAAATTACTTTTACCTGTAAGCCTAATATTATCTGAACTACTTGTATAACTGATTAATCTATCGCATAAAAGCATTTTTGGGTAAACTTGATTTGAGTGCAGCGTGTCATTCAGGTCATTCACGTGCGCTCGTTGCCAGGCAATGACGTATCTCTCTACCGTATTTACCAAATTGTTTCAGTTTCACATTCAACGCATCGGGGGGTGCTTTGAATACAGAAATAGGAAAAGTATTCAGCTCAAATGTTTAAAAAACGACTGCTATGGCTTCACATTAAATAACACTTAATATTTACAAAAAGGCAAATTCAATTTATAAAATTCGTAATATCTAAAATTCGAGACCACGCTAAAACGCTGTAAATAATGACTTACGCCTTGTAGTTGGAGGGCATAAGTTACGCTCGATTTTATGGATAGGCGTAGGCTATGCCCTCTTCATCAATACCGACTTACGCCGCTTTGGAGCTTACGCCAGAGTTACGCCTTTTCTAGGGCGTAAGCGCTCTTCTTGAATACGGCCCCAGGTCGCTACATGATTAAGAGTCTAAACCTTCATCATTGGAGGGTAATATCAGCTCAATTTCCAGACATTTTATGACGTTGTTAATAATGGACCTTTCCATTTTTAACTATGTCCCGCCCATCTCTAGCTAAGCTCCACCCACACCTCGCTAGTGTTGGGATCGACCAATCTCTGAACTCTCTATCAATTTCCAGAAAACTATAACTAAAACAGGTAAGCTATTGAACATTCTGGAACTATAGGCAGCAACAGCATCCAGTCAAATTAGTTTCAAAATATTCAACTGCATGTTTATTACATAGTAGAGACATACAATTTGTACAACGTGTCTGACAGTCAGACTATTAAGCGTTAAAGACGGGCCTAATGGAATCATTTATGACGTAATAATTATGCCGTCATCCTACACATCGCTTGGCTGATTATGAAGTCATATGACGTCAGATTGATAGATAGATACACTAGAAAGGCCAATATTGTTGTGTTCCATACTCTTAGCTCACTTCTATAAAATAAGGCGAACGTATACACATCTTATTATTATGTTACAGTCAAACGATCAGGCTTACCATTGCTAAATAATAGGGATTTGATTTCCATATGATAGGTACTGTGAAAGGGATTTTAATGTCTGTGTGTGGTGCTTTGGGTGGGATGGCTTTGGGGTGGGGTGGCTTACGGTTTGTGGTGGTTTACCAGTGATTGTATGGTTTAATTAATTTTATGAATTTTATTTTAGGAGCTACCTTATCGGAAGGAGATAATGACGGTTGACAGCATTAACAAGAAATTAGGAATCAGGTATGTATAAGTTTATATTGAAAGTAAAAAAGTTATTTATTTGAGAATATCTTAACCCTTAATTCTTAAATTTGTTCAAGAAAAAAAGTTCTAGAACTTGTCAATTTGCAGACCAAAAGATTATTTTTTCAAATTTACTACTGGAATCATTGGCTCAATTATTGAGCAAGGGAATTCAGTGGTAAATTTTAATAAATAGTCTCCTCTTGTTCTGAAAATAAACATATCTCAAGACCACTGTAGAAGGAGTTTTTGACTGGCTTGAGTGTTAAAGGTAGTAGTGTTGGGAATTGGTACTATTTTTGTGATCGATGATTGGTTTTATATACTAACCGTTGATCAATTACTGATTGATCATAATAGGTTCTTATTTTTTATACATTTTGAATGCAGTAATTATAGCAAGTTCAAGGATATTTACCCCCTTCAAACTAAGTCGCAGGTATGACCGAGTCTTAATAATTTAAAAATAATTTGTTGAATATATTGAAATTAATTTGATTGGGAGCTGTTGCTGCCTCAGGCAGCAACAGCTTCAAATCAAAGTAGTTTCAAACTATTCAACATGTTATTGGTATGGTTGTTAACATACTATTTCAGTGCTGGAAGAATTAATGTCTTAGACATATAGTTGTAACAATTAAATTTAAATTCTTTTCCAAAAAGTATCCATTTTCTAGATTGAGCAGTTAAAATATATTAATAAAGGAAATCTATAAACATCCAAAATCGATTTCTGAAATCATGATCGATTGGTTGGTTGAACATGCAAATCAATCAAAAATCGATTAATTGGAACAACATTAAAAGGTAGTATTTTTGTGGCCATTATGTGACCCTAAGACATTTCATGTTGCAATTGACTTGTATTAACTGTTTCACCGATAAATTCCTCATATCTCAATCTCAGGAAAAACAAACAGGAAAGCTGTTTAATTTTAAATATTCAACGAAATATGCTATTTATCATAAAGAAATTACTTTGTCTCGGATTTGTTTCTGAAAGGATTAATAGACAATATATCGGTTCAAATGGCCACTATAAGGCATAATAACATAGAAATACAAACAAAAGTAGATGCCAAGAACAAGTGATGGAACTTATATGGCCAGTATTTCCAAAACACATAATTACATCTGTATTTCCTTAAAATATTAATAATTATCCTCTTAACCCTTTAATGGTCAAATTTAGTAAAAAAAAAATTTCTCTTATTAAATATCCATTTACAAGCCAAGAGAATACAATTATTGAAAATTTATCACTGAAATGACTGGCTCGATTATCGAGCAAGTCATTTCAGTGGTAAATTTTCAAAAATTGTATTCTCTTGGCCTGTAAATAGACATTCCACAAGACCATGGCAGAGGCTGGTTTTGGCCAGTAATACCATTAAAGGGTTAAATAGTCATACCGGCCTCTGTTATGCTCTTGTGGAATGTCCATTTACAGGCCAAGAGAATTCAATTTTTTTAAATTTGACCACTGGAATGACTGGCTCAATAACCGAGCCAGTCATTCTAGCGATAATTTTTCAAAAATTGTATTCTCTTGGCCTGTAAATGGACATTCAATAGGTAGATATTTAAATTTTCTTGACCAAATTTGACCGTTAAAGGGTTGTTCTTTGTGTCGAAAAAGCTCAAATTTGTCTTCTTTCCTTCACAGCGCAGACAGTAAAACAATTGCTAATTTATTAACTAGAATGTGTCTCAGTACGGAGATTGTCGGAGACGGTTCTACACTTGAAATTCAAATACCACCAACAAGAGCTGGTAAGTTTTGTGGCACTGTTATGATTTTAATCTTGATTACTTAAAGCGTATTGGGCTGTGTTCTTTGTTCATGTGGAGTTACATGGCAGCTCATTAGGTTGTCAATGACTTTCAAAAATGGAGGTAATTTCCAAAGGCTCAAGTCCATGTGCACTTTTGATGAAGACGAGATACGTGTGGTTGATATTTTAATTTAGATCAGTTTTATTATTTTAATTTAACCGCTTAATGTTCAACTCGGCCAAAACCGCCCTCTGTAGTGTTCTTGAGGATTTTCCGTTTGCAGGACAAGAGAAGACGATTTTTGAAATTTTACCACTGGAATGACTGGCTCAATAACTGAGCCATTCATTCCAGTGGTAAATTTATCTAGGAAGGCTTCTAAAATAAAAACAAGGACAAATTTGTCCAATACCTGCATCATTGGTATATTTCAAACGTGTCTATTTTGAAAACAATGTTGCTGAAAGTTGTTTCTACTTTGAATAATACTTACCAGATGTACTATTATGATAATGTCTATTATCTAGTCTAGCTCAAAATAAACAATTAAAACTCTGCACTCTCCTGGTCCTGCCTATACTGTGTCTGGGAATTACCATAGCCACAGGTACCGAGTCAATTCCCAATCACAGTCAGATTCGTCTAATTTGCGACTTGAGAAAGTCACGTTTTTTCAAGCTCTTAAAATTTTCAATTTTAACTGAATTTAAGCGTTGTTGGAGTGCGTTATTGTTGGCATCATGGAAGACAAAGGGAAATCATCACGGGGACAGGTTGTATCAATCTAGAATTTATACATTCGTGCCATAATGACTGTTTGAAATTTCCTTAAATTGGCACATTATTCTAAAATGGTAGCCATTGTTGGAGTCGCCCAGTACCCGTTAGCTTATTAGTGTTAATCCGGGTACTCGGTTCTTTCTCTCTGCGACTCGGTTCTTTCTAAGATGGATGCGCTCTTAGCCAAGATGGCGGTGCCCATGATGTTTATTCCACTTGGCTTCGCGTGTCTATGCACTCTATTTATGCCGATTTTTAGCTCTCGCTTCATTGTCGAGGGTGTTTGTAGCGATCAGCGTTTATTTCCTGGTCGTTTTAATGTTAGTTAACGTCTAGGTTGTGTTTTGAATTTTTTCACTTAAAAAAAGTTTCAAATATTTCCTGCCTGAGGCTTGATTATCATTAATTGAGAGAAAGTTAATGTTTTCCTAGTAATTCAATTTTACTATCAGGTCTATTGTGCGTATTGCTCGTCATCAGTCATGTGCAGCATTTTAATTCTTCTTTGTGTTTGCAGAAAGCCAAGAATCAGGACACTCTGTCAAAAGTGCAACAGGTTCATGAAGCGTAAATACTCTGGTCATCACTGTGTAGCTTGCGCGAAGTGTAAAGTGGGAAGCCCATGTGATGTGTGCGCCAAGTGGTCGTCGGAGATGGTGGCAGAATTTGATCGTGATCGACGTGCGCGCTTGGAGAGGATCGCGAGGGACAAGGCGGCCATACTCGTATGGATTCAGCACTGGGCGTATTGGCGGCCCAGTTCAAGGAATGTTCGACTCATTGCAGTCCACGGTCCCATCAATGCAGGCTGGTGCAGGGCAACCTTTAGGTGGTCCGGCTAGTTCTGCAGAGGGACAAGCACCTGCCCCTTCTCTGTCCTTGGCTCAAGAGCCGACGGTGGAGGAGGAAGATCTTCTTATGGAAGATTCCGGCATGCTGGATATTTCGAGGACGACAATGCCCAGTACTTCCCAGGGGTCTCCCTCAGGATTTCTACGGGTTTGCCAGGCGGATGGTGATGTCGACGTTCCGTCGGGCATCTTCCATCCGGGGTTTGGGCAACCTGTGGTATCGGTGGAGCCCTGTTTTGCAGTTCCTACCGGCATCCCGGCGGCGTTAGGTGCGGCTCCTATCGGATTGCCGTCGCCTGCCACAGGCAAAGCGGTCGTGGTCCCGCCCCCCGTGTTGTAGCCGATGTACTGCGGGGAATCCGTGTCCGGCGATTCGTTGGACACCGGTGCCGCTGGTAGTCGGGCTATGGATGCGCCCTATGTTGGTAGAGGTGCGTCCCATAGCTCTCAGCATGGATCATCGGTGGCCTTCTCATCCATGGGAGAGAGGGAAGATGAGAACGGTAGTTCTTTCATGGACGAATTCATTTTCTGCACCGAAGCTGAATGGGTGCAGGTCCTTGGCTGGATATCCGACCATCTCGGGTTGGCATCTGATCTTGGATCTCAGCGCGATCCGGCGATGGAACGGATGTTAGAGCGAGCGGCTATCGCTCTGTCACGTGGCTCTTCTGCCATGCCGACACTCCCATTGGACACGCAGACTTCCGACATGCTGGAAGTTGCGGCATGCCGTCTGGTTCAGCCGGAGTATGCACTGTCCAAAGCCCCCAAGGGGGTGAGGAGTAGGGTCCATTTTCCGGAGCAGGCCTATCATCAGTATGCCCGGGTTCCACGGCTTTCCGTCGGGGAGCGAGAGGTGCTGAACAGGCCGTTGGCTGGGAAGTCTAAGGGGCGTTCTCGTCCTTTGGTTTCCCAGACCAATAAAGATCCGTTTAATGAGCTTACACTCATTGAAGATGCGGCGAGGGAAGCCATGGCTGCGCTCTCGCATGGATGTACCCTCCTGCAGGGTATGCTGTCCTGCACGGAGGAGGGTGGGCAGGTGCCAGAGGCTGCTCCCGGAGTTATTCGGGACACCATGCGCCTGTCTCAAGATTGCCTGGCCAGGGTGATCACCAGGACATTGGCAGAGCGACGGAGAATGGTTCTCGATTGCGTAGAACCAGGACCGTAGATGAGGGCTGCATTGTCGTCTGCACCTTTCATCGGTCCAGGCTTGTTCGGCGGCTCGGCATGACAAGCTCTCTCCAAGGTCGCGTCAATGGTTGCAGAGCAGGAGGTAGTCGGCAAGTCGTGGAAGTCGACTAAGAGGACACAGCCGCAGCAGTCCTACAGGCAACATCGCCAGGAGCAGCAGAGACAGCATCCAAGATCGCCCTTCCGTCCTTGAGGTTGTGATGCCCATCGGCCATCCGGCTCTCAAGGACCTGGCCGTTCATCTTCATACAAATCCTCTAATAAGAGGCCGTATGAAGATGACAGGAAGGGTGGCGGTTCAGGCCGCGGCGGTTACCGTAAGGATAACCGTGGCGGCGGTTCCGGACTGTCATATTCCAAGAAGCCGCGGGGCGGCCGTGGGGGGCGGTCCTGATGGGATTCCGGCGGGACCAGTTCCGGTGACGTCAGGAACGAAGGGAGTCGAGAATCTTCACCCAAGCGATTTAGCGTCTTCACGTGCAATCTTGACCGCCAGCTGTGTGCAGATTCCTTCCGTCGGAGGCAGACTTCAACTGTTCTTAAGCCAATGGGAACAGGTCGTGCGAGATTGTTTAGTCTGTCAATGGATAAGAAATGGCTACGAACCGGACTGGCTCATCCATCAATCGTTAGTTCCGTTAACTTCGACTCCAATATGGACTCCCGTTCCAAGGGAATCTGATCGTCTAGATGCCATTTGCTCAGAAATAGAATCACTTCATCAGAAGAATGCGATTCATCTAGTCCGCAATCAATCATCTCTAGGCATCTATTCGATGATGTTCCTCGTTCCGAAACGTACCGGAGTATGGAGACCAATTCTCAATCTCAAACCATTGAACAAATTTATTCTTTCTCCCAAATTTCAGATCGAGACTGTAGCAGCGTAATGACAGGGCTGAGAAAAGGATGTGGGCAGTGTCGATAGATCTGAAGGATGCTTATTTTCATATTCCAATGTCAATTCCTTTTCAGAAATACCTTCGCTTTGCATTCCAAGACACTGTTTGGGAATTCAATGCGCTTCCATTCGGCCTGACCACAGCACCGAGGGTCTTCACCAAAGTAGTACTCGCCATGACTTTCTTTCCTTCGCAAGAGAAACATAGCTGTTCATACTTACATAGACGACTGGCTGCTAAAGGTGGGGAACCCAGTCACTCTGCGCAACAATCTGCAGGTAGTCCTAGCCTTGTTAAAGGATCTAGGATGGATTGTGAATCTAGAGAAATCAGAATTGACTCCATCCCAGGAGTTTGTTTATCTGGGAATCTTTTTCAATCTCAGGGACGGCGTAGCTTTTCCGGCGGAGAGCAGAGTCAAGAGCCTGATTGCCGTTTTGGAGTCAGTTTCTCTAGGAGCCTATCTGACGGCGCATCAATTTCTCAGAATACTGGGTTTACTAGTATCTCTGGAGAAGGTGGTTCCATATGCGGCACTCAGGCGCAGGCCAATTCAGATGTATCTAATGTCATTCTGGTCTCAGAGGACGGATCCGTTGTCTCTGAGAATTCCAGTGAAAGAACAATTGATATTCCACCTTCAGTGGTGGTTATCGGAACAGAATCTCCTGCGAGGTGTTCCTCTACAACCTCCTCAACCTCAGATGTCCATCTTCACAGATGCATCGACAACGGGTTGGGGAGCGGTATTGGACGATTAGTCAGGGGAATACTTTTGATATTGTTAAATATCGGCGTTCAGTCAATAAACACTCAGAATAAAAACAGTTAGGTGCCCCTACTGGGCAGATAGACAGAGGGTAGTCCGGCGGATGCCAGCCCCACCACCGCGCATGCGCCGACTACTACTTCCTCTTTGCTAATGTATTGGCAGAGAGAACACATGTTTTTGTTGTTTTTTTCACTTTCACTTGAAAAATAATTCTAAGACCGCTTTTTAAGCCTATATATTGGAAGGATTATCGCCTGGATCATGTCGGACAGAGTGGCTTCGCCGGAGGACGGTGCAGGATCTTTATATCAGGTGATTTCTAATATATTCTAGCGAGTTTTCCCCGGTGTAATGTGTTTCCGGGACTCAGGTTTACCGTGATAAGCGCCTGTTTTAGTTGTTTTATTTCAACATGGTGCTATATAAGACTAATCTCTCTCTGTGTTTATGTCCACAGGTATCTGTTAGGATATGGAATGGACATCACAGCATCTGAGGGTTTGTTTCTCTCCACCAAGGTTCCATTTCCTACTAATACTGTTAGGTTATCTAACCAAAAATTCTATGTCCAGTGAGTCGGAGGCCTAGTATAAAGGTCTTCTCACTTTGCCCTCTTGATCCAATTCCTTCCCCTGAGGTGGAGAGAGTTGAGAGGCGTACAGTTGGTGGAGTGCTCCATTTCACATCAAGAGTATACTTACCTCCCTAATACTTTTGGATATTGCTAAATATCGGCTTTCACTCAATAAAACACTCAGATTAAAAACAGTTAGGTGCCCCTACTGGGCAGGGAGTCAGAGGTAGTCCGGCGGATGCTCGCCCCACCACCGCGCATGCGCCGACTACTACTTCCTCTTTGCTCATTTATTGGCTAAGGGTTACATGCGGTTTTGTGTTACTTTACATTTTCTGCGCGTTACCTTGTTTTTTACTCAAATTTGACGATTCTTGTACGTTGGAGGCATGTCGGAAAGAGAGGACTCACCTTTGGAAGGAGCGGGATCTCTTTATCAGGTGATTTCTTTGATATGCTAGCGTGTTTTGTCCCGGTTTAATGTGTTTCCGGGACTCGCGCTTACCGTGATTAGCGCCTGTTTGTGTTGGTTTTTTACAACATGGTGCTTCATAAGTCTCATTTCTCTTTGTGTTTTTGTCCACAGGTATCACGTAGAAGCTTTGATGGACTTCTCGGCACAAGAGGATATGTTTTCTCTCCACCACGGTTCCATTTCCTACTAATACTGTTAGGTTATCTAACCAAAAGATCTATGTTCAGTGAGTTGGAGACTTGGTATAAAGGTCTTCTCACTTTGCCCTCTTGATCCAATTCCTTCCCCTTCGGTGGAGAGAATGTAGAGGCGTTCTATGGTGGAATTCTCCGGTACATCACGTTGGATGGTTTGTCTGTACAAGTGTCAGGTATCTAATTATTGATAAACAAAAGGGGAGATAATTTCCTTTTTTGCCAATGCTAGAATTGGAAGGAGTTATCTCTGTATATCTGATTGTTGTGTACTCGAAATGCCAATTCAACGGGGATGTTCCGGTTACTTATACAATTCGTTCTTGCACTTGGTGCTTGTTGCGGATCGATTATTTTGGTCACGGGATTGATGACGTCATAATCGGCCTTGGCCTTTATTAACATTTAACGTTTTGTCCAAGGCTGGTTCTTCTTGACTTGCGATCTTGAGGATCCTGTCCCTCTCTTTTTAGTTGGTTTTGAGTTCGCTAACCTTAACTATCTTGCTCATTGTCCCTGTCCTTTGTCCTGTTTCAGAGACCTGGTTGCCCGTCCTGCGGGAGGTTTCTGAAGAACAGATTCGTTCCGCACTTGTGCTTCAGCTGCAGTCCCTGTGGACCGTTGCTGAAGTGCGATGTATGTAAGCAGTGGGGGGGAGATCTAATGTCTGATTTTCTCTCATTGCAGGCAAGGGAGAAGGTGATGGAGGAAGAGAGGAAGAAGAAGAAGGAGGGTAGTAAGAAGGGTAAGAAGAAGGCCTCATCCGCGGTGGATATGGAGGCCTTCAGGTCCGAAATGTTGCAAGAGATGCAGAGGACAATAAAGGATTTGGTCCCAGAGTTGCTTCGCGGCATGCTCCCTGGGCCAGCTCCTTTGTTGTCCTCGGCATCTGCTTACGAGCAGGTGATCCCCGCCTCTGAATCCGGTCTCTTTAGCTCCGGTCCGTTTGTGGATTCAGAGGTGGCCCCTTTGTTGGGGGCAGTCCAAGACCCTGGCAGCAGGCATGGCGCCGCGCCAAGGGGCCGTGGACAACGGTTGTTGCTGGGACCCGCGGTCTGCTCATCAGACCCCGGGTATCCGCGCGCCGAAGGTGTCAAAGCCTCCTATGGCACCTTTCCTGGCCAGTCCGGGTTAGCTCTCTTTGCTGACCCGGAGTCTAATCTTTCTGGCCAGGAGGAAGAGGATCTGCTAGGGTCGCCTTCTGAGGACGTGGCCATGGAATACGACGTCTGTGCACCCCTCGCGGGGAATACAGCCGACGTGTTCCGTGGTTCTACTCTCGCAGGAGTAGATTTCACGGTCCAGAAGGTGTCCCCGGGCGGTGCTGTTGACCACGGATACCGCATACCTCGGCTTGCCGATGGTGTCGCTGGTGCTGGTCAGGCCCGCGGTAGGGCGGTGTTTACCCCACGCTCTGCCACGGCGCCTGCTCCTGGTCAAGCCGCGGAGTTTAGCATGCCTGCTCTCTCGGGCCCGCATGCTTTTCCAGGCTTGCCAGGGGTATCAGCTTATCTGCCGTCGACGTCAACTGCGAGTGCTCTGGAGGAAGACGAAGGCCCTCGTCTAGTAGAGCGCTCGCAGTTAGCCACGGAGGAGGTTTGGTCGGACGCTTGCCAGTGGCTGGTAAGTGTTCGGCCCGATCTACCCGTGGAGCTGCCGGCTAGCCAGCGTGACCATAGGCTGTGGTTAGCTGGTAGGCCGGCGGCTACCGCTATGCCATCTCTGCCGCTGGCTGAGCATGTCGTGGACATGTTCGAAGCGGCGGAGGCGTCCATTAAGGTTAATGGACGTCTCGCGAAGGCCCCTCGCGAGGTGGCGAAGCGTTGCCGCATCGTGCCCCTGGAATACCAGCGGTACGGTGTGGTGCCGAAGCCAAGCGTTGATGATCGCGCGGCTTTAGGCGAAGATGCGCGGCCGGGCTCCCGTTCTGACACGGGAGTCTTGTGCTCGAACGCGTTGCGTTCGGCGAATGCCGCGCTGCGTGATGCGGAGGAGAGTGGGAGGGCGTCGATTGCCGCTCTGTCCCACGTCTCCCAGCTGCTACAGGGGGTGGTAGCGGCCTCCGCGTCACGCCAGCCAAGCCCGGTAACAGTCCAGAGAGCCATCCAGGATGGTATCAACCTGGCTTTGGACTGTTTGACGCGGGCGGTGACCAGAAGTGTCCGGGCGAGGCGCACGTTTGCTCTTGACAATCTGTGCCCGTCCCAGGACCTGTATAATAGGCTGCTGCGGACGCCTATGACAGGTCCTGGTCTCTTTGGAGGTGAGGGATGCAGGCACCTCCAGGAGACGGTCACTCTGGTTAACAACCAGAGGGCGCTGCGTGAACAATTTGAGGTGCTCCGGCGGGAGCGTGTTCGCGCGGCACCCCCTGCGTATCGTCCTCTGCAGGCTCGAGGTGGTGCTGGCCAGGTCAGAGGCCAGCCACCGTCGCAACGTAGGCCTAGGCCACCAGCGATTCGGCCAGCAGCGAGGGGGGCGCAGGCTCCCCAGCCGCACCCAGCCAGACAGCCGCCCGCGCACCGTGGTGCGCGCGGCGCTGGGCGGGGCGCGCGGGGATCTGGTCGCGGCAATCGGGCCTGATGGCCTGGTTACCGCGGTGGGAACCACTCCGGTGTTTCACGCCGAGAGAACAGTGCCACTCTGGCACTCCTTATGTCCACCTCTATCCCTAGGTGGACCGGTGGGCGGCCGTTTGGCCGGCCACTTGCCAGAGTGGAAGCGGTTGACTCAGGACCGTTTAGTCTTGCGATGGCTTTCAGTCGGGTATCGTCCCGACTGGGTGACAGGCCCGCCATCGCGACTGTCTCTCGCGCCGATCTGGACTCCTATTCCACGGGATCCGGATCAGAGGTTGTGTATAGTGGAGGAAATAAATTCCCTCATACTAAAAGAAGCCATTCAGCCGGCACAGAGGTGCCCGGGCTTCTATTCAACCCTGTTCTTAGTAACGAAAAACACCGGAGGGTGGAGGCCGATTCTCAACCTCAAGCCATTGAACAAGTTCATAGAGACGCCCAGTTTCAAGATGGAGACTGTGCGCTCGGTGTTGGCGGGGTTAGAGCGAGGAATGTGGACAGCGTCAATAGATTTGAAGGATGCTTATTTCCACATTCCCATAGAGAGGAGTTTCCGTCGCTTCCTGAGATTTGCATTTCAGGGCCGGCGGTGGGAATTCAGGGTGTTACCCTTCGGGATTTCCACGGCTCCTCGGGTCTTCACCCGTGTGGTTCTCGCGATCACTGCATACCTCCGCAGGAGAAGCATAGCAGTCCACACGTACATAGACGACTGGCTGTTGAAAGCACACACCCGGGAATCGTTGTCAGCCAATCTGGAGATTGTTTTGAAAACTCTCTCGGACTTGGGCTGGATGATCAATTTCCCGAAATCAGAGCTAACTCCATCCCAGAAGTTTGTTTACCTGGGCATGTTCTTCGATCTGGAGACGGGGTATGTGTACCCCACTCAGGAGAGGGTTCAAATACTCATCTCGGTAATACAGTCGGTGTGCGACAGTCGTCATGTCCTGGCACGGGTTTACTTGAGAATGCTGGGCTTGATGGTTTCTTTGGAACCTGTCATTCCGCAGGCCGCCTTGCGCAGGCGCCCGATCCAGTTGTTTCTCATGACACAGTGGACCCAGAGTTCAGGTTCGCTGGACTCGAACGTGTCAGTGTTGGCGCCTCTGATTCACCACCTGCAATGGTGGTTGAATACAGAGAATCTCTTGCCGGGGGTTTTGCTAACCCCTCCCCCCCCTCAGGTGTATACAGATGCATCGATGGAGGGGTGGGGAGCTTGTCTGGAAGAGTCCACAGTATCAGGGCTTTGGGATCTGGATCAGTCCAAGGAACATATCAATCTACTAGAGCTAAGAGCAGTAGTCCTGGGCCTGGAACATTTCTTAAAGAATGTTCAGGGCAAGATTGTTCTGATTCGTTCAGACAACTCGACAGTAGTGACTTACATAAACCGCCAGGGCGGAACGAAGTCGCCCAGTCTCTGTATGATGACATGGAAACTGCTTTGTTGGTTCCTGGATCATGGGATCACCTTGAAAGCAGTTCATATTCCGGGGAGGTTAAATCTGCTAGCAGACTCATTGAGCCGAAGGATGAGTGTTTTACCCACGGAATGGCAACTAAATCAATGTGTGGCGGATCGTCTGTTCGACCATTGGGGGAAACCCAACATAGATTTGTTCGCAACGAAGAAGAATGCGAAGATGACGACGTACGTCTCTCCGATTCCAGACCCAAGCGCTTTCGCAACAGATGCGTTAGCTATCAGCTGGGAGGGAATGTATGCATACGCATTCCCCCCAGCAATCCTGATTCCAAAGGTGCTTCAGAAAATCAGGCAGCAGGAGTGCCAAGTGCTTCTGATCGCCCCGGATTGGCCAAGCCGATCGTGGTATACGGATCTGCTGGACCTTCTGGTCTGCAATCCGGTTCCGCTGCCTCTGATGGACAACCTTATCTTCCAGGGCAAGGCCCTTCACGACAATCCGTCAATGTTCCGATTGACTGCATGGATGTTGTCAAGGAATCTAGAATTAAGGAGGGCTTTTCTGAGCAAGCGGCCATGTTTATGGCCAAAGCCAGGAGGGGGTCAACCTCCAGAGCATATAATTATAAAATCAACAGATTTGCAGAATGGTGCTCAAAAAGATGTATTGATCCAATGGAATCATCTATTCAGGTAGTGGCTGATTTCCTCTGTCACCTATATGATGCCTATAGCCTCAAGCCTAACTCTATTGCTGGTTATAAGTCAGCTTTAATGACTGTTATTCCTTGCTTGGCTAATAGGGGGAGTGATGAAGTAAGTACATTAAATGTATTAATTAAAGGCATGGGCAATCTAAGACCAAGGAATCCTCCACTGATTCCGTCTTGGAGTTTATCACTGGTGCTCCAGGTACTAGGTGATAAGCCTTTTGAACCACTTAGTTCCATTTCTTTGAAAATGTTAACTCTTAAAACTGTATTTTTAATTGCTGCGGCCTCGGCGAGGCGTAGGAGTGAAATTCACGCCTTATCAGCCGAGGTTGACCGTTTTGTGGTTACAGGGGAAGGCCTTAAGCTTCTACCTAGGATTAATTTCTTGTCTAAAAATCAGTCATTGAAATATCCAGGTCAGCCTATTTTTTTGCCATCTTTAACTAGATATGATCCTAATTCTAAAGTATGGTGCCCCGTACGGGCGCTGCTCCGGTACAAACAGCGTACTTCGGAGTGGCGTACCGACCATTTCACTTCAAGAGTATACTTACCTCCCTAATACTTTTGATATTGCTAAATATTGGCTTTCACTCAATAAACACTCAGATTTAAAACAGTTAGGTGCCCCTACTGGGCAGGGAGTCAGAGCGTAGTCCGGCGGATGCCAGCCCCACCTCCGCGCATGCGCAGACTAGCACTTCCTCTTTGCTAGATTATTGGCAGAGAGATCACACATGTTTTTTTGTGCAATAGCTTTTTCGTACTCTTAAACTGTTTAAGTGGTGTTTGTTTGGAGTGTTAGTCACTTTTTTGGATGGCGGAAAGGAATACTTCGCCACAGGAGGACGGAGGACCTTTAAATCAGGTGACTTCTAGTAAAATTAGCGAGTTTTCTTCCCGGTGTATTGTGTTTCCGGGACTCGCGTTTACCGTGATAAGCGCCTTGGTTGGTTGGGTTATATCAACTCGGTGCTACCTAGGACTAATTTCTCTTTCTGTTTGTGTCCACAGGTCTGTATGACGCTAGGTGGTGACGTCACAGTAGCAGAGAATTAGTTTTCTCTCCACCATGGTTCCATTTCCTACTAACACTGTTAGGTT
Organism: Chaetoderma sp. LZ-2023a; assembly: GCA_034401795.1. Classification (NCBI taxonomy): domain Eukaryota; kingdom Metazoa; phylum Mollusca; class Caudofoveata; order Chaetodermatida; family Chaetodermatidae; genus Chaetoderma; species Chaetoderma sp. LZ-2023a. The sequence goes on from CM067359.1 coordinate 83,029,128, forward strand.
ATCTAACCAAATGAAAAATTATGTCCAGTGAGTTGGAGGCCTGGTATAAAGGTCTTCTCACTTTGCCCTCTTGATCCAATTCCTTCCCCATGAGGTGGAGAGAGTTAAGAGGCGTGCAGGTGGTGGAGTTTCCGGTTCGTCACGTTGGATGGTTTGTCTATACAAAGTGTCAGGTATCTAGTTATTGATAATGTGGTGATGTTAATTATTGTAAACAAACAAAGGGAGATAATTAACATTTTTGCCAGAAAAGAGTTATCTATATGTATCTGATGGTTGTGTAGTCAACTTATCCATTCAGCATACAATTCGTCCTTGCACTTGGATGTTTTGTTGGGATCGATTTTTTCCTGTCACAGGATTAATGACGTCATAATCAGCCTGGCTATGTATTTATCAGCAATTCAAGCGCTATGCTGGTTTCTGATGTATATTGATCTTTATGATCGTTTTCCTTCTCTTTGAGTTGGATTGAGTTTCTAAGCTTAACTAGTTGCTCATACTCCTTGTCCTTTGGCCTGTTTCAGGGACCGGGTTGCGCGTCCTGTGGACGTTTTATGCATGTAAAGTTCTGGCCGCATCTGTGTTATCGATGTAGCCCTTGTGGTCCCTTGATTAATTGTGACATATGTAAGCACTGGGGGGGCGAGTTAATGTCCGAATTCTTGTGCTGCTTACAGGCGACGGACAAGGTGGTAGAGGAGGAGAAGAAGAAGAAGCGGAAACGAGAGGTTGTAAGTAGGAAGGGTAAGGGGAAGGTCTCGTCCGCGGTGGATATGGAGACCTTCCGGACCGAGATGTTGGGAGAGATGAAGAGGACAATAAAAGATTTGGTTCCAGGGTTGCTTCGTGGCATGCTTCCTGGACCAGATCCTTTATTGTCCTCATCATCGGCTTCGGAGCAGGTAATCCCCGCCTCTGGATCGATTTTCCTTAGTCCGCTTCCGTTGTCCGACGATTCAGAGGTGGCCCCATTAGAGGGGGCGTTCCACGACCCTGGCAGCAGGCTTATTGCCGCGCCGATAGGGGACCGTGGACGGTTGTCGCTGGAACCCGCTGGCTGCTTATCAGTCCAGGGGTATCCGCACGCCGCGGTGGCCAGTACCTCCTATGGCACCGTTCCTGGTCAGCCCGGGTTAGCTCTCTTTGCTGACCCGGGGTCTAATCTTTCTGACCAGGGTGATGAGGATTACCTGCTAGGGTCGCCGTCTGACGACGTGGACATGGATGAAGACGTTTGTGCACCCCTCGCGGGGAATACAGGCGCTTTTTTCCACGGTATTACTCACCCTGGAGTAAGGTCCGCGGTTCAGGTGGTGGCCCAGGGCGCTGCTGATGGCCAGCGGTACCGCATACCTCGGCTTGCCGAGCGTGTAGCTGGTGCTGGCCGGGCCCGTGGTGGGGCTATATATACCCCGCGCTCTACCGCGGTGCCTGCTCCTGGTCAAACCAGTGATATTCTCATGCCGGTGCTGTCAGGCCTGCATGTTTTCCCTGGCTTGCCAGGTGTATCAGCGTACCCGCCGTCAAGCTCTACTGCTTGCGCTCAGGAGGAAGACGAAGGACCCCGTCTTGTAGAGCGCTCGCAGTTAGCCACGGAGGAGGATTGGTATGACGCTTGCCAGTGGTTGGTGAGCGTTAGGCCTGATCTGCCCGTGGAGCAGTCGGCTAGCCACCGTGTTCACACGCCGTGGTTAGCTGGGAAACCAACTGCTAACGCTATGCCTTCTCTGCCGCTGGCGGAGCATGTCGTTGACATGTTCAAGGCGGCGGAGTCGTCCATTAACACGAGTGGACGTCTCGCGAAGGCCCCTCGCGAGGTGGCCAGGCGTTGTCGCATCGTGCCCCTGGACTACCAGCGGTACGGTGTGGTACCCAAGCCCAGCGTGGATGACCGCGCGGCTTTGGGTGAGGATACGCGGCCAGGCTCCCGTTCTGACGCGGGGGTCTTGTGCGCGAACGCGTTGCGTTCGGCGAATACCGCGTTGCGTGATGCGGAGGAGAGTGGGAGGGCTTCGATTGCCGCTCTGTCCCACGTCTCCCAGCTGTTACAGGGGGTAGTAACGGCATCCGCATCGCGCCAGCCAGGCCCGCTCGCGGTCCAGCGAACCATCCAGGATGGTATTAACCTGGCGCTGGACTGTATGACGCGGGCGGTGACCAGGAGTGTCCGGGCAAGACGCACGTTTGCCCTGGACAATCTGTGCCCGTCTCAGGACCTGTATAATAGGCTACTCCGTACGCCTATGACGGGTCCTGGTCTTTTTGGAGGTGAGGGATGTCGCCACCTCCAGGAGACGGTCACCCTGGTGAATAACCAGAGGGCGCTGCGCGAACAGTTTGAGGTGCTGCGTCGTGCTAACGTTCGCGCCGCGGCCCCTGCGTATCGTCCCCTGCAGGCTCGAGGTGGTGCTGGCCAAGTCAGAGGCCAGCCGCCGTCGCAGCGCCGGCCTCGGCCGCGTGCGATTCGGCCAGCAGTGAGGGGGGCGCAGGCTCCTCAGCCGCCGTCAGCCAGGCAGCCGCCCGTGCACCGAGGTGCGCGCGGGGCGGGGCGGGGCGGGGCGCGCGAGGATCTGGGCGTGGTTATCGTTCCTGACAGGGCGCTTACCGCGGTAAGGACCACGCCGGTGTGTATGGCGACGGAGACAGTGCCGCTCTTGCATGCCTTGTGTCCACCGCGGTCCCTAGGTGGACCGGTGGGAGGCCGGCTAGCCGACCACATGCAAGAGTGGGAACGGTTAACTCAGGACCGTTTAGTCTTGCGATGGCTTTCCGTGGGGTATCATCCAGAGTGGATGACAGGCCCGCCGTCGCGACTGTCTCTGGTGCCAGTCTGGACTCCCATTCCGAGAGATCCAGATCAAAGGTTGTGTATCGAGGAGGAGATAAATTCCCTCGTACAAAAAGGAGCTATTCAGCCGGCACAAAGGTGTCCGGGCTTCTATTCAACCCTGTTCTTGGTAACAAAACGCACCGGAGGGTGGAGACCGATTCTCAACCTCAAGCCACTGAACAAGTTCATCGAGACGCCCAGTTTCAAGATGGAAACGGTGCGCTCGGTGTTGGCGGGGTTGGAGAGGGGGATGTGGACGGCGTCGATAGATTTGAAGGACGCTTATTTCCACATCCCCATCCACGGGAGTTTCTGTCGCTTCCTGAGATTTGCATTCCAGGGCAGACAGTGGGAATTCAGGGTGTTGCCCTTCGGAATTTCCACGGCTCCTCGGGTTTTCACCCGTGTGGTTCTTGCAATCACAGCATACCTCCGCAGGAGAAGCATAGCAGTCCACACGTACATAGACGACTGGCTGTTGAAAGCGCACACCCGGGAAAGTTTGTCGGCCAATCTGGAGATTGTTTTGAAAACTCTCACAGACTTAGGCTGGATGATCAATTTCCCAAAATCAGAGCTGACTCCATCCCAGAAGTTTGTTTACCTGGGGATGTTCTTCGATCTAGAGACAGGATATGTTTATCCTACTCAGGAGAGAGTTCAGAAACTCATCTCATTAATTCAGTCAGTGTGCGACAGTCGTCATGTCCTGGCACGGGTTTACTTGAGAATGCTGGGGTTGATGGTTTCATTGGAACCAGTCATTCCTCAGGCCGCCTTACGCAGGCGGCCGATCCAGTTATTTCTCATGACACAGTGGACCCAGAGTACAGGTTCGCTGGACTCGAATGTGTCAGTGTTGGCGCCTCTCATTCACCACCTGCAATGGTGGTTGAATACAGAGAATCTCTTGCCGGGGGTTTTGCTAACCCCTCCCCACCCTCAGGTGACTGTGTATACAGATGCATCGATGGAGGGCTGGGGAGCTTGCCTGGAAGAGTACACGATATCAGGGCTTTGGAATCTGGAACAGTCAAAGGAACATATAAATCTACTGGAGCTAAAAGCAGTAGTCCTGGCCCTGGAACATTTCTTACAGAAAGTTCAGGGCAAGATTGTTCTTATTCGTTCAGACAACTCAACAGTTGTGACTTACATAAACCGCCAGGGCGGAACGAAGTCGCCCAGTCTCTGTATGATGACATGGAAACTGCTTTGTTGGTGTCTGGATCACCAGATTACCTTGAAAGCAGTTCATATTCCGGGAAGGTTAAACCTGCTAGCAGACTCATTGAGCCGAAGGATGAGTGTTTTACCCACGGAATGGCAACTAAATCAATGTGTGGCGGATCGGCTGTTCGACCATTGGGGGAAACCCAACATCGATTTGTTCGCAACGAAGAAGAATGCGAAGATGACGACGTACGTCTCTCCGATTCCGGATCCAAGCGCTTTCGCAACAGATGCGTTAGCTATCAGCTGGGGGAGAATGTATGCATACGCATTCCCTCCAGCAATCCTGATTCCAAAAATTCTTCAGAAAATCAGACAAGAGGAATGCCAAGTGCTTCTGATCGCCCCGGATTGGCCAAGCCGATCATGGTATACGGATCTGCTGGACCTTCTGGTCTGCAATCCGGTTCCTCTGCCTCTGATGGACGATATTATCTTCCAGGGCAAGGCCCTTCACAACAATCCGTCAATGTTCAGATTGACTGCGTGGATGTTGTCAAGGAATCTAGAATTAAGGAGGGCTTTTCTGAGCAAGCAGCCATGTTTATGGCCAAAGCCAGGAGGGGGTCAACCTCCAGAGCATATAATTATAAAATCAACAGATTTGCAGAATGGTGCTCAAAAAGATGTATTGATCCAATGGATTCATCTATTCAAGTAGTAGCTGATTTCCTCTGTCACCTCTATGATGCCTATAGCCTCAAGCCTAACTCTATTGCTGGTTATAAGTCAGCATTAATGTCTGTTATTCCTTGCTTGGCTAAGAGGGGAAGTGATGAAGTAAATACATTGAATGTATTAATTAAAGGCATGGGCAATCTAAGACCAAGGAATCCACCGGTGATTCCGTCTTGGAGTTTATCGCTAGTGCTTCAAGTACTAGGTGATAAGCCTTTTGAACCACTTAGTTCCATTTCTATGAAACTATTAACACTGAAGACTGTGTTTTTAATTGCTGCGGCCTCGGCTAGGCGTAGGAGTGAGATTCATGCCTTATCAGCCGAGGATGACCGTTTTGTGGTTTCAGGGGAAGGCCTTAAGCTGCTACCTAGGATTAATTTCTTGGCTAAAAATCAGTCGTTGAAATATCCAGGTCAACCTATTATTTTGCCTGCTTTAACTAGATATGATCCTAATTCTAAAGCATGGTGTCCCGTCCGGGCGCTGCGCCGGTACAAACAACGTACGGCGGCATGGCGCACCGACCAGTCAGCGTTATGGTTGTCATATATTGAACCCCATGGGAGGGCTTCTAAGGACACCATTTCCAGGTGGATTGTGGAATGCATTCAGTTTTGCCATAAATCCGCCACCGGGAAGCAGGTTGACGTGGCCAAGGCTCACAGTGTCCGCGGCGTAGTGACATCCACGGCCCTATTTAATGGGGTCCCTGTGGATGATATTATGTCGGTGGCTCAGTGGCACTGTGAGTCAAGTTTTACAGACCATTATCTCCGTGACACCTCTAATCCTCTCGCCTTGTCGGTTTTGAAAAAATAAATCGGTTTATATTTTTTGAGGTGATTTCCTCATTACTTATATATATCACAATTAATTTATGGAAACACCCACTTTTTTGGGCCTGCATCAGTCTTTACCGATGGGAAGATGATGTCAGCAGCCATTTTCAACAAGGTCAGTCTTGTTCATGTGTTGTCCGTTGTTGATTGTATTGTCACGATTACCCGTTATTAATATGGTGATGGTTTGTGTATTTGTGTGGTTCATTGTTGAGAGTTACGAAAATGGAGCTTTTTCGTCTCTGTCCTGTAGTACATGGCACTTGTACGTAGAGAGCGTATAGGACATTGAGGTCAGTCGACTCTTCCTCCCAGGAAGGAGGGGGGGGGGAGCGCATATGACATTCGGTCATCTCTCATACATCGGTGGTGTTATCCGATGGTTAGTCAAATCCTGACTGTTTTTTCTTACAGTTTCAGAAGTTTAAGTGCCTTAAACGCAGAAAAGCGTATAGGGATGAGCTGGTCTTTTGACCTCGCCTCCCTCCCGCCAGATTCACTTTCGAATTCTGGCAATATCAAAAGTATTAGGGAGGTAAGTATACTCTTGAAGTGAAATAAACGAAATCTAGGATTTCTTTTTTCACGAGAGAGTTGATACTTACCTCCCTAGATACGGACCCGGCCTCTCCACCCCACAGAGGCTCGGTCTTCAGGCTCTTAATAGTTGCATGTGTGTCAGCCAATAATCTAGTCAGAGGAAGTGCTAGTCTGCGCATGCGCGGAGGTGGGGCTGGCATCCGCCGGACTACGCTCTGACTCCCTGCCCAGTAGGGGCACCTAACTGTTTTAAATCTGAGTGTTTATTGAGTGAAAGCCAATATTTAGCAATATCAAAAGTATTAGGGAGGTAAGTATCAACTCTCTCGTGAAAAAAGAAATCCTAGATTTCGTTTAGTCAGCGTTATGGTTGTCATATATTGAACCCCATGGTAGGGCGTCTAAGGACACCATTTCTAGGTGGATTGTGGAATGTATTCAATTTTGTCACAAATCCGCCACCGGGTGACAGGTTGACGTGGCCAAGGCTCACAGTGTCCGCGGTGTCGTGGCATCCACTGCCCTGTTTAGTGGGGTCCCTGTGGATGATATTATGTCAGTGGCTCAGTGGCACTGTGAGTCAAGTTTTACAGACCATTACCTCCGTGACACCTCTAACCCTCTCGCCTTGTCGATTTTGAAACAATAACCGCTTTATGTTTGTGAAGAGTGCTTCCGCATTGCTTATATACTTCGCCATTCAGCGACGGTGACAACCACTTGTCGGGACTGTATCATCCTTCTCTACTGGATTCATGATGACAGCTTCCTAGTACAACAAGGTCAGTCTTGTTCATGTGTTGTTCATTGTTTTGTATTGTCACGTTACCCAGTGTTATTAATATGGTGATGGTTTATGTGGGTTGTGGTTCTTTAGAGAGAGTATACGAAAATGGAGCCTTTTCGTCTCTGTCCTATAGTACTTGGCACTAGTACGAAGAGAGCGTGTAGGACATTGAGGTCATTTAATCTTCCTCCCAAGGGTGGGGGGGGAGCGCATATGACAAATCGGTCATCTCTCAGGCATCGGTTGTGTTATCCGATGGTTTATCAAATCCTGACTGTGTTTTCACACAGTTTCAGACGTCATAAGTGCCTTAAACGCTTGAAAGCGTAGAGGGAAGAGCTGGTCTTTTGACCTCGCCTCCCTCCCGCCAGATTCACTTTCGAATTCTGGCAATATCAAAAGTATTAGGGAGGTAAGTATACTCTTGATGTGAAATAAACGAAATCTAGGATTTCTTTTTTCACGAGAGAGTTGATACTTACCTCCCTAGATACTGACCCGGCCTCTCCGCCCCACAGAGGCTCGGTCTTCAGGCTCTTGGTAGTTGCATGTGTTAGCCAATAAATGAGCCAGAGGAAGTAGTAGTCGGCGCATGCGCGGTGGTGGGGCGAGCATCCGCCGGACTACCTCTGACTCCCTGCCCAGTAGGGGCACCTAACTGTTTTTAATCTGAGTGTTTTATTGAGTGAAAGCCGATATTTAGCAATATCCAAAAGTATTAGGGAGGTAAGTATCAACTCTCTCGTGAAAAAAGAAATCCTAGATTTCGTTTAGTTCATCACGTTGGATGGTTTGTCTATGCAAGGTGTCAGGTATCTAAGTAATGATATGAGGTGAGGTTAATTATTTAACAAAATTAACTGTAATTGCCATTGTTATTGTTGTGTATCTGATGGTTGTGTGGTCTGGATAACCGTTCGTGAGATGTTCTGGTTATGTATACAATTCGTCCGCTCGCCTGGTTGTTGGTTCGGATCGATTGAATTACTGTCATGGGATCATGACGTCATAATCAGCCTTGCTCTTTATTAACAATTAAAGTTTTGTCCAACGCTGGTTTTCAGATGATTATTGATCTTTATGATCATTGCCCTCTCTTTTAGTTTGGTTTTGTGTTTCTAACCTTAACAAAATTACTCATTGTCCTCGTCCTTTGTCCTGTTTCAGAGACCTGGTTGTTCGTCCTGTGGACGCTTCTTTAAGGATAGGTTCGTGCCTCACCTGTGCTTTAGTTGTAGTCCATGTGGGCCATTGCTCAAGTGTGAGGTATGCAAGGGGGGGGGGGGGGTGGGGGTGGGGGCGGCGAGTTAATGTCTGAGTTTCTGTGTTTGCAGGCGAAGGACAAGGTAGTGGAGGAGGAGAGGAAGTCGAAGAGAGAGGGTGTAGGTAAGAAAGGTAAGAGGAAGGCCTCGTCCGCGGTGGACATGGAGGCCTTCCGGAGTGAGATGTTGGGAGAGATGAAGAGGACGATAAAGGATTTGGTTCCAGAGTTGCTTCGTGGCATGCTTCCTGGACCAAATCCTTTGTCGTCCTCGGCGTCTGCTTCAGAGCAGGTAATCCTCACCTCTGAATCACCTTTCCGTAGGCCGGTTCCGTTGTTCGAAGATTCAGAGGTGGCCCCATTAGTGGGGGTGTTCCACGACCCTGGCAGCAGGCTTGGTGCCACGCCGATGGGTCATGGATGGCCGTCGCTGGAACCCGCGGGCTGCTTATCAGTCCAGGGGTATCCGCACGCCGCGGGTGCCAGTACCTCCTATGGCACCTTTCCTGGCCAGTCCGGGTTAGCTCTCTTTGCTGACCCGGAGTCTAATCTTTCTGGCCAGGAGGAAGAGGATTACCTGTTGGGGTCGCCGTCTGGGGACGTCACCATGGATTATGACGTCTGTGCACCCCTCGCGGGGAATACAGGCGACATATTCCATGGCTCTACTCACGCAGGAGTAGATTTCACTTCAAGAGTATACTTACCTCCCTAATACTTTTGATATTGCTAAATATTGGCTTTCACTCAATAAACACTCAGATTTAAAACAGTTAGGTGCCCCTACTGGGCAGGGAGTCAGAGCGTAGTCTGGCGGATGCCAGCCCCACCACCGCGCATGCGCAGACTAGCACTACCTCTTTGCTAGATTATTGGCAGAGAGTTCACACATGTCTTTTTGTGCTGAAGCTTTTTCTTAATCTTAAACTGTCTAAGTGGTGTTATTTAGAAGTGATAGTCACTTTTTTGGATGGCGGGAAGTTACAATTCGCCAAAGAAGGACTTAGGACCTTTAAATCAGGTGACTTCTAGTAAAATTAGCGAGTTTTCTTCCCGGTGTATTGTGTTTCCGGGACTCGCGTTTACCGTGATAAGCGCCTTAGTTAGTTGGTTTATGTCAACTCGGTGCTACCTATGACTAATTTCTCTTTCTGTTTATGTCCACAGGTCTGTATGACGCTAGGTGGTCGCATCACAGTAGCAGAGAGTTAGTTTTCTCTCCACCATGGTTCCATTTCCTACTAACATTGTTAGGTTATCTAACCAAATGAAAAATATGTCCAGTGAGTTGGAGGCCTAGTATAAAGGTCTTCTCACTTTGCCCTCTTGATCCAATTCCTTCCCCATGAGGTGGAGAGAGTTAAGAGGCGTGCAGATGGTGGAGTTCTCCGGTTCGTCACGTTGGATGGTTTGTCTATACAAAGTGTCAGGTATCTAGTTATTGATAATGTGGTGATGTTAATTATTGTAAACAAACAAAGGGAGATAATTAACATTTTTGCCAGAAAAGAGTTATCTATATGTATCTGATGGTTGTGTAGTCGACTTATCCATTCAGCATACAATTCGTCCTTGCACTTGGATGTTTTGTTGGGATCGATTTTTTCCTGTCACGGGATTAATGACGTCATAATCAGCCTGGCTATGTGTTTATCAGCAATTCAAGCGCTATGCTGGTTTCTGATGTATATTGATCTTTATGATCGTTTTCCTTCTCTTTGAGTTGGATTGAGTTTCTAAGCTTAACTAGTTGCTCATACTCCTTGTCCTTTGCCCTGTTTCAGGGACCGGGTTGCGCGTCCTGTGGTCGTTCTCTTAATGAAAAGTTCTGGCCGCATCTGTGCTATCAATGTAGCCCTTGTGGTCCATTGGTTAATTGTGACATATGTAAGCACTGGGGGGGGCGAGTTAATGTCCGAATTCTTGTGCTGCTTACAGGCGACGGACAAGGTGGTAGAGGAGGAGAAGAAGAAGAAGCGGAAACGAGAGGTTGTAAGTAGGAAGGGTAAGGGGAAGGTCTCGTCCGCGGTGGATATGGAGGCCTTCCGGACCGAGATGTTGGGAGAGATGAAGAGGACAATAAAGGATTTGGTTCCAGGGTTGCTTCGTGGCATGCTTCCTGGACCAAATCCTTTACTGTCCTCATCATCGGCTTCGGAGCAGGTAATCCCCGCCTCTGGATCGATTTTCCTTAGTCCGCTTCCGTTGTTCGACGATTCAGAGGTGGCCCCATTAGAGGGGGCGTTCCACGGCCCTGGCAGCAGGCTTATTGCCGCGCCGATAGGGGACCGTGGACGGTTGTCGCTGGAACCCGCGGGCTGCTTATCAGTCCAGGGGTATCCGCACGCCGCGGTGGCCAGTACCTCCTATGGCACCGTTCCTGGTCAGCCCGGGTTAGCTCTCTTTGCTGACCCGGGGTCTAATCTTTCTGACCAGGGTAATGAGGATTACCTGCTAGGGTCGCCGTCTGACGACGTGGACATGGATGAAGACGTTTGTGCACCCCTCGCGGGGAATACAGGCGCCTTATTCCACGGTTTTACTCACCCTGGAGTAAAGTCCGCGGCTCAGGTGGTGGCCCAGGGCGCTGCTGATGGCCAGCGGTACCGCATACCTCGGCTTGCCGAGGGTGTTGCTGGTGCTGGCCGGGCCCGTGGTGAGACTATATATACCCCGCGCTCTGCCACGGTGCCTGCTCCTGGTCAAACCAGTGATATTCTCATGCCGGTGCTGTCAGGCCCGCGTGTTTTCCCTGGCTTGCCAGGTGTATCAGCATACCCGCCGTCAAGCTCTACTGCTTGCGCTCAGGAGGAAGACGAAGGACCCCGTCTTGTAGAGCGCTCGCAGTTAGCCACGGAGGAGGATTGGTATGACGCTTGCCAGTGGTTGGTGAGCGTTAGGCCTGATCTGCCCGTGGAGCAGTCGGCTAGCCAGCGTGTTCACACGCCGTGGTTAGCTGGGAAACCGACTGCTAACGCTATGCCTTCTCTGCCGCTGGCGGAGCATGTCGTTGACATGTTCAAGGCGGCGGAGTCGTCCATTAAGTCGAGTGGACGTCTCGCGAAGGCCCCTCGCGAGGTGGCCAGGCGTTGTCGCATCGTGCCCCTGGATTACCAGCGGTACGGTGTGGTACCCAAGCCCAGCGTGGATGACCGCGCGGCTTTGGGTGAGGATGCGCGGCCAGGCTCCCGTTCTGACACGGGTGTCTTGTGCGCGAACGCGTTGCGTTCGGCGAATACCGCGTTGCGTGATGCGGAGGAGAGTGGGAGGGCTTCGATTGCCGCTCTGTCCCACGTCTCCCAGCTGTTACAGGGGGTAGTAACGGCATCCGCATCGCGCCAGTCAAGTCCGGTCACTGTCCAGCGAACCATCCAGGATGGTGTTAACCTGGCGCTGGACTGTATGACTTGGGCGGTGACCAGGAGTGTCAGGGCAAGACGCACGTTTGCCCTGGACAATCTGTGCCCGTCTCAGGACCTGTACAATAGGCTACTGCGTACGCCTATGACGGGCCCTGGTCTTTTTGGAGGTGAGGGATGTCGCCACCTCCAGGAGACGGTCACCCTGGTGAATAACCAGAGGGCGCTGCGCGAGCAGTTTGATGTGCTGCGTCGTGCTAACGCTCGCGCCGCGGCCCCGGCGTATCGTCCCCTGCAGGCTCGAGGTGGTGCTGGCCAGGTCAGTGGCCAGCCACCGTCGCAGCGTCGGCCTCGGCCGCGTGCGATTCGGCCAGCAGCGAGGGGGGCGCAGGTTCCTCAGGCGCCGTCAGCCAGGCAGCCGCCCGCGCACCGAGGTGCGCGCGGGGCGGGGCGGGGCGCGCGAGGATCTGGGTGTGGTTATCGGTCCTGACAGGACGCTTACCGCGGTAAGAACCACTCCGGTGTGTATGGCGACGGAGACAGTGCCGCTCTTGCATGCCTCGTGTCCACCGCGGTCCCTAGGTGGACCGGTGGGAGGCCGGCTGGCCGACCACATGCAAGAGTGGGAACGGTTGACTCAGGACCGTTTAGTCTTGCGATGGCTTTCAGTCGGGTATCATCCTGATTGGTTGACAGGCCCGCCATCGCGACTGTCTCTAGTGCCAATCTGGACTCCAAATCCGAGAGATCCAGATCAAAGGTTGTGTATCGAGGAGGAGATAAATTCCCTCATACTATAAGGAGCTATTCAGCCGGCACAGAAGTGTCCGGGCTTCTATTCAACCGTGTTCTTAGTAACAAAAAACACCGGAGGGTGGAGACCAATTCTCAACCTCAAGCCGTTGAACAAGTTCATAGAGACGCCCAGTTTCAAGATGGAGACTGTGCGCTCAGTGTTGGCGGGGTTAGAGAGGGGAATGTGGACAGCTTCAATACATTTGAAGGATGCTTATTTCCACATTCCCATAGCGAGGAGTTTCCGTCGCTTCCTGAGATTTGCATTCCAGGGCAGACAGTGGGAATTCAGGGTGTTACCCTTCGGCATTTCCACCGCTCCTCGGGTCTTCACCTGTGTGGTTCTTGCGATTACTGCATACCTCCGCAGGAGAAGCATAGCAGTCCACACGTACATAGACGACTGGCTGTTAAAAGCACACACCCAGGAAAGTTTATCGACCAATCTGGACATTGTTTTGAAAACTCTCAGGGATTTAGGCTGGATGATAAATTTTCAAAAATCAGAGCTGACTCCATCCCAGAAGTTTGTTTACCTGGGGATGTTCTTCAATCTAGAGACAGGATATGTTTATCCTACTCAGGAGAGAGTTCAGAGACTCATCTCAGTAATTCAGTCAGTGTGCGGCAGTCGTCATGTCCTGGCATGGGTTTACTTGAGAATGCTGGGGTTGATGGTTTCGTTGGAACCAGTCATTCCTCAGGCCGCCTTACGCAGGCGGCCGATCCAGTTATTTCTCATGACTCAATTGACCCAGAGTACAGGTTCACTGGACTCGAATGTGTCAGTATTGGCGCCTCTAATTCAGCACCTGCAATGGTGGTTGGAGACAGAGAATCTCCTGGTGGGGGTGATGCTGACCCCTCCTCACCCTCAGGTAACTGTGTACACAGATGCCTCGATGGAGGGATGGGGAGCTTGCCTGGAAGAATCCACGATATCAGGGCTGTGGGATCTGGAACAGTCGAAGGAACATATAAATCTACTGGAATTAAGAGCAGTAGTCCTGGGCCTGGAACATTTCTTACAGAAAGTTCAGGGCAAGAGTGTTCTTATTCGTTCAGACAACTCAACAGTAGTGACTTACATAAACCGCCAGGGCGGAACGAAGTCGCCCAGTCTCTGTATGATGACATGGAAACTGCTTTACTGGTGCCTGTATCACAGGATTACCTTGAAAGCAGTTCATATTCCGGGAAGGTTAAATCTGCTAGCAGACTCATTGAGCCGAAGGATGAGTGTTTTACCGAGTGTTTATTGAGTGAACGCCGATATTTAGCAATATCAAAAGTATTAGGGAGGTAAGTATCAACTCTCTCGTGAAAAAAGAAATCCTTGATTTCGTTTAATGCGCAGAAACATATCAATGTTCTCGAACTATTAGCGGTGGTATTGGCACTTCGAAAGTTTGAGAGTCTAATTCAAGACAAGATTGTGCTAATAAGGACAGACAACTCAACAGTGGTGTCTTATTTGAACCGCCAAGGCGGCACAAGATCACCAGAGTTGTGTATGATGATTTGGAACCTTCTGCTGTGGTGCCAAGAGAGGAATGTTATTCTTCGGGCAGCACACATTCCAGTAAGATTGAACATCCTAGCGGATGCTCTCAGTCGAAGGACGGTTTGTCGTCCGACGGAATGGCAGCTCAACCAGTCGGTAGCAGAGGTTCTATTCAAACATTGGGGCAAGCCAAATGTCGACCTGTTTGCGATGAAACAAAACGCAAAGATGGTCACTTATGTGTCACCGGACCCGCTAGCTCTAGCGGTAGACGCACTGGCGATAAGTTGGAAGGGAATGTACGCGTATGCGTATCCTCCAACAATTCTCATCCCAAAAGTTCTGGCAAAGATAAGAGAGGAAGTGTGCCAAGTGCTACTGATCGCCCCTTATTGGCCAGGCTGATCATGGTTTACGGATCTGCTGGACCTTCTGGTCTGCAATCCAATCGCTCTTCCAGACAGAAGAGATCTAATCTCTCAGAGCAAGGGTCTGTACCTTCACGACAGACCAGAAATGTTCAAATTGACTGCATGGATGTTGTCAAGCAGCGTGCAATTGAGGGTGGCTTTTCTGAGCAAGCAGCGAAGTTTGTTGCTTCAGCCAGAAGAGGTTCAACCACGAAAACATATAATTATAGAATCAACAAATTTGCAGAGTAGTGTAAGGGAAGAGATATCAATCCCTTTTCTGCATCTTTTCGACATGTAGCAGATTTTATCTGTCATTTATACGAAGTTGAAAACCTTGTACCTTCAACCCTAGCAGCATATAAGTCTGCATTAGCTTCAGTCATTTCCAGTCTGGCCATTGAAGGAGTGGAGAATGACACCTTGAATGAAGTTATTAAAGGAATGAGCAATCTGCGACCTAGACAGCCAATTCCTATCCCAGCATGGAATCTATGTCTTGTTCTACAGGTTTTAGGGCATGCTCCCTTTGAACCAATTAGATCTATAGACATTAAACTGTTAACTATTAAATCAGTTTTCTTGGTTGCAGCAGCGTCAGCGAGAAGGAGAAGCGAAATACATGCGCTTTCTGCCGAACAAGACCGTTTTGTCGTCACGGGTGAACGTTTAAGACTACTTCCACGTCTTTGTTTCCTGGCAAAGAATCAGTCACTTAAATATCCAGGACAGCCGATCAATTTGCCACGTTTAACTAGACATGACCCAAACTCTTCTGCTTGGTGTCCTGTCAGATGTCTGAAAATGTATAAGAAACGTACTGAGGAGTGGAGAGATGACCCGAAATCTCTGGTTATGTCTCAAAGCTCCTCATTTACACGCCTCGAAAGATACTATTTCTCGTTGGATAGGTAACGCTATTCAGATGTCGCACAAAATCGCTACAGGAAGGCAGATTGATCGTGCGAATGCCCATCAGGTCCGAGCACTAGCAGCAGCAGCGACCCTTTATAAGGGTGTCTCATTAGAGAAGGTGATGTCTGTAGCACAATGGCATGCCGAGTCGTCATTCACTGATTTCTACCTTCGCGACATCTCCAGCGCACTTAATCCGGTAGCCGTCGCCAATTTATCGAATCTAAACTAAGCCACATCCGACCACTACTTCGCACACATCACAAAGTTTTCCGCTTACACTGAACTACGGCTATGCACATGACTTGAGTACGACCGTGGATTGGGCCGAGCTCCTGTGATGAACAAGAAAAGATCAAGCACTCAAAATGGTGAGTGTTTAGGTTAATTAAGTGACTATAAATATATTTACTTACAGTCGAAATACCAGCCTGCTTAGGTAAATAGTCTGGTACAAGAGTATACTTATCCTTTCAAACAGACATTAGACTCATTCCAATTTGAAAATGTAATCGATATACTGATATTTTGTCAAAATTAGAAGTTGTAGTAGCTTCTTTGCACTCTACTGGACTGCCCTAGCTGAGAATTGGGGCTGACACGGGTCTGGTGGGTGTTGCATCCCGATTGACAGCCCTCTGAATTTTGTGCGGACAAAAGAGGAGGGGAGCGCGGCGCGGTCTAGACCATGGAAGTTTAGCACTCTATGAGTCAGATGGCAGAACCCAAGCGTATGCCAGGGTTCTAGTCTCTTCACAACCTTCTCTGTTGGATGGTAGATGAGTGCTGGTTCGAGCCTCACCTCCTCCCACCGGTATTTCCTGGCTGTCGAAATCCGGAGTTTATCATAATAGTACATCTGGTAAGTATTATTCGAAGTAGAATCAAAAAAGCATCCGCTTTTGTTTCTACGAGAATTCTTAATACTTACCAGGTGTACTATGGCCCTGCTCAGCCGCCCCGCTGAGGTGAGGCTGAGCTGCTTTCGCTGTTTGTCAAGGCAAATATAAGACGAATCTGACTGTGATTTGGGAATTGACTCGGTACCTGCGGTTATGGTAATTCCCGGACACAGTATGGGCAGGACCAGGAGAGTGCGGAGTTTTAATTGTTTATTTTGAGCTATACTAGATAATAGACATTATCATAATAGTACATCTGGTAAGTATTAAGAATTCTCGTAGAAACAAAAGCGGGTGCTTTTTTGATGCTGTCGCATTTTAATCTTTGACACCGGCATTGGTATACGTTTTGGAGATCCCCTGGACAAGCTTCCCACCCAAGTTTTGAGAAGATCCCTCCAGTAGAACCAGCATTGTTTAAAAATGTATATCTTGAAAACGATGTTGCTGAAAGCTGTTCTTTTGCATATGAGATTTTGACCCCAAAATTAGCATGCCTCTTTGGGACCCCACAAACAGGCTTCACCCTAAGTTTGGAGAGTATCCATCCGGTAGAGCTAGAGTTATTAAGAAATGTCTTAAGAACAACAAAAACCAGCACTCCATGCTGCATTAACCCAGCTCTCATTAACCCTGGCGTCTTACTCTAGTGATGCGAATAAAAATAAATTATTCTGGCCTTATAGTAAATTATTATTGTAAGAAACTATATCTGAAGAATGTTTTCTGGAATCTATCTAGGAATGACTGAGTCCAGTTTTCACTATGCCCCGCCCATCTCTAGCTAAGCTAAGCTCCACCCATGCTTTTCCCATGATGTTATCGATAAATCCCTGCACACTCTGAATCTCAATTTCCAGAAAACTACTAGTATCCAGGTAAGCTGTTGAATATTTTGAAACTAATTTTACTGGGCACTGTTCAGCCTACATGTGATGTAGTTGATTATGACATCATATGATTGATCGATAGACGGGATTCCTGTATTCAGAATAGAAATGTGTAAAAAATAATCATATGTTAAGCATTTCACTCATAGACTAGATCACTCTCATGCAGAACTTGTTCGTTAACCCATTAATGTTTAAGGTTGATAAAGAAAATTGGAATCTTATTAAATAGCCAATTGTAGGTGAAGAAAGAACTACATTTGAAAATTTACCACTGCACTGACTGTCTGGATTATCGAGCCAGTGTTGTTTGATTAGGAGACTGCAGCCGCTTCCAATCAAATTAGCTTCAAATATTCTATGCGTTGCTATATTTTATATACTCGGTAAAGTAAAGTAATTTTTTTTTTTACTTTCAGTGTTCCCATAGAGAATGTTCATTTGAATGCCAGGATCAGACAATTGTTACAAATTTACCACTGAAATGACTTGCTTGATAAATGAGCCAATCGACAGGCTTTGGCATTTAAGGGTTAAGATACTCGGATATTGAACATAAAACAATTAAATCTGTTTCAATTCAAGAAATTATTTTACCGTTTCTTCCCTTTTCGCTTCAGATGTAATTCATCCATGTGATATAATGGAGGATGTTGCTATTGGTTACGGCTATAACAATATCGTGAAAACTGTACCAAACGTGAGCTGCATTGCGCAACAAGTAAGAAATGGCGTACAGAGTCCAGAAGAAGCATATCTTATGCGGTCATATTCTCAATATTTAGAGTGATCCATTTCTAGCTGTACCCGCTCATTTCTAGCTAAGCTCCGCCCATGCAGGGACAGACCTATCGCATGGCCTTGCCCTCCCGCTATGCTTTCGTATCGAGTCCCGTGCTTGCACGCTTTTGATATCTGCGCTAAGTTCATGAAACTTCATAAATACGGTCAGTCAACAACCACTCAATAAAATTGCCCGGTTATTATGATCCTACTAATATATGCCCAGTCACATCGCTTGACATTCGTGTCTCGCAAGATCTTCATCGATATTGGCACGAAGCCACGTCTCTATTTTTAGAATGATCTCTAGGTTGAAGTAGGCAGAAATCTGATTAGCTGCTTCCAGCCCACTAGCTTAATGTTACTTCACATAGCAAGAGATCAAAGGTCTGCAAGTATGGCCTCGAACGGCAAAGTGATGTTAGTACAATGGGAGAGACCTGGCTTTCACAAATTAGTAGCCACTAGATTAGTCAACTACACTTTTTCATAGGCAAATCTGAACTATTTTAGCCAATGTAACCATTTAAAATTAACACTTCTTATCATTAATACAAGATTATGTTGAATATTTTGAAACTAATGTGCCTGGGAGCTGTTGCTGCCTAAGGCAGCAACAGCTTCCAGTCAAATTAGTTTCGAAATATACAACATCTGACCTTTATGGATGGTTGAATCTGAGATATTAGGATTTCAGGGTTTATTTGGTCACAATTAAAACATAATATAAGACTTAGAACTACTTCCATAAATATTTATCTCAAGATGTTCTTCATAATTAATTTTAATGGTTCTACTTAGACATTAAGTATAATTAATATGATTTTAATCATTAGTCAAATATTTAGCCAATCCTTTTTATTAGCCAGATCTCAATTTTACTAGCATTTGGCTAATTTGCAAATGAATAGAGCCATGCATTGCCAAATTTTAAGCTACCTGGTAACTAATCAGGTAGAGTGTAAGATGTTGAATATTTTGAAACTAGTTTGACTAATTCATCAAAGCATACAATTTGTACACTTTAGTGAGAGACTCAATTTTTGTGGCGTAGGTACAGCATTTTGATTGTGCCAGCTAACATGTGACATATTTGATTATGATGTAAGATAATGGCAGAATCCTGTTTTAGCTCTGCCCCGCCCATCTTTATCTAAGCTCCACCCACGCTTTGCTGTGTATTGATCGATCCCTGAATTGCCTGATTATCAATTTCCAGAAGACTATACCGGTAAGCTGTTGAATATTTTGAAACTAATTTGACTGGGTGCTGTTGCTGCCTATGGCCAGTCAAATTAGTTTCAAAATATTCAACAGCATGTTTATTAAATAGTAAAGACATGCGATTCATACAACAGCGCTTAGTCCGTCATCAATCAAGCATTCGTGATGAACTTATCTACGTTATTCATATGACGTAATTGATTATGATGTCATCTTATGCATCACATAGTTGATTATGATGTCATATGATTAATGGATAAACTGGAATCTCTTTAATCTCTCATTCTCTTTTCACTTGCAGTTTCCATTGAACAAATTAACAGATTTGTTACGGATAGAGATTGCTGCTTCAGGATTCACGGAGGCGCTTACGTTTTCACTAGTAAGTGGCGACACCTGGCAGTTTCCTTGTGCATAAAACCAAACACATTTCACTTCAAGAGTATACTTACCTCCCTAATACTTTTGATATTGCTAAATATTGGCTTTCACTCAATAAACACTCAGATTTAAAACAGTTAGGTGCCCCTACTGGGCAGGGAGTCAGAGCGTAGTCTGGCGGATGCCAGCCCCACCTCCGCGCATGCGCAGACTAGCACTTCCTCTTTGCTAGATTATTGGCAGAGAGTTCACACATGTCTTTTTGTGCTGAAGCTTTTCTTTATCTTAAACTAGTTTAAGTGGTGTTGTTTGGTGTGATAGTCACTTTTTTGGATGGCGGGAAGTATCAATTCGCCAAAGGAGGACTTAGGACCTTTAAATCAGGTGACTTCTAGTAAAATTAGCGAGTTTTCTTCCCGGTGTATTGTGTTTCCGGGACTCGCGTTTACCGTGATAAGCGCCTTAGTTAGTTGGTTTAGGTCAACTCGGTGCTACCTAGGACTAATTTCTCTTTCTGTTTATGTCCACAGGTCTGTATGACGCTAGGTGGTGACATCACAGTTGCAGAGAGTTAGTTTTCTCTCCACCATGGTTCCATTTCCTACTAACACTGTTAGGTTATCTAACCAAATGAAAAATATGTCCAGTGAGTTGGAGGCCTAGTATAAAGGTCTTCTCACTTTGCCCTCTTGATCCAATTCCTTCCCCATGAGGTGGAGAGAGTTAAGAGGCGTGCAGATGGTGGAGTTCTCCGGTTCGTCACGTTGGATGGTTTGTCTATACAAAGTGTCAGGTATCTAGTTATTGATAATGTGGTGATGTTAATTATTGTAAACAAACAAAGGGAGATAATTAACATTTTTGCCAGAAAAGAGTTATCTATATGTATCTGATGGTTGTGTAGTCAACTTATCCATTCAGCATACAATTCGTCCTTGCACTTGGATGTTTTGTTGGGATCGAATTTTTCCTGTCACGGGATTAATGACGTCATAATCAGCCTGGCTATGTGTTTATCAGCAATTCAAGCGCTATGCTGCTTTCTGATGTATATTGATCTTTATGATCGTTTTCCTTCTCTTTGAGTTGGATTGAGTTTCTAAGCTTAACTAGTTGCTCATACTCCTTGTCCTTTGCCCTGTTTCAGGGACCGGGTTGCGCGTCCTGTGGTCGTTTTCTTCTGGATAAGTTCTGGCCGCATCTGTGCTGTCAATGTAGCCCTTGTGGTCCATTTGTTAATTGTGACATATGTAAGCACTGGGGGGGCGAGTTAATGTCCGAATTCTTGTGCTGCTTACAGGCGACGGACAAGGTGGTAGAGGAGGAGAAGAAGAAGAAGCGGAAACGAGAGGTTGTAAGTAGGAAGGGTAAGGGGAAGGTCTCGTCCGCGGTGGATATGGAGGCCTTCCGGACCGAGATGTTGGGAGAGATGAAGAGGACAATAAAGGATTTGGTTCCAGGGTTGCTTCGTGGCATGCTTCCTGGACCAAATCCTTTACTGTCCTCGTCATCGGCTTCGGAGCAGGTAATCCCCGCCTCTGGATCGATTTTCCTTAGTCCGCTTCCGTTGTTCGACGATTCAGAGGTGGCCCCATTAGAGGGGGCGTTCCACGGCCCTGGCAGCAGGCTTATTGCCGCGCCGATAGGGGACCGTGGACGGTTGTCGCTGGAACCCGCGGGCTGCTTATCAGTCCAGGGGTATCCGCACGCCGCGGTGGCCAGTACCTCCTATGGCACCGTTCCTGGTCAGCCCGGGTTAGCTCTCTTTGCTGACCCGGGGTCTAATCTTTCTGACCAGGGTAATGAGGATTACCTGCTAGGGTCGCCGTCTGACGACGTGGACATGGATGAAGACGTTTGTGCACCCCTCGCGGGGAATACAGGCGCCTTATTCCACGGTTTTACTCACCCTGGAGTAAAGTCCGCGGCTCAGGTGGTGGCCCAGGGCGCTGCTGATGGCCAGCGGTACCGCATACCTCGGCTTGCCGAGGGTGTTGCTGGTGCTGGCCGGGCCCGTGGTGAGACTATATATACCCCGCGCTCTGCCACGGTGCCTGCTCCTGGTCAAACCAGTGATATTCTCATGCCGGTGCTGTCAGGCCCGCGTGTTTTCCCTGGCTTGCCAGGTGTATCAGCATACCCGCCGTCAAGCTCTACTGCTTGCGCTCAGGAGGAAGACGAAGGACCCCGTCTTGTAGAGCGCTCGCAGTTAGCCACGGAGGAGGATTGGTATGACGCTTGCCAGTGGTTGGTGAGCGTTAGGCCTGATCTGCCCGTGGAGCAGTCGGCTAGCCAGCGTGTTCACACGCCGTGGTTAGCTGGGAAACCGACTGCTAACGCTATGCCTTCTCTGCCGCTGGCGGAGCATGTCGTTGACATGTTCAAGGCGGCGGAGTCGTCCATTAAGTCGAGTGGACGTCTCGCGAAGGCCCCTCGCGAGGTGGCCAGGCGTTGTCGCATCGTGCCCCTGGATTACCAGCGGTACGGTGTGGTACCCAAGCCCAGCGTGGATGACCGCGCGGCTTTGGGTGAGGATGCGCGGCCAGGCTCCCGTTCTGACACGGGTGTCTTGTGCGCGAACGCGTTGCGTTCGGCGAATACCGCGTTGCGTGATGCGGAGGAGAGTGGGAGGGCTTCGATTGCCGCTCTGTCCCACGTCTCCCAGCTGTTACAGGGGGTAGTAACGGCATCCGCATCGCGCCAGCCAAGTCCGGTCACTGTCCAGCGAACCATCCAGGATGGTATTAACCTGGCGCTGGACTGTGTGACTCGGGCGGTGACCAGGAGTGTCAGGGCAAGACGCACGTTTGCCCTGGACAATCTGTGCCCGTCTCAGGACCTGTACAATAGGCTACTGCGTACGCCTATGACGGGCCCTGGTCTTTTTGGAGGTGAGGGATGTCGCCACCTCCAGGAGACGGTCACCCTGGTGAATAACCAGAGGGCGCTGCGCGAGCAGTTTGATGTGCTGCGTCGTGCTAACGCTCGCGCCGCGGCCCCGGCGTATCGTCCCCTGCAGGCTCGAGGTGGTGCTGGCCAGGTCAGTGGCCAGCCACCGTCGCAGCGTCGGCCTCGGCCGCGTGCGATTCGGCCAGCAGCGAGGGGGGCGCAGGTTCCTCAGGCGCCGTCAGCCAGGCAGCCGCCCGCGCACCGAGGTGCGCGCGGGGCGGGGCGGGGCGCGCGAGGATCTGGGCGTGGTTATCGGTCCTGACAGGACGCTTACCGCGGTAAGAACCACTCCGGTGTGTATGGCGGCGGAGACAGTGCCGCTCTTGCATGCCTCGTGTCCACCGCGGTCCCTAGGTGGGCCGGTGGGAGGCCGGCTAGCCGGCCACATGCAAGAGTGGGAACGGTTAACTCAGGACCGTTTAGTCTTGCGATGGCTTTCCGTCGGGTATCATCCAGAGTGGGTGACAGGCCCGCCGTCGCGACTGTCTCTGGTGCCAGTCTGGACTCCCATTCCGAGAGATCCAGAGCAAAGGTTGTGTATCGAGGAGGAGATAAATTCCCTCATACAAAAGGGAGCTATTCAGCCGGCACAAAGGTGTCCGGGCTTCTATTCAACCCTGTTCTTAGTAACAAAACGCACCGGTGGGTGGAGACCGATTCTCAACCTCAAGCCATTGAACAAGTTCATCGAGACGCCCAGTTTCAAGATGGAAACGGTGCGCTCGGTGTTGGCGGGGTTGGAGAGGGGGATGTGGACGGCGTCGATAGATTTGAAGGACGCTTATTTCCACATCCCCATCCACGGGAGTTTCTGTCGCTTCCTGAGATTTGCATTCCAGGGCAGACAGTGGGAATTCAGGGTGTTGCCCTTCGGAATTTCCACGGCTCCTCGGGTTTTCACCCGTGTGGTTCTTGCGATCACAGCATACCTCCGCAGGAGAAGCATAGCAGTCCACACGTACATAGACGACTGGCTGTTGAAAGCGCACACCCGGGAAAGTTTGTCCGCCAATCTGGAGATTGTTTTGAAAATTCTCACAGACTTGGGCTGGATGATCAATTTCCCAAAATCAGAGCTGACTCCATCCCAGAAGTTTGTTTACCTGGGGATGTTCTTCGATCTAGAGACAGGATATGTTTATCCTACTCAGGAGAGAGTTCAAATACTCATCTCGTTGATTCAGTCAGTGTGCGACAGTCGTCATGTCCTGGCACGGGTTTACTTGAGAATGCTGGGGTTGATGGTTTCGTTGGAACCAGTCATTCCTCAGGCCGCCTTACGCAGGCGGCCGATCCAGTTGTTTCTCATGACACAATGGACCCAGAGTACAGGTTCGCTGGACTCGAATGTGTCAGTGTTGGCGCCTCTGATTCACCACCTGCAATGGTGGTTGAATACAGAGAATCTCTTGCCGGGGGTTTTGCTAACCCCTCCCCACCCTCAGGTGACTGTGTATACAGATGCATCGATGGAGGGCTGGGGAGCTTGCCTGGAAGAATCCACGATATCAGGGCTTTGGAATCTGGAACAGTCACAGGAACATATAAATCTACTGGAGCTAAGAGCAGTAGTCCTGGGCCTGGAACATTTCTTACAGAAAGTTCAGGGCAAGATTGTTCTTATTCGTTCAGACAACTCAACAGTTGTGACTTACATAAACCGCCAGGGCGGAACGAAGTCGCCCAGTCTCTGTATGATGACATGGAAACTGCTTTGTTGGTGTCTGGATCACCAGATTACCTTGAAAGCAGTTCATATTCCGGGAAGGTTAAACCTGCTAGCAGACTCATTGAGCCGAAGGATGAGTGTTTTACCCACGGAATGGCAACTAAATCAATGTGTGGCGGATCGTCTGTTCGACCATTGGGGGAAACCCAACATCGATTTGTTCGCAACGAAGAAGAATGCGAAGATGACGACGTACGTCTCTCCGATTCCGGATCCAAGCGCTTTCGCAACAGATGCGTTAGCTATCAGCTGGGGGAGAATGTATGCATACGCATTCCCTCCAGCAATCCTGATTCCAAAAATTCTTCAGAAAATCAGACAAGAGGAATGCCAAGTGCTTCTGATCGCCCCGGATTGGCCAAGCCGATCATGGTATACGGATCTGCTGGACCTTCTGGTCTGCAATCCGGTTCCTCTGCCTCTGATGGACGATATTATCTTCCAGGGCAAGGCCCTTCACAACAATCCGTCAATGTTCAGATTGACTGCGTGGATGTTGTCAAGGAATCTAGAATTAAGGAGGGCTTTTCTGAGCAAGCAGCCATGTTTATGGCCAAAGCCAGGAGGGGGTCAACCTCCAGAGCATATAATTATAAAATCAACAGATTTGCAGAATGGTGCTCAAAAAGATGTATTGATCCAATGGATTCATCTATTCAAGTAGTAGCTGATTTCCTCTGTCACCTCTATGATGCCTATAGCCTCAAGCCTAACTCTATTGCTGGTTATA
The DNA here is from genome assembly GCA_034401795.1 of Chaetoderma sp. LZ-2023a. Classification (NCBI taxonomy): domain Eukaryota; kingdom Metazoa; phylum Mollusca; class Caudofoveata; order Chaetodermatida; family Chaetodermatidae; genus Chaetoderma; species Chaetoderma sp. LZ-2023a. Next base: position 83,053,873 of record CM067359.1, read on the forward strand.
AGTCAGCATTAATGTCTGTTATTCCTTGCTTGGCTAAGAGGGGAAGTGATGAAGTAAATACATTGAATGTATTAATTAAAGGCATGGGCAATCTAAGACCAAGGAATCCACCTGTGATTCCGTCTTGGAGTTTATCGCTAGTGCTTCAAGTACTAGGTGATAAGCCTTTTGAACCACTTAGTTCCATTTCTATGAAACTATTAACACTGAAGACTGTGTTTTTAATTGCTGCGGCCTCGGCTAGGCGTAGGAGTGAAATTCATGCCTTATCAGCCGAGGATGACCGTTTTGTGGTTTCAGGGGAAGGCCTTAAGCTGCTACCTAGGATTAATTTCTTGGCTAAAAATCAGTCGTTGAAATATCCAGGTCAACCTATTATTTTGCCTGCTTTAACTAGATATGATCCTAATTCTAAAGCATGGTGTCCCGTCCGGGCGCTGCGCCGGTACAAACAACGTACGGCGGCATGGCGCACCGACCAGTCAGCGTTATGGTTGTCATATATTGAGCCCCATGGGAGGGCTTCTAAGGACACCATTTCCAGGTGGATTGTGGAATGCATTCAGTTTTGCCATAGATCCGCCACCGGGAAGCAGGTTGACGTGGCCAAGGCTCACAGTGTCCGCGGCGTAGTGACATCCACGGCCCTATTTAATGGGGTCCCTGTGGATGATATTATGTCGGTGGCTCAGTGGCACTGTGAGTCAAGTTTTACAGACCATTATCTCCGTGACACCTCTAATCCTCTCGCCTTGTCGGTTTTGAAAAAATAAATCGGTTTATATTTTTTGAGGAGGTTTTTCCTCATTACTTATATATTTCACAATTAATTTATGGAAACACCCACTTTTTTGGGCCTGCATCAGTCTTTACCAATGGGAAGATGATGTCAGCAGCCATTTTCAACAAGGTCAGTCTTGTTCATGTGTTGTCCGTTGTTGATTGTATTGTCACGATTACCCGTTATTAATATGGTGATGGTTTGTGTATTTGTGTGGTTCATTGTTGAGAGTTACGAAAATGGAGCTTTTTCGTCTCTGTCCTGTAGTACATGGCACTTGTACGTAGAGAGCGTATAGGACATTGAGGTCAGTCGACTCTTCCTCCCAGGAAGGAGGGGGGGGGAGCGCATATGACATTCGGTCATCTCTCATACATCGGTGGTGTTATCCGATGGTTAGTCAAATCCTGACTGTTTTTTCTTACAGTTTCAGAAGTTTAAGTGCCTTAAACGCAGAAAAGCGTATAGGGATGAGCTGGTCTTTTGACCTCGCCTCCCTCCCGCCAGATTCACTTTCGAATTCTGGCAATATCAAAAGTATTAGGGAGGTAAGTATACTCTTGAAGTGAAATAAACGAAATCTAGGATTTCTTTTTTCACGAGAGAGTTGATACTTACCTCCCTAGATACGGACCCGGCCTCTCCACCCCACAGAGGCTCGGTCTTCAGGCTCTTAATAGTTGCATGTGTGTCAGCCAATAATCTAGTCAGAGGAAGTGCTAGTCTGCGCATGCGCGGAGGTGGGGCTGGCATCCGCCAGACTACGCTCTGACTCCCTGCCCAGTAGGGGCACCTAACTGTTTTAAATCTGAGTGTTTATTGAGTGAAAGCCAATATTTAGCAATATCAAAAGTATTAGGGAGGTAAGTATCAACTCTCTCGTGAAAAAAGAAATCCTAGATTTCGTTTAAATCATCTTATTATGTCAGACCAATTTATTCTCTTGGTGGATATGCACAGCAGTATTTCCAGCATTTTATCCAGCTTATAATTTTGGCAAACAAATTTATCATAATGATTCGTTATAACTCAGAACTCTGAGATTTCCATAACTCTGTTATTGCATAGCTTTACTATAAACCTTTCATGGTCAAATCAGCCAAAATCAGGCTGTAGTGGTCTCAAGTTGGTAAATGTCTATTTGCAGGGCAAGAGAAGACAATTTTGTAATTTACCATCAATGACTGGTTCGATAATTGAGCCAGTCATTCCAGTGGGTTTTTTTTTTTTTTTTTAATTGTTCTCTTTTGGCCTGCAAATGGAAATCTAATGATTCATGAGCTTGAAACTGTAAATTAATTCTATTTTTCACTCATCTTTGATCTTGTGATTTTCACTTCTACTGAAGAGAACTTGACCAAACTGGGGATACAAAGTTGCTCTCGGAGTCCCAATGAAGTGGACCAATTTTGTGCTCAAAAGGTCACATGTCAAGGTAACTGCGACAACCTCAACTATCGGGATTGTATAGACCTTGTTTTATTCATTCATGTGGTTTTGTATTTATGGATGTTTGATTTACATATTGTTATTTAACCATCTGACTGCTGAGTTTTTGCATATGACACATTCCGGGGGTTATATCTCTTGACCGTCTAAATATTTTGAAAACAATTTGACAGAAAGTTGTTGGTGGCTAAGCCACCAACAACTTTCAGTCAAATTGTTTTCAAAATGTTCAGCAATTCAAGTGGTTTTCCGCATTGAAATTATTCTCTGATGGTTTGTCTTTTCATATGACAGTGTTCTCGTGAGGATATAGCGGATAATTTAGGCCGGAAAATCGAGGACATTCCCGCTGTTCATATCTCAAATCCAAAAACACTTGAGTTTCAGGTTAGTATAATTAACATTAACTACATAACGGTTGTTGTGGGGTGTGGTGAGGTAGGGTTTAAATTTAATTTTCAGTACATGTCTTTATGTATGGTCACAGCATATACAGTTCAATCACTTAAGTGGTGGTGGGGGTGGGGGGGTGGTGGTCAGGCCTGCAGGATTAAAAAAATAAACAGCTTTCCCGTTTTGTTCCTAATACCTATAGGCAGCAACACGCACACACACCCAGTCAAATTAGTTTCAAAATATTCAACATGTTACCTGTACTGTATAGTTACCTTGAAATTCAGATTCTTGGAATTCATATTTTAAAATTTCAAATCGATTTCAACATGTGTAAAAGTTGTCCGGAGTTTAGTTTTATCCAGGAATGTTTCTCATTCATACTTAATGGATGAATCTACCTTTATCTATGCCGCGCCCATCTCTAGCTAAGCTCCACCCACATTTGTGCACGCGTTGTGATCGATTTATTATATACTTTGAATCCTGAATTCCCAGAATTCCATTTCATTGTAACTATACAGCTAACATGTTGACTGTTTCAAGTCAAATTAGTTTCTAAATTAAAATATTCAACAGAATGTTTAGTAAATGGTAAAGATATACAATTTGTATGACTGATGACTATTCCGGGTTTATGACAGAGTTTTTCCGCAAATTATGATTGTGACATCGACACACATGTGATTATGATGTCACATACTACATCAACAGACTGGATTCATCAATTGTTTAGTACATAGCTAAGGAGTTCTTTGTTATCAACCTAATAACATTTGTCATATAACCAAGCCTTTTAGTCCATTCCATATTTTTTTATGTGAGCACACGTGCCATATTCAACGGAGTATTTTCATTGGCTGTTGGGTGCGCAACCCATTTAAATCGACGAATTAAAACATTGATTGATGTGAGCATGACGCGTAGAGACTACTACACGGTACTGTTTTACTATGATTTGTTTACTACGATTTGTCATTCATGAAACGTCATCGCAAAATATCATCATTTGACAGTTTATCAGTCGGCAGCGAAGTAACGATTGATGGCTGTGGCTCTGCGATATTTCACTTCAAGAGTATACTTACCTCCCTAATACTTTTGATATTACTAAATATCGGCATTCACTCAATAAACACTCAGAATAAAAACAGTTAGGTGCCCCTACTGGGCAGGTAGACAGAGGGTAGTCCGGCGGATGCCAGCCCACCACCGCGCATGCGTCGAATACTACTTCCTCTTTGCTAATTTATTTGCAGAGAGAACACATGTTTTTGTTGTTTTTTCACTTTCACTTGAAAAATAATTCTAAGACCGCTTTTTAAGTCTATATATTGGAAGGATTATCGCCTGGATCATGTCGGACAGAGTGGCTTCGCCGGAGGATGGCGCAGGATCCTTATATCAGGTGATTTCTAATATATTCTAGCGAGTTTTCCCCGGTGTAATGTGTTTCTGGGACTCGCGTTTACCGTGATAAGCGCCTGTTTTAGTTGTTTTATTTCAACATGGTGCTATATAAGACTAATCTCTCTCTGTGTTTATGTCCACAGGTATCTGTTAGGATATGGAATGGACATCACAGCATCTGAGGGTTTGTTTCTCTCCACCAAGGTTCCATTTCCTACTAATACTGTTAGGTTATCTAACCAAGATTTTTGTGTCCATTGAGTCGGAGGCCTAGTATAAAGGTCTTCTCACTTTGCCCTCTTGATCCAGTTCCTTCCCCTGAGGTGGAGAGAGTTGAGAGGCGTACAGTTGGTGGAGTGCTCCAGTTCATCACGTTGGATGGTTTGTCTATACAAGGTGTCAGGTATCTAAGTAATGATATGAGGTGAGGTTAATTATTTAACAAAATTAACTGTAATTGCCATTGTTATTGTTGTGTATCTGATGGTTGTGTGGTCTGGATAACCGTTCGTGAGATGTTCTGGTTATGTATACAATTCGTCCGCTCGCCTGGTTGTTGGTTCGGATCGATTGAATTACTGTCATGGGATCATGACGTCATAATCAGCCTTGCTCTTTATTAACAATTAAAGTTTTGTCCAACGCTGGTTTTCAGATGATTATTGATCTTTATGATCATTGCCCTCTCTTTTAGTTTGGTTTTGTGTTTCTAACCTTAACAAAATTACTCATTATCCTCGTCCTTTGTCCTGTTTCAGAGACCTGGTTGTTCGTCCTGTGGACGCTTCCTTAAGGATAGGTTCGTGCCTCACCTGTGCTTTAGTTGTAGTCCCTGTGGGCCATTGCTCAAGTGTGAGGTATGCAAGCAATGGGATGGGGTGGGGGGGGGGAGTTAATGTCTGAGTTTCTGTTTGCAGGCGAAGGACAGGGTAGTGGAGGAGGAGAGGAAGTCGAAGAGAGAGGGTGTAGGTAAGAAAGGTAAGAGGAAGGCCTCGTCCGCGGTGGACATGGAGGCCTTCCGGAGTGAGATGTTGGGAGAGATGAAGAGGACGATAAAGGATTTGGTTCCAGAGTTGCTTCGTGGCATGCTTCCTGGACCAAATCCTTTGTCGTCCTCGGCGTCTGCTTCAGAGCAGGTAATCCCCACCTCTGAATCACCTTTCCGTAGGCCGCTTCCGTTGTTCGAAGATTCAGAGGTGGCCCCATTAGTGGGGGCGTTCCACGACCCTGGCAGCAGGTTTGGTGCCGCGCCGATGGGTCGTGGATGGCTGTCGCTGGAACCCGCGGGCTGCTTATCAGTCCAGGGGTATCCGCACGCCGGGGGTGCCAGTACCTCCTATGGCACCTTTCCTGGCCAGTCCGGGTTAGCTCTCTTTGCTGACCCGGAGTCTAATCTTTCTGGCCAGGAGGAAGAGGATTACCTGTAGGGGTCGCCGTCTGGGGACATGACCATGGATTATGACGTCTGTGCACCCCTCGCGGGGAATACAGGCGACATATTCCATGGCTCTGCTCACGCAGGAGTAGAGTTCACGGCTCAGAAGGTGGCCCTGGCCGATGCTGATGGCCAGCTATACCACATACCTCGGCTTGCCGAGTGTATCGCTGGTGCTGGCCGGGGCCGTGGTGGGGCGGTGTCTGCCCCGCGCTATACCACGGCGCCTGCTCCTGGTCAAGCCAGTCAGGTTAGCATGCCTGTTCTTTCGGGCCCGCATGCTTTCCCTGGCTTGCCAGGGGTATCAGCTTATCCGCCGTCAAGCTTTGCTGCTTGTGCTCAGGAGGAAGACGAAGGCCCCCGTCTTGTAGAGCGCTCGCAGCTAGCCACGGAAGAGGATTGGTCGGACGCTTGCCAGTGGCTAGTAAGTGTTAGGCCAGATCTGCCCGTGAAGCAGTCGGCTAGCCAGCGTGATCACAGGCCGTGGTTAGCTGGTAAGGCTACTGCTAGCGCAATGCCATCTCTGCCGCTGGCTGAGCATGTCATTGACATGTTCGAGGCGGCGGAGACGTCCATCAAGGCGAATGGGCATCTCGCGAGGTGGCCAGGCATTGCCGCATCGTGCCCCTGGATTACCAGCGGTACGGTGTGGTACCCAAGCCGCGCGGCTTTGGGTGAAGATGCGCGGCCAGGCTCCCGTTCTGACACGGGAGTCTTGTGTTCGAACGCGTTGCGTTCGGCCAATGCTGCGTTGCGTGATGCGGAGGAGAGTGGGAGAGCTTCGATTGCCGCTCTGTCCCACGTCTCCCAGCTGTTACAGGGGGTAGTAACGGTATCCGCATCGCGCCAGCCGAGCCCGGTCACAGTCCAGAGAGCCATCCAAGATGGTATCAACCTGGCTCTGGACTGTATGACTCGGGCGGTGACCAGAAGTGTCCGGGCGAGGCGCACGTTTGCCTTGGACAATCTGTGCCCGTCCCAGGACCTGTATAATAGGCTACTGCGTACGCCTATGACAGGTCCTGGTCTCTTTGGAGGTGAGGGATGTAGGCACCTCCATGAGACGGTTACTCTGGTCAATAACCAGAGTGCGCTGCACGAGCAGTTTGAAGTGCTCCGTCGGGAGCGCGTTCGCGCCGCACCCCCTGCGTATTGTCCCCTGCTGGCTCCAGGTGGAGGTGGCCAGGTCAGAGGCCAACCACCATCGCAGTGTCGGCCTCGGCCATGTGCGATTCGGCCAGCAGTGAGGGGGGGGGGGGGGCCGCAGGCTCCTCAGGCGAAGTCCGCCATGCAACCACCAGCGCACCGAGGTGGGCGCGAGGATCTGGTCATGGTAATCGTGCCTGATGGGCCGGTTACCGCGGTGAGACCCACTCCAGTGTTTCTGGTGAAGGAGACAGTGCCACTCTTGCGCTCCTTATGTCCACCTCTCTCCCGACGTAGACCGGTGGGAGGCCGGCTGGCCGACCACATGCAAGAGTGGGAACGGTTGACTCAGGACCGTTTAGTCTTGCGATGGCTTTCAGTCGGGTATCATCCCGATTGGTTGACAGGCCCGCCATCACGACTGTCTCTAGTGCCAATCTGGACTCCAAATCCGAGAGATCCAGCTCAAAGGTTGTGTATCGAGGAGGAGATAAATTCCCTCATACTAAAAGGAGCTATTCAGCCGGCACAGAAGTGTCCGGGCTTCTATTCAACCGTGTTCTTAGTAACAAAAAACACCGGAAGGTGGAGACCAATTCTCAACCTCAAGCCGTTGAACAAGTTCATAGAGACGCCCAGTTTCAAGATGGAGACTGTGCGCTCGGTGTTGGCGGGGTTAGAGAAGGGAATGTGAACAGTTTCAACTTCAATAGATTTGAAGGATGCTTATTTCCACATTCCCATAGCGAGGAGTTTCCGTCTCTTCCTGAGATTTGCATTCCAGGGCAGACAGTGGGAATTCAGGGTGTTACCCTTCGGAATTTCCACCGCTCCTCGGGCTTTCACCCGTGTGGTTCTTGCGATTACAGCATACCTTTGCAGGAGAAGCATAGCAGTCCACACGTACATAGACGACTGGCTGTTAAAAGCACACACCCAGGAAAGTTTATCGACCAATCTGGAGATTGTTTTGAAAACTCTCATGGATTTAGGCTGGATGATAAATTTTCAAAAATCAGAGCTGACTCCATCCCAGAAGTTTGTTTACCTGGGGATGTTCTTCGATCTAGAGACAGGATATGTTTATCCTACTCAGGAGAGAGTTCAGAAACTCATCTCAGTAATTCAGTCAGTATGCGACAGTCGTCATGTCCTGGCACGGGTTTACTTGAGAATGCTGGGGTTGATGGTTTCATTGGAACCGGTCATTCCTCAGGCCGCCTTTCGCAGGCGGCCGATCCAGTTATTTCTCATGACACAATGGACCCAGAGTACAGGTTCGCTGGACTCGAACGTGTCAGTGTTGGCGCCTCGGATTCACCACCTGCAATGGTGGTTGAACACGGAGAATCTCTTGGTGGGGGTTATGCTGACCCCTCCTCACCCTCAGGTAACTGTGTACATAGATGCCTCGATGGAGGGGTGGGGAGCTTGCCTGAAAGAATCAACGATATCAGGGCTGTGGGATCTGGAACAGTCGAAGGAACATATAAACCTACTGGAATTAAGAGCAGTAGTCCTGGGCCTGGAACATTTCTTACAGAAAGTTCAGGGCAAGATTGTTCTTATTCGTTCAGACAACTCAACAGTAGTGACTTACATAAACCGCCAGGGCGGAACGAAGTCGCACAGTCTCTGTATGATGACATTGAAACTGCTTTGCTGGTGCCTGGATCACAGGATTACCTTGAAAGCAGTTCATATTCCGGGAAGGTTAAATCTGTTAGCAGGCTCATTGAGCCGAAGGATGAGTGTTTTACCGACGGTGTGGCAACTAAATCAATGTGTGGCAGATCGTCTGTTCGACCATTGGGGGAAGCCCAACATCGATTTGTTCGCAACGAAGAGGAATGCGAAGATGACGACGTACGTCTCTCCGATTCCAGATCCAAGCGCTTTCGCAACAGATGCGTTAGCTATCAGCTGGGCGGGAATGTATGCATACGCATTCCCTCCGGCAATCCTGATTCCAAAAATTCTTCAGAAAATCAGACAGGAGGAGTGCCAAGTGCTTCTGATCGCCCGAGATTGGCCAAGCCGATCATGGTTTACGGATCTGCTGGACCTTCTGGTCTGCAATCCGGTTCCTCTGCCTCTGATGGACGACATTATCTTCCAGGGCAAGGCCCTTCACAACAATCCATCAATGTTCCGATTGACTGTGTGGATGTTGTCAAGGAATCTAGAATTACAGAGGGTTTTTCTGAGCAAGCAGCCATGTTTATGGCCAAAGCCAGGAGGGGGTCAACCTCCAGAGCATATAATTTTAAAATCAACAGATTTGCAGAGTGGTGCTCAAAAAGATGTATTGATCCAATGGATTCATCTATTCAGGTAGTAGCTGGTTTCCTCTGTCACCTGTATGATGTCTATAGCCTCAAGCCTAACTCTATTGCTCGTTATAAGTCAGCTTTAATGACTGTTATCCCTTGCTTGGCTAAGAGGGGAAGTGATGAAGTAAGTACATTAAATGTATTAATTAAAGGCATGGGCAATCTGAGACCAAGGAATCCCCCGGTGATTCCGTCTTGGAGTTTATCACTAGTGCTTCAGGTACTAGGTGATAAGCCTTTTGAACCACTTAGTTCCATTTCTATGAAACTGTTAACTCTTAAAACTGTATTTTTAATTGCTGCGGCCTCGGCTGGGCGTAGGAGTGAAATTCATGCCTTATCAGCCGAGGAGGACGGTTTTGTGGTTACAGGGGAAGGCCTTAAGCTGCTACCTAGGGTTAATTTCTTAGCTAAGAATCAGTCTTTGAAATATCCAGGTCAACCTATTTTTTTGCCAGCTTTAACTAGATATGATCCTAATTCTAAAGCATGGTGTCCCGTTCGGGCGCTGCTTCGGTACAAACAGCGTACTTCGGAGTGGCGGACCGACCAGTCAGCGTTATGGTTGTCATATATTGAACCCCATGGCAGGGCGTCTAAGGACACCATTTCCAGGTGGATTGTAGAGTGTATCCAATTTTGTCATAAATCCGCCACTGGTAAGCAGGTTGACATAGCCAAGGCTCACAGTGTCCGCGGCGTGGTGACTTCCACTGCCCTATTTAATGGGGTCCCTGTGGATGACATTATGTCTGTTGCTCAGTGGCACTGTGAGTCAAGTTTTACAGACCATTATCTGTGACACCTCGAATCCTCTCGCCTTGTCGATTTTGAAAAAATAATCACTTGTATGATTTTTGATGAGGGTTTCCTCATTGCTTATATACATCACAATTAATTAATGGAAACAACCACTTTTTGGGACTGCATCAGCCTTCACCAATGGGAAGATGATGACAGCATCCAAGTTCAACAAGGTCAGTCTTGCTCATGTGTTGTTCATTGTTGATTGTATTGTCACGTTACATTTTGTTATTAATATGGTGATGGTTTGTGTATTGATGTGGTTCATCAGTGAGAGTATACGAGAATGGAGCCTTTTCGTCTCTGTCACATAGTACATGGCACTGGTACGTAGAGAGCGTATGGGACATTGAGGTCATTCAAGTCTTCCTCCTGGAAAGGGGGGGGGGGGGGTGGGGGGGGGAGAGCACATATGACATTCGGTCATCTCTCATCCATCGGTTGGTGTTAGCCGATGTTCTTCAAATCCTGACTGTGTTTCACACAGTTTCAGACGTTTAAATGCCTTAAACGCGGAAAAGCGTATAGGGAAGAGCTGGTCTTTTGACCTCGCCTCCCTCCCGCCGAATTCCCTGTCGAATTCTGGCAATATCAAAAGTATTAGGGAGGTAAGTATACTCTTGAAGTGAAATAAACGAAATCAAGGATTTCTTTTTTCACGAGAGAGTTGATACTTACCTCCCTAGATACGGACCCGGCCTCTCCACCCCACAGAGGCTCGGTCTTCAGGCTCTTAATAGTTGCATGTGTGTCAGCCAATAAATTAGTCAGAGGAAGTAGTAGTCGGCGCATGCATGTTGGTGAGGCTGGCATCCGCCGGACTACCCTCTGTCTACCTGCCCAGTAGGGGCACCTAACTGTTTTTATTCTGAGTGTTTATTGAGTGAACGCCGATATTTAGTAATATCAAAAGTATTAGGGAGGTAAGTATCAACTCTCTCGTGAAAAAAGAAATCCTTGATTTTGTTTAGTTTTAGAGAATATTCCAATTAAAATACTATTCAACGGCTGACATCGCCAGATTTTGTGTTTGTCACTATATTTTGCTGCGCATTCCGTATCTGTTATCAAGTAGTGGTGCGTTACAGCGGCGGTATCGATTTGACGAAAATCAACCATGAGAAATCAGATAAAAGTCACATCAGCAACTATTGGCAAATATTTCAAAATTACAGTTTATATGATAACTAAAATCTGAAACTCAGTCACTTCTCATATCACTATTATGAACCTCGTTGAAAATTATCAATTTTGCACTCGCTAAAGCGCATGCAAATTGATCTTTTTCAACTATGTCCATAATAGTGATATGAAAAGTGACCTCGTTCCAGATTCTCTATGTATGACTCAAGAAGTTCTACTTTTTGATTGGTTGTCTATGCTGTGTTTGAAAATATTGCGATCACATCCATCCATATATCACGCTATCTCCTCGGAAACTGGCGGAATTCAAGTAAATTTGTTATTTGAGTTACCCATTGCGGACAATTTACAAGTATTATAAATTGACATTTATATTTGGATCTGCTTCATGAGTGTGGACAAGGGGTGGTGCCATAATGTCAAATATCATAACAAATAACCATTCAATTCATTGCGCTAACTCCAAAACCATTTGGTGGAATTCCGCAAACTGTTTTGAGAGTTACCCCTAAGATTCAGGATTGGTAGATCGTGTTTATTTTGGCTCCACCACTTGTGTGTGTGTGGGGGGGGGGGGGCGTGTGGGAGGGGGGGGGGGGGGGGGGGAGGTGGCTGGTGCAGGGTCAATAACAGGATTCCACAACTTTGGGCTTGATCCAAAAAATCTGGAAACTCCAAAAATAATCTGGAACCCGCAACTACCAAGATTCTAATGATCTTGTTTAAAATTTACCTCTAGAATAACTGGCTTGATAGCTAGTCATTCCAGTGGTAAATTTTAAGAACTAATCAGCAAATGGACAACTACATGTATGAGAAAAGTGAAATTTTCTTCAATAAATTTAATGGATAAAGTGTTAAATTCGGTTTGGCTGTACTTATCATTCACAGGTTGCCAGGACAACACTGTTACCTGGGATATTGAAAACTCTCGCTAGTAACAAAAACATGCCCCTACCACTTAAAGCTTTTGAAATTTCTGATGTAGTTTACAAACATTCAAGTTCAGGTGAGTGATTTTGTTCTTTTGTTCATTCACACACACACATGCACGCACGCACACACACATTCTTTGCATATTTTTATGAAACCGCCACCAGAGGTAGTGGCGGTCTCCCATGGCACCCCTGAAAATCTTGTAAGATTGTGTTATACTAAGTAGTTTTATAGGTTTTTCCACAAAAATACCTACACAATCTAGCATCAGACCACCATAATTCATAGTTGTGAGTCCCTGGTACCTGGTTCCTTAGTATGGATGAGAAATACTGCGTGGGACCACCAGATTTTAGTTTAGGACCCTCAAATATCAGGTTGGGACCCTTATATTTATTTCAGTTGGAGACGCCCACATTTCAGTGCGTGGGGTCTCAGGGAAAATTTAGATGCTATGAGAAACACTGATCATAGAGAATTTACTTTTTCATGGATTTTTCAGTCAAAGGGTTAATCCCTCAACTCAATTGGTCAACAGCGCTCAAAATGCTACTTATATTAAGTAGCCCTTTAATTTCCAAGATTTTTCAAGAAAACTAACTTCTACTCAATGTGTCCACTTGCCGGCCTGAAGGGAAGACTATTTTCTAAATTTACCTTAAGATTGAAATTTGAAATAAAATAGATTTGTTTTCCTGCAAAGGCCATTTTTGACAGCTTGATTAGTAGAGGGTTAATGGTAAAAAGATTTCAAGGTATTGCTTAGCCAGTGTTCAGGTGTATGCCGAAGAATACTATTCTTTGAAAATTTACCACTGAAATAGCTGGTTCAGTTACCGAGCTAAAAAAATAATCTGTTGGCCTGCATAAGGACATTGCTCAGAGCCAGTCCATTTTGGCCAGCCTGGTAATGGACCTTTCCAGTTTTTCCATCCATCATATGATGTCATAATCAACTACGTGACGTGTAGGATGACATAATAATCAATTGCAGCATGGATGAATCAATTTAGTATGTCTTAAATGCGTTACGGAAATTTAAATATCTGCCTATTGAATGTCCATTTACAGGCCAAGATAATACAATTTTCAAATATTTATCAATGGAATGACTGGCTCGATTATCTTGGCGTGTTAATGAACATTTCACAAGACCATAACCGAGGCCAGTTTTGGCCGGTATAACCATTAAAGGGGTAATAGTCCGACACATACGAATTGTATGTCTTTACTATTTAATAAATATTCTGTCAAATTTTTTGAAACTAATTTGACTGGTCGCTCTTGCTGCCAGAGTCAAATTGGTTTCAAAATATTCAACAGCTTACATGTATAGTTTTCTGGAAATTGATAGTCAAGGAGTTCAGGTATTGATCTATTCCAACACGAGCGAGGTGTTGGGTGTGTGTGTGTGTGGTGGGGGGGGGGGGGAAGCTTAGCTGGAGATGGGCGGGGCATGGCTAAAACTGGAAAGGTCAATTAAAGGGTTAAGCTGACACAAAAATGGTTAAAACATACAAAAATGTCCAGTGATTATTATAATGTTTCAGATACGAATGCGAAGAATGAACGTCGTATGTGTGCTGTATACTACAACAAGACCTCAGGCTTTGAGGTGATACATGGGTTATTGGACCGTGTGATGCAGCTTCTGCAGGTGCCGTGGGAACAGGGAAATGATCCCGGTTATCATTTACAAGCTTCTGATGGTTAGTGGTTAATTAGAGGCTTTGGCTGTGTATTTAGTTAATCCTTTAACACTCAAGATGCCGAAAAACATCTTTTGCAATGGTCTTGAGAAATGTCCTTTTGCGGACCAAGGGAAGAATATTTGTAAAAATTTATCACTGGAATTACTGGCTCAATAACCGAGTCGGTTCTTCCAGTGATAAATTTGAAAAAATAATCTCTGCAAAATTAATAAACATGCGTTGGCATGTGCTGCAACAGCACCCAGTCAACAGCTTACCGGTATAGTTTTCTGGAAATTAATAGTCGGGAAGTTCAGGGATCGATCGACCTGTCCACTATCCATCGATCATATGACGTCATAATCAACTACGTGACGTGTAGAATGACATCACAATCAATGACGTCATGAATTATGTAGATAAGTACATCACGAACGCATATTTGAAGACAGAAGCAACAGCACCCAGTCAAATTAGGTACAAACTATTCAACAACTTAGCTGTATAATGTTCAGGAAATTGATAGTCATAGCATTCGGGGATCAATCAATCCCAACATGGCGAAGTGTGGATGGAACTTAGCTAGGGATCGGCGGGGCATGGCTAAAACTGGAAAGGTCCATTATGTTATCTTCTGATAGATCTTATTAACCTCACACCACATTGGGAAGCAGGTACAGCATCCGTGTCTGTATCTGTTTTATGTTTGTCTGTCTGTCTTGCTGCTCTTACGAGAGATACCCTATGAGCCTATTTGTAAGTAGTCGGTCATTGTGGGGAAAATTGACGTTGTGGGGTGAATCCCACAACCCGCGATATTACAAGTCACAAAGGGCGCTCTGAAGTTATACAACTATACTTTATAAATAGCCTCATGGCGTTTAGATGTCTAATTAATTCTGTTGGTTGGAGGGGGGGGGGGCTCGACCCATAATGTTAGTATTCCCCGCAATCACTGTGTGTACTTAAGAATCACCCCATAATGCAGACAGACAGGACCCCAGAATGTACAGACACAACCCAGAAAGAACGGACACAAAATTTTCTCACAATGTAGCTCTCAGTCTGTCTGTCTCTCTGTCTGTGTTCGGAGATTTATCTAAAAAAACTGCTCCTTCAATTTGGGAAAAGTTTTAACACAACGAAGAAGCTTTCGTGCAAGAGGATTTCCAGACTGTCCATGATCCATATAAAAGAACCCTAATCCGAATCAGATCACATTCTGGGTATATGGATATCTCCGGGGGGGGGCCTGACCATACTACACTAGGATTTCAGAACATTGGGTTGATGACCAGCAGCTACCGAGATTCTATCGACCTTGTTTCTTAATATTTCATTTCAGATTGCACATATTTCCCTGGTCGGTGCGCCGAGGTGATCGTTAAGGGAGAATCTATAGGAAGAATCGGAGTGATCCACCCAGACGTTGTTAGCAAATTTGACCTGAATATGCCATGTTCTTGTATGGAGATTAACATTGAACTATTCGTCTGACAGGGAATTATTCCTGGAAGGATTTCATTGTATATTTAACCATTTTAACTCTCAAGATGGGCAAAAATGGCTTCTGCAGTGGTCTTGGTAAATAACTAAGAGATTATTTTCGAAAATTTAACACTGGAATGACTGCTCGAGCCAGTCATTCCAGTGTTAAATTTTCAAAAATAATTTCTTGGATGGCAAATGAACAATTTTTATGGGGTTGATGGGTTTAGGCACAGAAGAATGTCCACAGTACTCATGATTGACCATTTACTGGCTGGATTTGCTCAAGAAAATCAATAGATTTGTGTCTTGAATGTCTATTTGCAGGGCAAGAGTATACTATTTTTGAAGATTTACCAATGGAATGACTGGGTCAATTGTGGAACCAAGTATTCCAGTGATAAATTGTCAAAATGGCCTCTTGGTCTACAAATCGACATTTTCTACTTGATAGATTTCGAGGGCTAAAGGGCTAAACACTTAGTACTGTATTGAAATGAAATGTCTCCAGAGCCAGTCCATTTTGGCCAGCCTGGTAATGGACCTTTCCATTTTTTCCATCCATCATATGATGTCATAATCAACTACGTGATGTGTAGGATGACATCATAATCAATTGCAGAAAATCAATAGATTTGTGTCTTGGATATCTATTTGCAGGGCAAGAGTATACAATTTTTGAAAATTTACCAATGGAATGACTGGATCAATTGTGGAACCAAGTATTCCAGTGATAAATTGTCAAAAATGGCCTCTTGGTCTACAAATGGACATTTTCTACTTGATAAATTTCGAGGGCTAAAGGGCTAAACACTTTTAGTATTGTATTGAAATGAAATGTCTCTCATTCATCGTATTAGTCATTAATGGTTAATCGTGACTATAATTTGCTTGACCCTTTAGTGGCTAAATTTTGGCAAGAAAATCAAAATATTTGCTTATTGAATGTCAATTTGCAGGCCAAGAAAAGACTATTTTTGAAAATTTACCACTAGAATGACTGGCTCAGTTAACAAGCCAGTCATTCCAGTGGTAAAATTTTGAAAACAATCTTGACCTGCAAACAAATATTTGTCAAGACTACTGTAGAGGCCAATTTTGGCGGTTTCGCCATGAATGGCTTAAAATATTTGTGTGTTTAATAAGCTGTGTAAATGTATAAATTGTTATTAACCTTTCATCCTTGAAAATTCAGTGTCTCCATTTCAAAGCAACCATATGTGTAGGCTGGTAAATATATTGATAAATATATTGAAAGCTAATTTGACTTACATCGTAAAGAATTCATCATCTGCTGTGTTGAGTTGAAAAGGTTAATGTTTAAATTATTGATAATTATACTAACATCAAATGTTACTGTCATAACCTTCCATCTTAGAGATTATTAATGATACGAGGTCACATAAAGCTTGAGTTAAAAGATTCTAGAATAAAATGTCTTTTTGTAGGCTAAGAGATAACTTTAGAAAAGTTGAGGAAAGTAAGGAAACAGATATCGAGCCAGTCATTCCTGTGGTAAGTTTTCTAAAATTGTCTTCTCTTGACCTACAAATGGTCATTTCACAGTATTACTACAGAAGGTATTTTTAACCTGCTTGGCCATTAACTGGTTGAATTCAATGCAAATTATTATCAGTAATAGAATGGTACAAATTTATGTTGTGGTTAGCTTGACTTTACGAAGGCAAATAAGCCACTTTGATACTCAAAGCATCATCCAGTGACATTGATGGCAGCACAGTCATCAGCAATGGGCAATTTCTATTTGGCTCAACTTGAAGGTTCATATCTCAGTTTGGGTTAACACTTTAACAATTTAATGGTGAAATTTGGTGGAGAAAATCAAAATATTTCCCATTTGAATATCCATTTGCAGAGCAAGAGAAGACTGTTTTTGAAAATTTTACCACTGTAATGACTGGCTCGGTTATCGAGCCTGTCATTTCAGTGGTAAATTTTCAAAAATAGTCCTCTTGACCGGCAAATATCCATTCCGTTAATTCCGTTAGACTACTTCAGCAGCCAGTTTTGGCCGCCATGGCCAGTAAAGGGTCAATGGCTAAATTTGTTGAAGAATAGTAAAATATTTGCTTATTCAGTGTCCATTTACAGGTAAGAGAAGACAGTTTGAAAATTTACCACTGGAACGACTTTTCAGTGCCACATTTTCAAAAATAGTATTTTCTTGGCCTACAAATGGACATTTCTCAAGACCACTGTAGATGCCAGTAATGGCGGGGTTAATCATACTACACACAACATTGGACACCTGGCTCCCTATCACTAGAGTGCATGACACACTGACATTGTGGTCAAAAGGCCAAGGTCACTATGACCTTGATATAAAACATTGTTATTTGTCAACATTAACGTTTGGTCAACTTAGTTGGAACATATATCGCATGTTTGGTTAATCATACTAGGCCTGAACTTGGGCACATGTTTGCTTGTAATGAACGTGACAGCATAATGACCTTGCAGTCTAAAGGTCAAAAGGGAAGGTCATTACGACCTTGGTATAATCTTGGAAATCTCCTTCGTTATAATGAGAGGGCATGCCCCAATGACGTCAGGTTTAAAAATATCTAAGTACAGGGTGATTGTGACCTGGAGAAAAGATTTTGGCCCAGATTTCAACCAGTGTTTCCAGACATGAATCTGACATGACACAATCAACTTGGCCTCACAAGATTAAAGGTCACGGTCACTGTGGTGCTGATAAAACTTTATTTTTTAACATTAATATTTTGCGTGTAGCTTTTCTTAATTGTTTATAGCTCATGTAAATTATAAATTATCAAAGGCATGTAATTCGCAGACTGCTGACAGATTTTTCAATTTTCAGGACAGAACTACGTCATTTTAATTGTGACATCAGCTAACAAGTGACATTTTTATTAAGCTGTCGGACACTCAGATCAGATCCCTATATTGTCTGGAATATCCGGGATTTGATTAGTATATGGATCTTGACTAGAGAAAATTTTAGCCCCTTCACCGATGGATTCCACATATCTCATTTTCAAAGCAGCCATAAAGGAAAAGTCTTGAATATTTTGAAATTAATTTGACTGGAAACCATTGCTGCCACAGGCAGAAATTAATTTCAAAATAGTTAACAGAATAAATGTTATATCGTAAAGAATATACCTTTTCATGGATTTGTCATTGAGATGGTTAATGACAGCTGGTCATTTGATCATGTTTGACTCGGGTGATGTGCAAAATCATGATCTATAATCATTGTTAATAGTAAAACAAATACTGCTGAAGGCAGGAATAAACTTGCCTCAAATATGTTTGAATGTTTGGGTTTTTTCTCTGCCACTAACTCAAAAGTTTTTTGTCACCTTTTGCATCTGTATCTGTTCTTTCCATGGGCAACAATTATTGACACTAAATTGGCAAAAAAAATGGCTTCAGCGCTGGTCTCGAGAAATGTCCATTTTTCCAGCTAAGAGAAAACTATTCCTGAACATTTATCACTGGAATGACTGGCTCGATAACAACGTCAGCAATTCCAGTGATAAATTTTCAGAAATAATCGCTTGGTATGCAAATGGACGTTTTCTATGAAAAAGAATTAAATTTTCTTGAACAAATTTGCGGGTTAAAGGTTTAAGCATGCACTCTTAGTACACTTATGTGCATCTATGTTGTTGGAGTTTACAAATTAATCCACTATAGGCGCAACTGCTAGGAGCTAAGATATACAATTCATATCCTGTGTCTTACTGCATACTGTCAAGGATTGCGGGCTGACATCCGCATACAGAGGCAGCTCTGATTATGTCTAACCTTCAAATAAGAAACTGTGCTCGACATCCTCGGACAAGGGTTCGTAATCAGACCAAGGGTCTTGGACCATGTCATTAGTTTTGGATATATCTATATAATAGATGTTTTGGATATGTCTATAATTAATGTTATATAATCTATACAAACGTGAAAATGCACATAGTCAACGTATATGTCCCAACTACCGAAAAAGCCAAAGAAAATCCAGCAATATTAGATTCCTTCTATGCAGAACTGACCTCCGCCATTACAATCCCAGCCAAATGGCAACTGTTCATTTGTGGAGATTTCAAATCCAAGCTGGGTAAACTCGGCATTGTGGACAAAAGTTCAGGACTTGAGTTATGCATGGGATTTATGGAAAGGGCACACGCAAAAGCAATGGTGATGCACTGGTGGCATTCCTTAGGTCCAATGGCCTATTTGCCACAAATATGGCTTTCAAACATGTAAGCCGTCACTCGACAACATGGACCGGACACATTGCTGATCGCAAAGCCCCAAAAGGTTCTAAGGCTACAACAACTATCTTCAACCAAATAGACTTCATACTATGCAAGATAGAAGCAAAACCCCTACTTCAGGATGCTCGTTCCTATGGAGGTACAGTAGGGCTTCACGGTATTAGAAAAATGAATATAGGTATCGATATCAATTTTCATACCGGTATACCTTTAATACTGGTATTATTCTGATGGGGAAAATCTAGTGAGACTTGAGTAGTATGACTCCATATTCAAGTATATCAGCGCTACTTAAATAGTCGCCGCAAATTTCCACAATAAAACCGAGAAATTATATGAATCCTGATATTAAACGCTAAATTTTAACTGTCTTCAGTTAAATCATACACCAAAATGGTTGAAACTCCCCCAAATTGTCCCTACAAATGATTTGAATTTGCCACGAAATTACAACTATTTCCACGTGGAGATCACGAGATACCGGTAACCAGTCACCATATCGTCCCGTATTAACTCGCCTAGTGAAACTGCGAACAGCTAAACCTGGGAGTCAAATATCAATGTTATGAGTCAAACACGTTGGATATGATGCTTTATAGGATGAATTTGCAATGGGATGAAACCGCCAGGAAACGTGGAAATCTCCGCGCAGGTTTACCGTTTGGCCATTATAACACATACTAAATAAACTACCATATGCTGCGAATACATAGGCCTAAGCCCGCTCTCATTAGAGTAGCTTGTATCAATTGATATCTAATGATACCCGCCAACATAAGAAGTGAATAAAGCTCTCGGGAATTGAGAAGCTTTTATCATATTGTCTTGTGCCTCTTTACTTGGGCTGTTGGGCAGTCACTACAAAGGCGCACAATTCTGGGAAATCGCTGACTAACCAGGCTGTAGTAATTAATATAAAATATCACTCAAAATATTCATTTCATGTGATTTTTCTAGCAAACAACGGGCCGAAATTATAAAATATTAGCGCAGGAAAAGATAGGTTTTAGACATTTTTAACCATCTGATGTCCTATGATGGTAATTAAAATAAGTTTTATACAATTTTTTTGCGAGAAGTGCATTCTTATAAGTAGGCAACATTCATAGCCATAATCGTTAATTTATCAATTACTCTAACACTAGCCTCAAAACAACAATTTGACAACTTTGGATAAATAAGAAAAGCGTGATCGTTAAATACAGGTAAAATTCGTTTTCCCATACGAAGAGCAGTAACTTATATCGCTAGACAGCTATATACTATTGAAATATTACTAATGGGAAGCAGATTATCTGCCTAACAAAATGGTATACAGGTTTTATCTTATATCTCGATATTTCAGTATAAGCATAATCATATCGGTATGACTAACGGTATAGCTATGATACTGATATTCGATATAATAGCCAGTGATTATACCCCTCCATATGAACCATCTCTACCTAATGTATTGTAGCGAGTTTTGGTGGTGGTTCAGAGTTTGAATCTGAGGTCGATTTAATTGAGAAAAACCGGGTGGTGGTCGCATAGCCGTTATTTGAGAAGCATTCTTTGGTTCTACATTCTCTGAATGCAGATTCAAAGACTGCTTCTCTCGCGTAAAAGCGGTTTGAAGGCGCGGTACAGGGCAATCCTGTAAATGAAAACGAAAATTTGTGTTCAACCCCGGATTTGGCTTCGGAACCGTATTTTCCGCGCGACTATCACACAGTTGGTTAATTAACTCATCCACATGTTCCCTCATCTTGTATAACTCACTCATGCTCACTACAGGAGACTGGGGAGAGGAACCACCAAGAGGCTCTGGATAACCAGAAGACACAGTGGTTCGGCACCGCAGTGTCCATAAAAGAGACGGCCGGCTGCTGTCCTGAAGCAACCTGAGAAAGAGTGTCAACCAAAGGGGTAGACACATTTCCACAAGGAAAAATAGCTCCACTAGTGTGACTAATTTGGAAACCTTCCAAAGAACTAATATTTGAATTTGCATCTTCCTCATTAGTACTCCAGCCATTATTGCTGTCATCAGTGTCATACCCATCTTCAAAGTGATCCTTAGCATATATAGTGACTCCATCTTGAAAGGTCACATGTGATTATGAGATGCTGTGTTGAGGTCGCATCTCAATTCCTAATGGGGTGTGTGACTACGATGCGCAAATGCATCATCACTAAGGTGCTCTAGTGCACTCGGGACACTGTTTGTTAGCGAATATTATGCCATTTTGGATCTACTCTACAATGTCTATTTTAGAATGCCTATGTGTGATAACTTATGTGGCCTAAGACAGGATCTTGCCTATTAACAAATGCCAATTCTAGACTGTATGGAATACAAGATTCTATCTTAAAGCCAGATAATTAATCATTAGTTATTTTACCTTGGATTACCACAGTTGTATTATGGATCCTAAGAATCCAAACAGTGTAGAAAAACTACTATTTAATGAGTTGCTAACTCGTTAATGATCTGAACTTAAGGTATGATCAGTGATAGTAACACTAATATTAAGAACAGGCCATAAATTGCCTCAGGAAATTAAAGCCAAGGTGAAGTGGCAATTCACAGTAGTGGGGGCTTAATAATTTCCTTTCACAAAGAATAATTAAATACAAGTTTGGATTATTCAATGACAAGGTAGAAATGCAATTAATAAAGACCCTAGCATAGCTCAGTGTTTAACACCTACGGCTTAAGGACAGGTCATAAGATTAACTCCTAATGTAAGTGTGAATGAAATTCAATAGCTGCTATAATGTATGCTCTGTTACTACGGAAGAAATGCATTTGACAAAAGCTCTATTTCAGAACTTAATAACTTAAAATTAAATGGATGCCATTATGCTGGTAAACAGTAGTAAGTATGAATAGTTCCCAAGTATTATAACTGCTAAGACAATTATCCAATCATTTGTGTCTAATTAAACTTACAATGATTCAATTAAATGATATAAGCCGTGAAACTGTTGTAATGTCAATAGGTTCCAAAGTTATTAACGGCTAGGGGAACTGACTGTTAACTGATCATTTATACTGAATTAAGGTTACAATGATTCAATTAAATGATATAAGCCGTGAAACAGTTGTAATGTCAATAGGTTCCCAAGTTATTAACTGCTAAGGGAACTGAATGTTAACTGATCATTTATACTGAATTACGGTTACAAGTACAAAGCCACAGTTAAATGATAACTGGTCAAATGTCGACTTATATGAGATAGAAATTGGCAGATACCAATTTTAATGAAAATTTGCTCGTCTGTAAAAAGAACTAGCAGTTTTATTTGGTTCTGGCGAAGCTATGTTTACAATTTCATGATTTTCTGGCTTTGAAACAAGCTTTACACATTGTCAAGACAGTAAATCAGAAATTGTACAAGTATCGACAGTGGTTGCTAGGGGTAGCCGAGAGGAATGATATGTGATATGAAATAGCAACTATTACCACTATGAGATCTCAGACATGGAGTGCACTGGATTTACCTAATATCATGGTCACCTGGACAGACAATTTGGGGAATCGGGTATATAAATGGCTACAGACTCAAATGGGTAGTTTCAGAAATCCAGAAGTCAGAATAAAATCAATTACTGGAGGACATGTCCTTAATTTTAAAGAAAAACAGGAACTCTAGAATTTAATCAAGTAAGTGGTTAATTAGATAGTGGGAATATTATTAACTAAGCCCTAAGACTTACACTATACACTTACATCAGCTCCTGTTCTTTAGAAGTAAGCCACGGTGGCTTATCAAGTCGTCAATCGTTTGAAATGCCGGTCCTCATTGCTGCCAGTTTCTAACCATAAACAAAATATGATATAGTACGCGAGCACTCGAATTAAGAATCATTACATGCTAAACAGCAAAATTAAAGATCCCTCGTGGAGCCCAAAGCTCAACACGGAATACTACACTACTCAAATCACAGCTACATTATATCTCAATGTACACTTTATCTGAACAACGTACTCGCGTATTAGTAACCTAAGTGTTAAGCAAACTGACAGAAATTTGGACTAGCACAACAACTAAGAGACTACGCTGAGTTCAGCGCCCTACACCAGCTAGGGCAATTCAAGGTCGGACCCAGAGTCCAATTTTTACCTGGAATTTATACCCAAAATGTGTTGCATGCACCAAAAATTCAGACGCCCATGTAGAAAATCCTTGGCAAAAAGTGCTCGTTTTTAACAACAATAGGTGAATAGATTGTCAGATTACCATATCAAAAGATTACTGGTTTAAACATCACCATTGTGATGGCCCACTCGTTTAAACATTAACATAACAATAGATTAGGCATTGGTACGGAGTGCAAATTCACCGGACTAATATTCTAATAGGGTTATGTATGTGGAAAATCTGACAACGCTAAATTGACAGGAATGCAGATTCTAATACATTGCAACATTTACAAAATGCATAATTTGTCACATCGCCCAAACGAAATGGCCATAATTTCCTCTATACAATGTTGCTGTTTGATGTTCCTATGGGAAAGAGCAACCGTATTCTGAAACATTGACTATCAAAAGAAACACGGGAACATGAAATATTGAAGAATAACTAAAAACGCTGTCGTGATTGGAATAGTGAATTAGCGTACATCTTATGTAAAGCAGAATACCACGAGACCCGGCTCGTATTTTAAAGACAGACCCGCTCATGCCCAAAATCCAAGATCACCAGCCCAGATGATTTCAAAAATCAATAAACGGGAAAAATTATCTTTAAATGTCAGAAGCGCATACACTTTCAGCAACGTAATTCAGCAATCAAATTCTTACAAACTACCGCTTACTTCACGAATTTGATGACCAAATTTCAATTCACTGTGAATTGGGCATAAAAGCGTTAGGCCACTATACTGCCACCGTGACCGCGCGAGGAATTATTCAAGCGTAGAAGATTTAACCACACACTCAATACGGCCAAATACCTCCTGTTGCTGAATGATCGATCATACAACAATTAAATGATTCCCATATGTTGCTAAATTATTACTAATAATTTATGAAATAATGGCAGCAACATCGTATCATCATTGAAACTGCAAAATGGCCTGCTTTAACGCAAATAGAGTGGATTCAAAATATGGCTTAAAGTTGAATAACTTTGAACACGGCATAACGTTGAATGTACCTGATTAGCGCTATTAATATGATCTACAGTTCAGCGTAAAATTTAGGCAAATTTATTTGATAATTATTCAATTCACAACAGCCAAAATGCACTCTAAATTTGTACAAGTGGCAATTATGCTAAAATATTTGAAACCATTAAGACTGGAAACCATTGCTGCCCTAAACATCAATGACTTTCAGCTCCATTGATAGCACAATTGTCAACCAGATTAGAGAATTTCTAATAACAAATCCAGTCTTGTTTCAGTATAATGCCATACCAGGCAAGAGGGTAGAATCACCTACAACCTGCCCAAGCTCATCAGCGACACTGACATCCAAATGTCATGTAAAAAGGCCCTCGGGAGCAGATACCTAACATCGACGTCAGCTCCGATCCAAACAAAGCCATAACCAAAATACTGAAATCTGGCCTCATCAGCTACCAGCAACATAGGTGTTCTTAAAAACAACT
Organism: Chaetoderma sp. LZ-2023a; assembly: GCA_034401795.1. NCBI lineage: Eukaryota > Metazoa > Mollusca > Caudofoveata > Chaetodermatida > Chaetodermatidae > Chaetoderma > Chaetoderma sp. LZ-2023a. The sequence continues at coordinate 83,078,748 of CM067359.1, forward strand.
GAACTAGCTATACTGACGACCCTCTAGTAGTAGAACTGTCAGCAGAGTAGAAAGCATTACGGCTGCGCATCTTATCAAAGTGGCCAAAGTGAAGACCACACCAAACTATGCCAGGAACTTTCTGCACCATATTAACAAACGCTTAAAAGATCTTGCTATTCTCCCAGCAGACTCCCTAGCAGATGAAATTTCTGCGACTGATTACTCACAAAATGTTTTGGGCAGCCTGAGCCCTGAGAGTTACTGACTACACACCACCACTCACTGTACACAACTCTGAAGGACACTATCGGGACTGACCAGGGCAAAGTCGAGGCGATTCGAGAATGGTTCAAGGAACAGTTTACTGACCACGATAATGAGCCGTTGCACCCGTTCTCAGGAGACCCCAAGGTCATTACTAACACCAATTAAAACAACAGAAGTTGAGAAGGCACGTAAAGCTCTGAAAACTGGCCTGTTGACCTGATGGCATGAGCAATGAACTAATCAAGTATGCAAGTAATATTTCAAAGCCGATCATGCACCTAATTAATTCCGCTTTTATGCACAACCTCCCCATCGATGATGTAGGCAAGACACCCTTATAGTACTACCCAATCCCAAGAAGCCACCTGACCCTAGACAATCTGCAGCCCATTGTGCTCCTCAACAGCATACAGAAACTTCTATCCAATGTTACTCTGTGCCGCACCCGAGACAATATCGATGACCTCACCGGATCATGTCAATGTGGCTTTAAATGTGGACGCAGCTGCGCAGACATTGTATGGGCTCAACGCATACTTGTGTCGGTAGTCATGTCCAAACACTGGGATTTCCACAAAATGGGTATTGCCATGTTACGAGCCTTCGACACAATTAAATGCTCAAAGATCCTAGATGTACTACGCCAGGCCAGTTGCAATGAAGATGAGCTACTACAGACATCAAGCTGAGAGTACGAGTCAAGTCAGTGAAGTATGTAGAGTTTGAGACATCAATCGGCTCTCCACTGGGAGATGATCTATCCCCTGTGCTTTTCACCTGTTACCTTGCTGCCGCATTGAAATCCATGTGGGAAAATTCCACAAACCCCCCCCCCCCCAGTGTCAATACTGGGTATGCCGCTAGAGATGGAATATGCCGACGATGTGGACTTCATAAACGATGAAGAGAAACCCTTGACAAATTTCTCCCAAAAGCTGCAAGCAAACTAAAAGGTGAGAATCTATGAATGAATTCAAAGAAAAGTTCACTCACATATACCTATCTACAATGCATGAAACTGGGGAAAAAATGATGATCCGCTTCGTGGCGGTGAACCATGGAGAAAGAGTACAATCCTGGGCTCACTGCTTTCCATTACTGCTGACATTGCTGCACGCTGCATCATGGAGAACATAGCTTTCCAGTCCTTCTGGAAGCTATGGATTCATAGATCAAAGATGCCCTTGATAAAATGACTACGTTTATACAATGCAAAATGTGTATCCTTGATGCTGTATAACTGTAACAGCTGGGAAGGTCTAGAAAACTTGATGCCTGTCACTGCAAACACCTACGCACCATCACTGGACACTGATGGGCAGACAGCATAATTTCCAATGATGCACTTTACAAGATGTGTAATACGTCGCCGCAGTCTGTCAAATTATCCCAGCAAAGATGGCCCATGTTTGGCGCTGTGCTCATGATACCAGAAGAAACACCGACACAGAGAGCCTTGGAATTCGCCCTACTCTGAGCCAGCAAATACAAAGTCAGGAGAGGACGTTATTGCATAAATCTGCTAAGCGTTCTACGAGGTGACATCAAGAAAGCAGGACTCAAGTCAAGAATGGACCTGCGGAAGCTAAGGATTTCGGCTGAGGACAAGACACAGTGGGCAAAAGCAAAGAAGGACTGATTACAGCTGTAAGATGTTTCTACTACTACAGCAGCAGTATACAGTAATATCATACATACTGCTTAGTAGGTTGCCCATCACAATGAACAATAATGGTCTCACCAAAGGAAAGTAATTCAAAATTTTAAACCTTGGTTCCATTAAGTGATCGGATCACTCAAGTATCTGATATCATAATCAAATGTCACATGTTAACTGACGTTATAATCAAGATTAGGTATCTCTATTACGAACATGGAAGTCTGGTACACTGTACAAATTATATGTCTTTGATGACTACAATGGCCCTCACTCAATATAGTTTCAGTATATTCAACAGCTTACCTGTAGAGTTACCTAGAACTTTAGCTTGGAGTTCAGTGATCGATCAATCCCAACACTGGTGGGAAAGTGTGGGTGGAGATGGGCGGGTCATAGCTAAAACTTGAATGCTCCATTATAATACAGATAAAGGAATGCAGCAGAAAGCGTATAATATGGAATTTATATCCCTTGATCTATCACTAACATACATTTGAATTGAGGTTAGTTGAATATTCCGATAGCTCACATACGAAGTGACAATTTGAATCATTGTGACATCAACTAACTAGTGACGTAATTTCTTATGACGGCAAATGCTTGAGCGAGAATTTTGATCCCTCTATTATTACTCGACATTAACAGCTAGTCATGCACCCGCCTCTGGCTGAGAACTGGTCTCGCGCAGTTCTAATTGGCAGGCCGTCATTAATAGGTGAACCCCATGTTTCCCATCTGTTTAGGGAAGCTGGCTGTGATATATGCACCACTCGAATTAAACTATACTGCATAATTATATACTGGTCTTAATTTTAAGATATTACCTGGTCTACAGCCCTGATTGTTGTCTTGGCAGATCATTGATCTTAAAGATCTCATACACTGGGGCACAGCATTATGTCCTATCATTATCTTCTCTAACTTAATCACCACAGAGTTGCATTTAATCATCACTTAACCTCCTCATGGTGATATATTCCTCTAATGTCTCCAGATTTATTCTCGCGTGTTGCTAAGTATCATGGTAACGGGTTTTGGAAGACAGCTGGTCCAGTGGTTCTGTATTGGTGATTTGGTCCCACCATTACAGCCCACATACCGACTGGGATCTTCCTTCTAGCGGAGATAGATGGAATGGATGACACAATGCTGTATTCTATTAATGATGACTCGTTTAGTGAACTTTTTTAATTCTATAGCTTACACATATAATTCCAAATTCTAGTCATGTGTCGCTTACCTATTCTAACCATATTCTACTTAACCCCAATCTAAGCCTTAGAGAGAAGTATTCTAATAAAACATAACAAAGTTAACCTTAAGTTCTCTTTAACTAACCAGTCAGCTAACTACATAGCTGACAATGTCACTACTCACTAGCTGTCACTAGTGGTTCGACTCGCCGCTGTTGAAGTCAGTCAAAGTCCGTAACTCTAACTAGCTGTCCGTCATCAACATTCGTCCAGTGTTAAATATGATTATGTCGCTTTGAATGACGGCCTTGTGCTGTCAATGGATGCACTGGCACGTGTAACTAAGTCCAGGAGGCAGATGGCATAAGAGCGAGGCGAAAGCCAAGCCAGCTTCTAATTCTCTTGCTAGACTTTCTCAGCCGCCTGCGGCTAAGAAGGCGAGAAAGGCTGTGGAGGCCCCTGCCCACCCTATTGGTGGCCCTGAGAGACGGCAAGGGCAAGGGGAAATCCTCCAAGGGCATAAAGAAGAGAGCAGATCGTACCTGAGGTTATGGTAGCTCCCTTCACTTCTGGCTGGACCGCACCTGTGCGACAGGAACAGCGGTGCCAGTCAAACCAGTCAAGCAGAGACCAAAATTGTTCTCTATCGATATGAAGGAAGGGCGGGGTGGGGGGGGGGGATCATGAGCAAGACACCCGCCCCTTGCTAGTGGGTGGAATGCTCATGTGTTTCATCGCGGCTTGGCGAAGTGTGGCGTCAGACAGCCTGGTCTTGGGATGGATATCTCAGGGGTACATGCCAGAGTGGTGGGATTTCCTACTGCAAAATCTGTCTTTGGCACCTGTCTGGACTCCCGTACCAAGGTAGGTAGACAAGTTAGAAGTCATCCAAAACGAAGTGTCTGGCTTGCTTCTGAAGGGAGCAATAAAGCCAGCAAACCAGAACACTGGGCTTCCATTCAAATATGTTTCTTGTCCCCAAGAGGACAGGTGGGTAGGGTGCGGGGTGGAGACCTGTACTCAATCTCAGGCCATTAGATTGGTTTATCCATGCACCTCGGTTCAAGATGGAAACACCGAGGACGGTAATGGCGGGTTGAGGAAAGGAATATGGTGTGTGTCAATCGATCTGAAAGATGCATATTTTCACATTCCACTGAGATTCATGTTTCAGACCCATTTTTGGGAGTTTGTAGTCCTCCCATTCGGCCTTTTGACACCCCCACAGGTTTTCACCAGAAAGGTCCTAGCGGTGACATCGTTTCTCAGAAGAGAGAATGTGGCGCTTGACACCTACACAGACGATTGGCTTTTCAAGGTGGACACACCAGCCAGGTTAGAGGTGGATACTGCTCTGACTCTGAAATTACTAGGCTGGATAGTCAACATGAAGAAATCCGAGTTAACACCAACTCAACACTTTGTTTATTTGGAGATGCAATTTGATCTCGATGAAGGCAGAGTTTACACATTAGAGCTCAGAGTGGAGTCTCTGACAGCCATCCTCGAGAGCTTTCGATTGGGAAACCACATTCAGGCGAGGAGGTTTCTTCATGATGGTCTCCATGGAGCAGGTAACCCAGTACGCTGCTCTAATGCGAAGACCTATCCAGTTGTATCTGGTGTCTCTGTGGAAACAGAGAACAGAACCCCTGTCAAAGCGTGTACCCGATTTGGAGCCAATAATGCCGCATCTTGCATTGTGGAAGGAGCGTCAGAATCTCCTAGTATGAGTTTTGCTTCACCTTCGCCAACCCCAGCTGTCCATGTGCACGGATGCATCGCTAGCGGGGTGGGCCTGCCTTGGAGGACACCAGGCTTTGGTCACATGGACTCTCCTAGAGAGTTAGTTGCATATCAATCTGTTAGAAATGATGGCAATGGAGCTGGCACTGGAGAGACAGTGGTATCATACATAAATCACCAAGGAGGGACCAAGTCTCCATGCTGTGCATGAAGGTGTGGCACTTGAGTCAATGTTGCAGGAATTACTCAGTTGTTTTGAAAGCAGCTCACATTTCTCGACGATTGCACATTCTGGCGGATGCTCTGTCTCACAGACAGAGGATTCTGCCAACAGAATGATCTCTCAACCCTCCGGTTCTGCGAAGGATCTTCGAGCATTGTGGCCAACCCAATGCAGACTTGTTCGCCACAAAGGAAAATGCTCAAATCAAATGCTGTCGATACAGACGCTCTGGCGATAAGCTGGAGAGGGATGCACGCATACCATCCTCCTACTGACGGTCTTGGTGAAAATGAGGGGGGAGCCGTGTCTGGTCCTGCTAATAGTGCCATTTTGGCTCAGCAGGGCGTGGTTCACAGATCTTGTGGATCTGCTGGTGGACAATCCAGTGCAGCTGCCCGAGATTACAAACATAATCTCCCAGGCCAAGGGCTATTTCCTACACAAGCCAGCCGAAATGTTCAAATTGACTGTGTGGATGGCTTTTCTCAACAGGCTGTGAGGTTCATCGCAACCGCGAGAAGGAGGTCAACCTTCAAGTTATATAACCACAAGGTTAACAAATTTGCAGAGGGGTGTGAAGGAAAGGATATTGATCCCTTTCAATCCACTATTCAGCAAATAGTGTAGCACGGATCGGCCGGACGGGTATGGACAGTTCCAGCTTGGCTGGGTGAGGGACAGCCATTCCGGGTACGTTTTGAGCATCCCATCACCCCCCCCCCCTTAGCAGGCTAGTACGCATGTATAAAGCCATATGAGAGAGGTTCCTAAAACGACTGAGTCCGTAAGATCGCATAGCGTGCATGCGCGCGCGTAGAACTTCCCTGACAACATCTGGCAGTGTTGGGAGAGAATGCATACTAAAATGTACAGAGTTGGTGCATGTAATCCCTTTAAATTATGTTATCCTCGTCATTCTTGGTATCTATCAGGACCAGAATAAAACGAGGACTTCAAAACTGTAAACCATTTTAAGATCGGTGCAGAAATGGCCGAGTTATCCTTATTTTTCTGCTCAAAATATTGAAAACGTCATTGTACTAATTGAATGAGGAGGATGGTTATCACGTGATAATGTCCTTGCCCTTCCAGCTCGCGTGCTGATTGGCTACTGATCGTGCATTGATTGGCTGAGCGTTCCCGCTACGACGTCATGAGGAGTATAAAAGGAGCAAAGAACTGAGAATCGAGACCCACACTTCGATGAGAGAGAAGGGGTAAGTGATGTGGCCATGGCATTGTGAGATGCAGGCAACTGCTTACTGCTTGCCTCGTTACATACAACGGCAGCAGTGCCTATCAGATTTGAGTTCTCATCTCTGGCACACAACCGCCGCATCCGCATCTAGGGTAATAAATAAATCTAAAAAGGAGCCCTCACTTCCAACACCAACAGAGGAGCCTTCCTGTGGCGGAACCTTGCGGCCCAATGTAAGAACTTGTAGTATGTGGAACGAGTGGTGATTCTTGGTGGACAACTCATCAGATCTGCCGAACAACGCCGAAAAGTGGTCATCAAATTCCACACAATGTATTGTGTATAACATTTAACTTTTAGCCCACAATCTAGTGGGACTTTGCCTGGTGTGCCGCATGAGCTATGTGTTGCATCATGTACTGTGTACACGGAAGATACACAGGCATCATTTAACATTTAACAGTAGCCATTCATTACTATGGGGCAACTTCAACTTCCGCTATAGTACGGAACCTTTTTACTACACTGTTTAAATTAATATGACTATCTAGTAATCGCAATCGTTCTTCTTCACCATCCTTAAGAGTGAGGCGCATCAATAGTTCGCCTTCGGAGATCAGCCCAGCAGCTACAGAATCGAGCCATCTCACATTCCTCATCTGGAACGTATCGTTTATCTTGATCTATGAACTTTTCCCGTACCGATGACTAATAGGTACTCATCCAACTGTTTAATACTATTGTAGTTTTACATTTATAAGTACTGATGACTAATAGGTACCAACCGGTCATCTGAGACCGCATTTTATAGTTTATCCTTTTTACTGTATATATTATCCTTGTTTTGTGCTGATGACTAACAAGCACCGCAAGGTCAGGTGACCTTAAATATTGTCAATTCTGTGATAGTTAGTTATCTATATGGCAGCAGCCATCCTATTTACTGGTTTTGTTTATTTTATATTAAATATTGGGACAGCAGTATGCTAGGCTACACTATGCAGCAACAACAACACTGCATCATCATTTTCCCCTAGCATCACTTTTTCACTGATGTCACTGTTCATGTTCTCATTGTCCGAACCTGACATGAGATCGACTAAACCTGGTTATTCTAGCTCGATAGGATAGGTTTAGAAGTAGTCAGGAATGGTCGCTCGTTAGGAAACATTTGTGTAAGCCTATTTTCCAGATGTAGCGAATATGTAACAATGCACACTGGCTAGGTAGTATAAATTGGCCAGTTACCTTAGGACCTCCTTATTAATATATGAGCGATTGTTTCTTCCTGCATTCCTCCAGGCGTAAGGCTTATAATTGTCTGGACCTCCCTTCGACACATTGGTGTGATCCGCCTCTGGGAACTATTGGGGTTTCCGAGCGGTGAAGACTAAAGTGGCAATTCCGCACACATTCCCCCAGTATCTTCAGATACCAGATAGCATAGATATCCATGCCAAAGTAGGAAGCACTGCGAAAACATTATATTATTTTAACCGGCCAGCAGTGCATCTCTGGGCATTTTGTAACATAAACCTAATGCCAGGTAAAATGTTAGTCCCCAAGAACGGATACTATATGATCAGTCCTCAGCTCGTCGGGTGATGGACGAGACGCAGATCTCCCTCTAACTTTTCAGTGACTGGGTGCGGTCTTGGAACCCTCCACGCCCTCACGGAAATGTCACTATAGTTGGATCCTTATCCCCACCATAAAGCTACATACTCTTTTCAAATGCTTTTGTAAATATGTCTTACCCTCGTGATGTTGTATGTGGTTGTGGTGCAGTCAGTAACGGGATCATCATTTGATTCAGGACCTGCCACACCATGACATGACACTGTTTCTCTGAGGGAATTGCTCTCGTAGGTGCCTTTCCGCCAGTCAAGCCGGTATTGAAAGATAGGTAGAATTACTTGCCATTTGTGGACAAAGCCTGGAACATGGACCTAACAACTAAAGGTTAGTTTAGGGAATTAGCAGAAGGACAGCATAAATAAAGCGGTAACTACCAATACAGTATCTTTAGCCTACATAAGATGATGGGGTCTGAATTTTTAGGAAGTCACCCACCCCATCTTCACGTAAATCAGCGTGCATCACAATTACATACAGTTTCACTAGGTTAACTGCACTACACACTTAGCATATGTTTGAATAAGAGTGACACTTTTTGCCAGCTCTCTTCCTCCGCTTCGGCATTGGGGGCATTTTCCTGTGACGGAGGCCCACGCGAGGCACTTTCCTCTCGCAGCAATAATATTTTGTTAGGGGTATAACGGTTTATATTAAACCACCCAAGTGACCATGCTTGGGCTCTCCCTTGCGGGGTTACCTCGCGGATTTTGAGATCGGCGAGGTACCTCTGAAGAGCCCACGTTAAACAAGACACCAACTTAGTTCCATGTACTCTCTTGTACTAGGAAACGAGTAGCATTGTTTGTTTTAGTTATATCATTTTTATTAATTATGTCTAACCTCCCAAATTGAGCAATGGACCATCATACCAGTGACATGAACAGCCGAGATGAGACGGTGTGGTTCGATCTCAGCGGCAATGGTCGCACGGCCCCATTGGAACATTATCGTTCCACCGGCTCTAGAAGCTGGTCTTTGTACATTCCGGAAAGTCGCGAAGCATGCTCTGTCACCCCGAGAACCGACGCTAACCAGCTCATCCACGCACCATGCACATGCGGTGCAGCTGAGCATAACATCTGGATGAACTGTCGCGTACCCACCCCAGAGGCTACAATAGCAGACTTTCTCTGTGAGCTATTCTTTACAGGATTAGTTCCTGTCACGATTGCTGGATACAAGTCAGCTTTGGCATCAGTTATCCTTTGTCTAACCAACAGGGATAGTCCAGAGGTGGCCCAGTTGGACGTGATGGTGAAGGGAATGTGCATTCTCCGACTGAAACAACCGGTAGTCATTCCAGCCTGTTAGTCTATCTTTGCTCCTTAATGTGCTAGCCAAGCACCCTTTCGAACTTTTGGGTTCGGGTAGTCTAAAGCATCTGACTCTTAAAGCGGTCTTTCTATTGGCAGCATCCTCAGCCAGAAGACGCAGTGAGATTCATGCACTTTCAGCAGAGAGGGACTGATTTATTGTCTCGGGATAGGGTCTGCGACTGCTGCCAAGAGCAGAATTTGTGTCAAATATACAATCTTTGAAATATCCCGTCAAACAGACCATTATACCAAGTCTAACTATGTTTGATCGTGATGCCAGTGCCTGGTGTTCAGTCCTTGCTTTGACCAAGTACAAAAAAAACAGTTGGACTCTCTACGGTCAAATGATAGACATCTGTGGATCTGCCATAAGAAGCCATATGGCACCGCATTCATGGATTCTATCTCTCGTTGGGTAGTCAAATGCATTCAGACTACCCACGAGATTGCGATTGGTCACCAGGTGCAATGGGCTATGGCTCACGATGTTAGAGGAATAGTCGCGTCGACCAGGCTATTCAATGGTGTCATGTTAGAGGACATCATGGCTGTTGCACAATAGCACTGTGAGTCCTCCTTCATGGATTACTATATGAGGGGCATGTCAGACTCAGCCACTCCACTCACTTCAGCAGTGTTGAAACACTAGTCTAGTGGCCACACTGTTCGTTCTCCTTCTAGTAGCTTTTTTGCAATAGTAGGAATGATAGACATGATCAGGCGAGAAGAGTTCAACCCGAAATGGCATGTCCGGTCGAAAGTGTGATGGTTGATGGCGTTGTGGCTGGAATCCAAAATTCATGAGGTAATTCAAGTCAGGCTGTTTTTTGCATCATGTTTATATATTATGTTCATTCATCTTATATATTCATGCTCATTCCCAGGCTTATGTGTGTCAAGAGCAGTTAACCCTCTTGGCACACTTGTGTTTTCAGGCGAGATGCATGTTCATGAATTCTCTTCCCTTTTTGGAGAAAGGGGGAGGGGTGGTGGTGCAAATGTGATTCGGTCCCAAAGTTGTCATCCTTCTAGGTCTCCATGTGACAAGTTTTGTCTAGATCTTTCTCTAGGGGCAAAAGAGGCTTTGTATGTCTTGCCCCTTCCCACCTCGTTACTAATCAAATCTAGTGTTATCAATAAGTAATATAATGGTAAGTATTGATCGAAGGAAAATGAAGGAAATTTCAAGTTCCCTTTCTCCGAGATCTAACAATACTTACCATCACATTACGGACCCTGCCTCCCAGCCCCACGGAGGCAAATCATGTGTTAGTTCTTGTTTACTAGCTATGCAAACAATGTAGCTGGCTCATGGTGGCGGGTACCCATTTGTTGGGGCGGGTACCTAGTCCCAGGAGTTGGTTAAAGCTTTCTAAATCTGAAGATTCTTAGGGCACAGCAACTTAAGGTACTGTTATCAATAAGTAATGTAATGTAAGTACTGTTAGATCTCGGAGAAAGGGAAATTGAAATTTCCTTCATTCTTTGACTTTCTTTTCCTGTTGACTATAACTGAGCACCATACCTGCAAAATTTCACCCTTTTCTCTTTGTGGCTTCTTTGCAACTTCAATTCTGCAAGCCCTCCAGAAGGTGTGCTTAGTATGTTTTTTCTGCAGAAAGAGCTCTTCATTTACTGCGATAATACTACAAGCCTCTTTCCACAATTTATACACTGTTTGCATCTCTTTAAAGCCCCAGTACCTGGTAAATCTCAAAACGTAATATACAGGAATATGTGCGTAAAATGATTCTATAGTGTGGCAATTGTCATACTTTGAATGGCGTTTCTTATAAATGTGACCAATCAATGGTAAAAAAGATTAAAATTATGAATTCCACAAATATTAAGATTACAAACATAAACAGAACAAACAAATTTCACTTTCTTATCTTCTTATGCCATTTTTAACCCCGTCTAAAGCGTGAGATAGACTAACTTCTCCCACGCCGCCTTTTCACGACTGTGTCTTACGCGAGGAGCCGTTGAACATTCATCTGTTCTAGGAAGTGCCGCCTGACTGGCTTATTGTGATCTCCGGCCGTCAGGGATTAATATGTCACCACACGATATTGTGCCTTGTGAACCTACCTACCAAGGCTGGTTAAAAGCCAGCAGTGCCTGCAATAGCAAAACCTAGACCCCGCGTTTGCGCGACCATTTAGACTATGATTCTGAACTTTCTACTGCACTTACGAATTGAACTGTGCATGATAAAACCGTAAATATACACACTAGTCTAGTTATTATTTTCTCTTGCAGAATCATTAGAGATATCGCTTTAAGCGCCCTTTATGATTTGATGTTCCATTTTCGCTCCAAGGAAAACTCTTAAAGTCTTAGCTGTAAATTGCGCACAACGTTCTCGCACACTGTTCAACATGAAGACAGATTGGTAGCATTGTAGTGGCATCGCCTTCACTAAGTATTCCTATGAGTGAGTATGTTCACCATTTTTCATTGCTTCTCTAAGCAGGCGATGCCCTCCATGCTCAGCATGAATTCCCGCCAAAAGGGCCACTTCTTCTTGCTCAGTAGGCCCAACGCATCTCACTTGGAAATCCCCTAAATAGTATAATGGTTGCAAGCTGACTATCTGCCACTATTCCCTGGTGAGCCCTGCTGAAACTCTAGCTTCAATCTGCGCGGTTTCGGCCTCTAAGAGTAGGATATATCGAAAGGACAAGGAAAGCTGAGTCCCTTGGTTCACCGCGTCTCTCACCTCACCTTACTTGCGCTTGAAAACCTTGTCACCTATTAGCATGCACTGTAGTGAACGGTTTGGGAGTCACGATATTGCTTCGCACCTCATAAGACTACTCCACATGGAAACTCCTTGTTCAAGGCCTCGATCACCTCTTACCATCCCCACGGGTCTTGCGGCCCTTACACATATCTTTTTCATAGGGAAAGTTTCACCGCCTAATTTTTTTAATCACTAAGACGCATTAAGCGCGTTCCCCTAGGCTCAATAACTCTAACCCTTTAGAGGGGACCCTGGGTGACGTAGTATTTTGGACTGTCTGGAATTTTGTGCGGGTTAAGGGCTCAGGCGGCCACAGAAGGATGGTGATTGGTTAGAATATGCGAGAACGTCTTTCCTCGCGCATATATATATATATATATATATATATATATATATATATATATATATATATATATATATATATATATATATATATACTGACGAGATGAATAGTTACCACCAGCAATGGACTGACTGCTCAGGATAGATATGAAAGCATGCGGTCTCCCCTCCCGCTTCTCTCGCTTAGGACCCTCCTCCCATGAGACAGCCATTTCCCCCCGTTACCTCACAGACCCTCATGCCTCCGGAGTGATGTTAGTTCAGATAGGGTCATCTGATGATCTGGATGCAAATTGCTCCTATTTCTGCCCAGTGCACCTTTTTCGGTCAGGGACTAAAATATGACGCATGAAGCTTTGGAAAACATAACCTTGAATAGAACCTGCCCTCGTGCCTTTCTCTCACCCCATTCTCCATCATCAACAGACTAGCGCCTGCGAGAGATGCTTAAAAAAGAGCTCTGCTCAAACGCAGGCAGACGAGATCCAAAGCCACCAGCAGCCCTTTCCTCCCGCATTCGCACTCAGATGTCACATCTGCACGCACTCACATCACACCCACACACTCCTCCTGTTCCCCACAGGATTAACCTGAACATTGTCCTGTTCTCAAAAGGACCCATCCATCAGCCTGGGGACACCTTTTCGACCATGCATGCTTGAGAGAGTCGACTCCCTTGTCACCAACCGAGCCAGTTGGAAATGTAAGTTCTGCCACAGAGTATACTGTAACACACTCTTCTGCTATGATTTTCAATATTGCAGACCAAGGCGTTGTCATGAGGAAGGAGGCCAGAGTCTACTAGTGTAGTGCAGTCTATGATAAGTTGAGTTAGACAGATTAAATCAGAGGCTATTGGATTCCATGTTGATAAATCTAATGCGGAAGTAATGAGCTGTTTGATTTGTTTCAGACTGTCCATTCTATATCTAAGCAGAGTGGGACATGAGGTAAGCATATGCATGTAGTCCTCAGTGGCACTCTGACAAAGTTGACAGATTGGGTCAACATTGAAATTACTAAATCTATGGAGAGTCATTTGGACTAAGTATGCGCCAGTTAAGAGATGAGATTTAACAAGGCATCTCTTGGCATCTTTGGTGTTTGTTTAAGACTGTGTCAATTGATATATGAACTTTACCGATAGCCAGTCTGGTCAAGTTAAGATACCCCAGAGTGCTTTTTTTACTACACTCGTCCTGAAGACTAGCATTCCAGTAGCCATCAATCACAGATGTTACCATAGATTTCCAAGCCTCCTTCCCAGGAATGTGGTCAAGTAGTTGAGCTATAGCTGGGAGGTAATATCGAGATAGAAGTTTGTCAGTATACATGAACCAGCTTCTAGATGCACTGAATCCTATAGCTAACTGACATAATATGATGTCAGATAGGGAACGTTTTGGCATCTTGTAATATTACCAAGAAATGTTAGTTGTCAGCGATGTAGCTCGGCAGTGATAGGCCTAATCCCGGGCAGAAGGAAAACTGCACATTTCACTGTATATGGGGGCAGAGACTGAATTATGCTCAGCATGCATCTACAGATGAAAACTCTCTAGGCATTTAAGGTGTTTTTGCTGTAGCATAAATATCTCTAGCCAATAATGAAGGCGTGGTAGTACATACATTTTAAATATTCTAGGCTTACTCTTGGTGCAAGGCCATTGGAGCCATGTAGTCCAGTCCCAGAGAGGCTATAGAATGTTCTTCTAGCCAGGGCTATTCTGTTCTCAATACTGAGAGATATTTCGTCTTTAGAGCTATGGATTAGGCCGATATTGGTAGCCTGAGAAGATAGTAAAACTTCAGTGTCACCAAGATGCCAGTCAGAGATCACTTCGTTGTGATATTTTGGTGAAGGCACACACAACACAGACGTTTTATCAGGATGTATGAAAAACTGTTCCCTAGCTGAGCAGGCAAATGTGCAGTTCAACATACACTTTAATTCACTTACCGAGTTGCTGACCAGTGTCATATCATCAGCAATGGTAGGACATCCGGTGTAGTTAGTGCCAATGAATGAATCAATTTGTCCGTTTTCTAACTGCACAAGTAAATTGTTAATGCAGGTTTTATAGAGGCTAGGAGACAAGATACCACCTTGGCGAACTCCTTGTAAAATGGGGAATGGTGGACTTAGTCAGTTTTTCAACTTCACTTTGGAAGTAAGTCCAGAGTACTGGAGATCGACAATTTGTAAGATATGCAAGTTGATACCCTGATCGCATAGGTGGAATTCTAGGGATATATGGTCCACAACATTGAAGGCTTTTAGTGTGTTGAGGAAAGCCATGTGTGTAGGAACATTTCTTTCCAACGAATTGTGACTAGTCTCTTGAGAGGGTAAGGCTTACCATTAGTGGGGATAAGCCTTTAGTGAACCCATACTGGAGTCGAGACCGACTCTGGGGCACCTGATTTCTAATAGGATTTAGAATCGTGTGCTCAAACATCTTTTCAATAATGGAGACAACTGTGATGCCACGGTAGTTACTTGGAGTCGCTGAGTCTTTGCCTTTCTTAAGAACTGGGGTAATCACGTCTGTCTTGAACAGTTCTGGAATTTGTTTAGAGGTCATAATGAGATTAAATAGGTACACCAGACATGGGGTAATGCTATCCATAGCATAGATTAAATGTTCAGCGATTAGACCACATTCGTCAGTGGACTTGCCTGTATGCAAATTGCCTATTGATGTCCTAACATCATTTTCAGTAATTGCTGGACATAGCTGTCCATTGGAATGATATAATTCCTGTATTAATTGAAGGTCGGAGTCCAACTTGTCCATATGATGAGGGTCACAATGTGGGTAATTTGATGGAGCAGCGAGATCTTCGTAGAAGTTGGCCAGAGATTGACACTGTTCAATGGGGTCATATATAATCTTGCCCCCTAATGATAGATGGTAAGTGCTTTCACCATGCTGTCTTGTGTGATTAATAAGTTTGTGGAAATTGCTATTATTACCAGCTTGTATGCTCTTATTGTAAAAGGAAGTCCTTTCACATGCTACTTCCTTGCGAAGTTGGGAATAGAGTCCCTTTTCACATATCATCATCATCATCATCATCATCATCATCATCATCATCATCATCATCATTATGACGTATGAGGCCTGTGTGGCCTTTTGTCGGTGAAAATACTTGTTTTTATAACTATTAGTCACTGTTTCCGGTGTAGGAACTTTCTGGTGACTTAATTGGCATGCACATCATATATACATATGTACATATATACATATTATACATATATAAACATTTACACTAGTTCTAGACAGTACGAGGCGCATGGAAAGTAAACACGCCCACCTGTGCTAAAGTCATAGGAACAAAATAGGGTCAAGTTCGACTTGCTAACTATAGTCAGTTTCATGGTTTAATGAACATGCAAGGTTCAAGATTCAAGATTCGATATTATTTATTTGCTTCTTGGATATCAATTTACATTCTTTCAATACAGGTTGTCCGCCGAATGCATTGCCTATAGTGGTGGCGGACACCTAACATTAAACATACATATACAATTATACACACAGCTTAGCATAGAATGTGAGACATACTTGTGAATGTACAGATACGGTACTGAGCTAAGTAGACATAGAAAAAATAACAAACGATACAATACATCTATGTTTTCCCTTTTAGTTATTGAGATTAGAGATTTATATTTGAGGGGGGGGGGGTTGGAGGGAAGGAAGGGGGATGGGGGTCACGCATGCTAATTACCCCCAGCTCAACTCATAGGTTGCTATCTAGTAGTAGCACTTGTTGAGGTGCGTCAGATTGAAGGAAGCGGTAGTCACGATAGCTGTAATAGTGCATTATGGTGTAGTAGTAGTAGTAGTAGTAGTAGTAGTAGTAGTAGTAGTAGTAGTAGTAGTAGTAGTAGTAGTAGTAGTGGGTGGTTGTTTTGATAGTAGCTATGGCAATGATACAGGAGTGTGTGATCTTAATTATCTTGGCATTGTGTTTTCCAGATCTAGTATGTATTGAGTATGCTAGTTTTAATTATGTCTTTGTATGATTTTAGTGTTAGTATTTTTTCGCGTGTGTGTTTATCTATACTATTCCACGCTTTGACGACACCAACTGAAATTCTACGTTTCCCTGTGTCTGTTCGTGTGTATCCAATGTGGAGATCATGTTTGTTCCTAGTGTTATATGTGTGGATTTCGATGTTGTTTGCAAAGCTGTGGGTTATAGATTTAGGTAGGATTTTGTGATGAAAGGCTCTGGAAGTGTTGATCATCTGTGACCTGCCTATGTCTGTGAGTTTAAGAAGATTTTGTGTTTTGTAGATGTTTTGGCCCTTTGCTGTTTTTGAGAACATTTTAATGCATTTTTTCTGCATGCTTTGCAATTTTTTTAATTTATTTTTTTTGTGTGTTAGTCCAGATGGCATTGCGGTATGTTAGGTGTGGAAGGATCAATATGGAATACAGGGCTTTAATGGTAGCTTGTGTTAGGTATGGCTTTAGTCTTTGAATGACCCCCATGCCTCTTGCTACTTTAGCTGTGACTACCTCAATTTGTTTGCCCCAGGTCAGGTGCTTGTCTAAATAAACTCCTAAGAATTTAGCAAAAGGAGCTTCTTCAATTTCTTTTTTATTAATATAGATTTTTGGAATACTATTGTTTCTTGATTGTCTAGACTTTGAAAATAGAAAGTTAATAACTTCTTCCATTTCTTTATTTACTCTTTCGTATAATATATCTAAGTTTTTGGTGGAGCAAAAGGCATTGGTGTCATCGGCAAACAGTATTAGTGACAAATTGTGGCAAATTTTTGGCAAGTCATTCATATAGAGTAAAAACAGCAGAGGGCCAAGAATTGACCCCTGAGGAACACCACAGGTTAATTTCCTGTTTGCAGAGCAGGTTGCATTAAATAGCACGCATTGTGTTCTATCAGTTAAATAGCTATGAAACCAGGCAAGTGTACAACCTCAGATTCCGTAATAGGCAAGTTTTCCTAATAATATATTGTGATTGATAGTATCAAAAGGTTTTGAAAGGTCCAAACAGATGCCCAGTATATGTTCTTTCTTTTCAATTGATTCAATTATTTTTTCTGTCATTTCAACTAGTGCGAGCATTGTTGAGTGTTTCTGGCGGAATCCATACTGTGAAGCATATAAAATTTCCTTTTTTTCCTAGATAATTGATTCATCTATTATACATTAATCGCTCCATTAATTTGGAGAAAAGTGGAAGTATTGAGACAGGCCTGTAATTTGTGAAGTTGGACGAGTCTTTTGCTTTATATATTGGAGTGCCACATGCAGACATTAGTTTTGAAGGAAATATGCCTTGTACTAGTGATTGATTGCAGATATGGTTGAGTGGCGTTAGTAAATCAAATATGCAGTGTTTAAATATGCACCATTTAAACCCATCTACGCCGGCACTTTTCGCAGGATTAAGTGAATTAAGTATAGTGAAGATTTCTTCATTGTTAACAGGATAAGCACAAAATAAAGAGGATTGATAAGCGGAAGTATCTGTGAGGTAATAACTGTATTTAATTCCTGGTGTAGATATGATTTTCTTTGAGAGATCTGGACCTATGTTAACAAAATATTGATTTAAACTGTTTGCAATTTCATTGTTATCCGTGATTACCTTATTATTGTAGAGAAACTTGGTCTGTTGTGCTTTTCTATTGTTTTTATTCAAAAGTGATTTTATGATTTTCCATGTTTCATAATAGTTCTTTTTTGATGTTTTTATTATTTGGTCCAACTTATTTCTATATTTTTTAAACTTTGTCTCATTATACTTTGTTTGACATTTTATAAACGTCAAATAAAGTTGCTGTTTTTTATGCTATGGTTAGCTGGTGGTGATGGATAGTTGTCATTGCAAAAACATTGGCTAAAATAGTTCTAATTTGGATAAGATGAAATATGGGCAGCAATAACTCCCTGTCAGCTTAGTCATAGGTCAGCCGTTAAACATCTCAAAAACCTATTTTGGCTGTAAGCAGTTGCTACCTTAAGCAGTGTCAGCTTCCAGGCAATCCAGCTTTCAAAATATTCACCAGCCTACCTTATAGTTACTTTGATGTTGGGATTCTAAAGATGATTTCAACACACGTAATGAGTAGGCGGAGCTTAGCTAGAGTTACCTGGTGGTGATGGATGGTCTCAAATTAAAAGCACTAATATAGGTCAGATGTTGAGTGCCTTAGGCAGCAACAACTTCCAGGCAAACTAACTTTCAAATAATCGCCAGCCTACCTGTATGTTTACTTTATATATTGAGTTTGTGGAAATTCTGGATCCATGAAACATCAATCGATTCCAACACACGTATAGAGTAGGTGGAGCTTAGCTAGAGTTATCTGGTGGTGATGTATGGTCTCAGATTAGAATCACTCATATAGACCAGCTGTTGAGTATATTGAGACTAAGTTGACTGGAAGCTGTTGCTGCCTAGGCAGCAACAGCCTCCAGGTAATTCAGTTTTCAGAATATTCACCAGCCTACCTCTAAATTTGCCTTGAAGCTTCACAATTTTCATCAGTTCATCTCTATAGTTTCCATTGAAATTGAGATTCTGGAAATTCAGTAATCAAGTATATAAGTTGACTTCAGCACACATAAATAGTAGCTGGAGCTAAGCTAGGGTTACCTGTTGGTGCTGGAATGTTGATATTGGAAAGTATTGGCTAAAATAGCTATAATTTGGTTAAGAGAGAGTATGGACAGCAACAACCCCATGTCAGATTAGTCACATAATGTTTGTGAGATCTGCAGGTGTTAGTATACATAGACAGAGAAGCTATACAGGTTATCACAAAACATTGACATAATACAGTGGATAAGGTAATCAACTAAAACAAAGATAATCTTGGACAGCTCTATAAATAGACATGAGATAGAAAGAGCAGTCCACTTGGGCAAAATAAGTATTGAAGCAGGTCAGCTGGCTGCAAGGTTAAGAATTGACAAGTAAAAAGGATTACTTATCAAAAGAAAGCAACACATAACATACAGATATTACGCTGACTTGACCTGTCTGACATCAGTACTTCTTATGATTTAGTGGCTGTAATATTCATAATCACCTATGAAGTAGAAGCAATAGTTATAGCATATATACACATACAGACATGTATGCTGTATGGTCACTTGATCTTGAGATTCTGGAAAATCCGGATCCATAAAATATCAGTAGATTTCAACACACATAAAGAGTAGGTGGAGCTTAACTAGAGTTATCTGGTGGTGATGGATGGTCTCAGATTAGAAGCACTAATCTAGGCCAGCTGTCGAGTATCTAGAAACTAGGTTAACTGAAAGCCGGTACTGCCTTAGACAGCAACAGTTTCCAGGTAACTCAGTTTTCAAAATATTAACCAGCCTACCTCTATAGTTAACTTGAAGTTTTAAAAATTTTCATCAGCTCACCTCGATAGTTTCCATTGAAATTGGGATTCTGGAAATTCAGTATTCAAATATATAAATTGACTTCAGCACACATAAATAGTAGATGGAGCTCAGCTATGGTTACCTGTTTGTGGTGGAATGTTGACATTGGAAAATATTAGCTAAAATAGTTATAATTTGGCTAAGAGAGAGTATGAACAGCAACAGCTCCCTGTCAGATTAGTCACATAATGTTTGTGAGGTCTGCAGGTGTTAGCATACATAGACAGAGAAGCTATACAAGGTTATCACAAAACATTGGCATGGTATAGTGAATACAGTGGATAAGGTAACAAGTAATTAATTATATAATGTTTTGTTGTGATCAGATAAACTTGTGGGTCCTAATATCTCAGATTAAGAGTATTCATATGGGCCAGCTGTTGAACATCTCAGAACTTATTTTGACTGAAGGCAGTTGCTGCCTTAGGCAGCAACAACTTCCAGGCAAACTAACTTTCAGAACAATCAACAACTTACCTGTATGGTTACTTTACATTGATTTCAGACCAGCGCAGTCGCTGTAACAAGCCGAATGTGGAATAGTTAACTATAGTTCATTGGTACCCGGTAGGGCTGCGCGATATACCGATACCATATTTAAAACCGATATCCTGCACTGACGGTTTCATAACCGATTATAAAAAATAAATATCGAAAAACCGAATATGAACATATTTTCGGTTTTTCATATCAGGATTGTTAAAAATAAAAGATACTAACGAGCATGAAAATCGTAATGAATATTAATGGCCATACTTTCCATTAAGCTATGTTCGGGGCAACTAATAATTGAACGTGGCCCCAATTGCGCATATTGTGTAACTCCATGTAACTCGCTGTACGCCGAGAGAAATCAAGCAGCGAATTAATTAAATAAATATCCACTCGTCTTTTCTCTGGTAGTCTCAGATAAATTTGCAATATAAAACAATACTAATGTGGGAATTTGTCATTAAAATTTGTATCGGGGAAAACATTTCTAAACAACGGCATCCATTTTATTTACGTCACTGGCTAATTAACATAATGCAAAGTCGTCCCAACACTAAATCACTCGAATGCATCAAAATCTCGCCAATAAATATAATGCTGAATACATTTTGCTGATTAGGATATAATTTTAAATAAAATTATTACTCAAACCGTTTTTAAAACGTTATCTTCTATACACAATATCATATTAACTTATGAAATTCGCGATCGCAATATTACAGTTAATATTTTCTTCAAGGCATGATTTCGTCCTCGGGCCGAATTGGAAATGAAAGAAGAAAGGGAGATAATTACATCATAATTAATTACAATCGCGTGATTTACGTCTTTTCGCAACCTGTTTTGCTGATTTATGATTAATTTTGACAAAATAAACGATGTTTATTTAACTGTGCGTAATATTTAGGCGGTCTAATTAATAATTTCACTCCCGCGATGATGGATATTATAGGGTATATTAAGCTTTAAAGGAGTAAAACGTTATGAATGTATCGGGGCGTGAAAATACGTTCTGTTTTCGTACTAATTTTTATCATTTAAATTTTTTGTTTCATGTCCATAAAACCGATATTCGGTTAAAACCGATATGAAAAGTCATATCGAAACCGATATGGCTGTAAGCCAAACCGTGCAGCCCTAGTACCCGGTTTCCCATTGAATTACTATTGCAGAAAATTTGGAGCATGGTACCAGTCCCCATTAACGTTTTTTGTCATCTGTTTTGATGGCTTACGAAAATGGGTTATTTTTGTCCGCTAAGACGTCAAAAAGCGTCCATGTGACACAAAGTGGGAAGGAATATTGGCTTGGGAACATTGCCATACAGTGGTACATCTTTCCGTAAGTGGCAGATGGGATGGTCTGGACTGGGTTTGTCTAGCTTCAGCCATTGAAAGTAGAGTTGTTTGCCGTTGCTAAGGAGATTCTTAATGGTTTATAATACTATCCACTAAATGTAACGTATATCCTGATATATGTAACTTTCTCTGTTGTATGTTACTGTTCTGTCTATATACCTTACTTTATTGCTTTTTTATGTCATTACGGCTAATCAGCACAGTACAGTTTACAGAACTATATGAAAAGAACATATTAAAGAAACACAAAAACAAACAATATAGCAAAATACAGACTTATTCTCAAACAATTCATAGACCCTATAAGATCATATACCATGTCTCAATACTGTGAAAATAAAGACGTACATATTTTCAACCAACTTGCCTGGAAGCCTTAGCTGCAAAGAGCAACAAGGCGCAATCAAACCATAAGGACATTGCATATGTGTAAGGTATCCGCCAGAATTATAAGTTGTGGCTTCGCCGGACATTTCATAAACTACACAGTGACATAGTTTGCCGAGGCAACACGTGTAGTGGGTATATGGGTCAACACAATACCAAATCGAGAAATCTGTAGCCGATGAACGATACGATGGGATTGTGGTACATGTAGGAACAAATGATATCGGTCGTAAGAGCCTTGACAGAATGATAGAGGACTACACTACACTCATACAAACAATCCGTCGCCAGTCACCCGAAACACAGGTATTTGTATCATCACTGCTTCCACGCCCAAACGAACCATATGAAAATGATCTGGTCAGTGAGTTCAACACACGACTAGAATCCCTAGCAGTGTGGCTCGCTGTGACTTTCATTAACCATTCTTTTATTTTCAGCAGCGAAGAGGGCCAAGTATATGGTGAGTTATTCTGGGACAATGTCCATCCCAACAAATCAGGAATAAATCTCCTATCAACTAACATCCAAGATTACATAAATTATTACCTTTTACAGGATTTTCGAAATGGAAGGACATGGAGGTGCTAGTTTTACCATCTTGCGATCAATCCGGTACACGGCCAGTCATATATAAATAAGTACCAATACAACTATCAAACCATTTCAGTTTATTACACAACGAGTCCATAGCCACTCCAGATGATGAGCCATACATAGACACTATCAACAGCAATACAAACACAAATACTGAACTGCATGTACATTCCCAGGCAGAAATTAGCACAAATCAATTGCCAAAACATTTACAATCAAACAACAATGGAAATTCTAAAACAGTAACGAACACATGTATATACACAAATGCAGATAGTTTGATTAATAAAAAGGCTGAGCTCGAAACACTAGTACAGAATATTCGCCCTGCAATCATATTAATCACGGAAGCCTTACCTAAAAACACAACCATCAACATTAGTGAACTACAGATTGATGAGTACCAACTATCACTGAATAATAAACCATCAAGGGGAGTTATTATATATACACATGTATCACTAAATGCTCAATCCTGTGACATCTTGAATGACGATGACTTTAGCGAATCAGTATGGAGTACATGGACGACACAACAAAAGGAAAGAATTATCATTGGTTGCATCTACAGAAGTCCCAGCTCAGATGGCTCAAACAACAAAAACCTCTTAAATCTACTACAGAAAGTTGATGCAGCAAATACAGACCATATTCTTATAGTAGGGGACTTCAACTACCCATCGATAAATTGGAACACAGGCTTTTCTCCAAAAGAAGAAGAAGACGCTTTTCTTAATACTACCAGCGATATTTTTCTACAGCAACTAGTTACTAATCCGACTCGACATAGAATAAATCAGACTTCAAATCTTTTGGATCTAGTTTTAACAAACAACGAAAACATCGTCCATGAAATAACTCACCTACCGCCGCTAGGTAAAAGTGATCATGACATTCTACAAATATCACTACATCCTGACATCTTAAGCACAAGCAAACAAATAGCTAAGCCAAAACTACTGTTGAACAAAGGACGATATAACGAACTGCGAAGAGACTTAGGAACGACTGACTGGAATCATCTACACCAACTTAATGCATCAGAAGCTTGGAACTTCCTACACAAAACATTGAACACAGTGAAAGAACAGTATATACCTACAACAAAAAACCATGGCAAGAAAAAGCACCTCTGGATTGATCGGGCGGCAACAGATTCACTCAATAGCAAAAAGCGTGCATACAAAAGATACAATGAAACTAAGAAAACTACAGATTACACACTCTACAAAATTGCTAGAAACAAAGCAACAGCATGCATCAGAAAATCAAAACAGACATTTGAACGTAAAATGGCAACTGAAAGTAAGAAAAATCCTAAAGCCTTTTGGAACTATGTCAAGAGTAAAACAGTTCTACGTGAATCAATTAGCAAGCTACGTAACCCTGCAAACGACACCATGACCACAGATGATACAGAAAAAGCAAACATTCTCAACACATTTTTCTCAAACATGTTCACTCCAGAAAATCTTCTTTCTACACCAATCATTAACCCCAGAAACAATGGTACCATACTAAAAGACATATTAATAACACCTATTGCCATCGAAAATAAACTAAAAGGACTCAACCCCAACAAAAGCAATGGCCCGGATGAAATACCAGTGAGAATACTACTCGGGAAAATGGCAAATGTATGCTGCATACACAAAAAAGGCTCCAAGAATGACCCAAGCAACTACAGACCAATCAGTCTCACTTCTACATTATGCAAGGTCCTAGAATCTTTTATAAGAGACAGTATTGTAAATTTCCTGGAAACGGCTAATCTATTTACCAAATGTCAGCATGGATTTAGACGTAAAAGATCATGTAAAACTCAACTACTAGAATACCTGGAGGATTTAACAGCCATGCTTGACTCAAACGAACCTGTCGATGCAATATATTTAGACTTTTCAAAAGCTTTCGATACTGTGCCACACCAACGACTCCAAACAAAACTGAGAAGCTATGGTATTGGCGAAAATTTAGTAAAATGGATAGGGAACTACTTAAGCAACAGGAGCCAGAGAGTTAGAATTAATGATGCATCATCGGACTGGATTGAGGTGACCAGCGGCGTGCCACAAGGAAGTGTTCTAGGACCTATACTTTTTCTGATATATATAAATGACCTACCTGATCGATTAACCTGCCACTGCAAAATATTTGCAGATGATACAAAGATGTACGGCAACCCAGCTACCAGTCAGATTCAGGAAAACATAAATAAAGTATGTAAATGGTCGCAGACATGGCAACTATCTTTCAACACAGACAAAACGCATGTCATGCACTTCGGCAGAAATAACCCTCAAACCAAATACTATATGACAGATACACCTGATCCACATCCTGTATCAACATCAGATGTAGAAAAAGATTTGGGGGTTCATGTCGACAGAAACCTCTCTTTTGACATACATATAGGGAACATTGTATCCAAGGCAAACAGTACAATAGGACTAATCAAGAGAACATTTACCAACATTGATCAATCTACTTTCACGCTACTATACAAATCACTTGTGCGACCCATTCTTGAATACTGCAACTCAGCATGGTCTCCAAGACTGAAAAGGCAATCGCAGCTATTAGAAAGAGTACAACGCAGAGCAACAAAACTTGTCCCACAAATCAGAGAGTATAGCTACACAGAAAGACTTGAAGCCCTAAATCTAATGTCACTGAAATATAGACGGTTTCGTGGAGATTTGATTGAAACATTCAAACTCATCAAAGATCTATATAATATTGATAAGAACTACTTTTTCGAACTGTCCAATGTTACACGGACCAGAGGTCATAGGCTCAAGCTCAACATAAAACGTAGCAGCAAAGATATTCGGAAGCACTTCTTCGCAAATAGAGTGGCACCACATTGGAATTCACTGCCAACAACAATAGTCGAAGCAACCACAGTCGAAATATTCAAGGGCAAACTAGACATCTTTTTCAAAGAAAGAATATTTGAATTCGACTGAACACAATTAATTGTGGTGCGGCTTTGGACAACACACGTGTCATGC
>CM067359.1:83104848-83154091 GCA_034401795.1 Chaetoderma sp. LZ-2023a
GACATTTGTGCCCGTCTCAGGACCTGTATAATAGGCTACTCGTACGCCTATGACGGGTCCTGGTCTTTTTGGAGGTGAGGGATGTCGCCACCTCCAGGAGACGGTCACCCTGGTGAATAACCAGAGGGCGCTGCGCGAACAGTTTGAGGTACTGCGTCGTGCTAACGTTCGCGCCGCGGCCCCCTGCGTATCGTTCCCCTGCAGGCTCGAGGTGGTTGCTGGCCAAGTCAGAGGCCAGCCGCCGTCGCAGCGCCGGCCTCGGCCGCGTGCGATTCGGCCAGCAGTGAGGGGGGCGCAGGCTCCTCAGCCGCCGTCAGCCAGGCAGCCGCCCGTGCACCGAGGTGCGCGCGGGGCGGGGCGGGTCGCGCGAGGATCTGGGCGTGGTTATCGTTCCTGACAGGGCGCTTACCGCGGTAAGGACCACGCCGGTGTGTATGGCGACGGAGACAGTGCCGCTCTTGCATGCCTTGTGTCCCACCGCGGTCCCTAGGTGGACCGGTGGGAGGCCGGCTTAGCCGACCACATGCAAGAGTGGGAACGGTTAAACTCAGGACCGTTTAGTCTTGCGATGGCTTTCCGTGGGGTATCATCCAGATGTGGATGACAGGCCCGCCGTCGCGACTGTCTCTGGTGCCAATCTGGACTCCCGTTCGAGAGATCCAGATCAAAGGTTGTGTATCGAGGAGGAGATAAATTCCCTCGTACAAAAAGGAGCTATTCAGCCGGCACAGAGGTGTCGGGGCTTACTATTCAACCCTGTTCTTGGTAACAAAACGCACCGGTGGGTGGAGACCGATTCTCAACCTCAAGCCATTGAACCAAGTTCATCGAGACGCCCAGTTTCAAGATGGAAACGGTGCGCTCGGTGTTGGCGGGGTTGGAGAGGGGGATGTGGACGGCGTCGATAGATTGAAGGACGCTTATTTCCACATCCCCATCCACAGGAGTTTCTGTCGCTTCCTGAGATTTGCATTCCAGGGCAGACAGTGGGAATTCAGGGTGTTGCCCTTCGGAATTTCCACGGCTCCTCGGGTTTTCACCCGTGTTGGTTCTTGCGATCACAGCATACCTCCGCAGGAGAAGCATAGCAGTCCACACGTACATAGACGACTGGCTGTTGAAAGCGCACACCCGGGAAAGTTTGTCGCCAATCTGGAGATTGTTTGAAATTCTCACAGACTTGGGCTGGATGATCAATTTCCCAAATCAGAGCTGACTCCATCCCAGAAGTTTGTTTACCTGGGGATGTTCTTCGATCTGGAGACAGGATAGTTTATCCTACTCAGGAGAGGGTTCAAATACTCATCTCGTTGATTCAGTCAGTGTGCGACAGTCGTCATGTCCTGGCACGGTTTACTTGAGAATGCTGGGTTGATGGTTTCGTTGGAACCAGTCATTCCTCAGGCCGCCTTACGCAGGCGGCCGATCCAGTTGTTTCTCATGACACAATGGACCCAGAGTACAGGTTCGCTGGACTCGAATGTGTCAGTGTTGGCGCCTCTGATTCACCACCTGCAATGGTGGTTGAATACAGAGAATCTCTTACCGGGGGTTTTGCTAACCCCTCCCCACCCTCAGGTGACTGTGTATACAGATGCATCGATGGAGGGACTGGGGAGCTTGCTGGAAGAATCCACGATATCAGGGCTTTGGAATCTGGAACAGTCACAGGAACATATAAATCTACTGGAGCTAAGAGCAGTAGTCCTGGGCCTGGAACATTTCTTACAGAAAGTTCAGGGCAAGATTGTTCTTATTCGTTCAGACAACTCAACAGTTGTGACTTACATAAACCGCCAGGGCGGAACGAAGTCGCCCAGTCCTCTGTATGATGACATGGAAACTGCTATGTTGGTGTCTGGATCACCAGATTACCTTGAAAGCAGTTCATATTCCGGAACGGTTAAACCTGCTTGCAGACTCATTGAGCCGAAGGATGAGTGTTTTACCACGGAATGGCAACTAAATCAATGTGTGGTGGATCGTCTGTTCGACCATTGGGGGAAACCCAACATCGATTTGTTCGCAACGAGCAAGAATGCGAAGATGACGACGTACGTCTCTCCGATCCGGATCCAAGCGCTTTCGCAACAGATGCGTTAGCTATCAGCTGGGGGAGAATGTATGCATACGCATTCCCTCCAGCAATCCTGATTCCAAAAATTCTTCAGAAATCAGACAAGAGGAATGCCAAGTGCTTCTGATCGCCCCGGATTGGCCAAGCGATCATGGTATACGGATCTGCTGGACCTTCTGGTCTGCAATCCGGTTCCTCTGCCTCTGATGGACGATATTATCTTCCAGGGCAAGGCCCTTCACAACAATCCGTCAATGTTCAGATTGACTGCGTGGATGTTGTCAAGGAATCTAGAATTAAGGAGGGCTTTTCTGAGCAAGCAGCATGTTTATGGCCAAAGCCAGGAGGGGGTCAACCTCCAGAGCATATAATTATAAAATCAACAGATTTGCAGAATGGAGCTCAAAAGATGTATTGATCCAATGGATTCATCTATTCAAGTAGTAGCTGATTTCCTCTGTCACCTCTATGATGCCTATAGCCTCAAGCCTAACTCTATTGCTGGTTATAAATCAGCATTAATGTCTGTTATTCCTTGCTTGGCTAAGAGGGGAAGTGATGAAGTAAATACATTGATGTATTAATTAAAGGCATGGGCAATCTAAGACCAAGGAATCCTCCTGTGATTCCGTCTTGGAGTTTATCGCTAGTGCTTCAAGTACTAGGTGATAAGCCTTTTGAACCACTTAGTTCCATTTCTATGAAACTATTAACACTGAAGACTGTGTTTTTAATTGCTTGCGGCCTCGGCTAGGCGTAGGAGTGAGATTCATGCCTTATCAGCCGAGGATGACCGTTTTGTGGTTTCAGGGGAAGGCCTTAAGCTGCTACCTAGGATTAATTTCTTGGCTAAAAATCAGTCGTTGAAATATCCAGGTCAACCTATTATTTTGCCTGCTTTAACTAGATATGATCCTAATTCTAAAGCATGGTGTCCCGGTCCGGGCGCTGCGCCGGTACAAACAACGTACGGCGGCATGGCGCACCGACCAGTCAGCGTTATGGTTGTCATATATTGAACCCCATGGGAGGGCTTCTAAGGACACCATTTCCAGGTGGATTGTGGAGTGCATTCAGTTTTGCCATAAATCCGCCACCGGGAAGCAGGTTGACGTGGCCAAGGCTCACAGTGTCCGCGGCGTAGTGACATCCACGCCCTATTTAATGGGGTCCCTGTGGATGATATTATGTCGGTGGCTCAGTGGCACTGTGAGTCAAGTTTTACAGACCATTATCTCCGTGACACCTCTAATCCTCTCGCCTTGTCGGTTTTGAAAAAAATAAATCGGTTATATTTTTTGAGGTGATTTCCTCATTACTTATATATATATCACAATTAAATTATGGAAACACCCACTTTTTTGGGCCTGCATCAGTCTTTACCGATGGGAAGATGATGTCAGCAGCCATTTTCAACAAGGTCAGTCTTGTTCATGTGTTGTCCAGTTGTTGATTGTATTGTCACGATTACCCGTTATTAATATGGTGATGGTTTGTGTATTGTGTGGTTCATTGTTGAGAGTTACGAAAATGGAGCTTTTTCGTCTCTGTCCTGTAGTACATGGCACTTGTACGTAGAGAGCGTATAGGACATTGAGGTCAGTCGACTCTTCCTCCCAGGAAGGAGGGGGGGGAGCGCATATGACATTCGGTCATCTCTCATACATCGGTCGTGTTATCCGATGGTTAGTCAAATCCTGACTGTTTTTTTCTTACAGTTTCAGAAGTTTAAGTGCCTTAAACGCAGAAAAGCGTATTGGGATGAGCTGGTCTTTTGACCTCGCCTCCCTCCCGCCAGATTCACTTTCGAATTCTGGCAATATCAAAAGTATTAGGGAGGTAAGTATACTCTTGAAGTGAAATAAACGAAATCTAGGATTTCTTTTTTCACGAGAGAGTTGATACTTACCTCCCTAGATACGGACCCGGCCTCTCCACCCCACAGAGGCTCGGTCTTCAGGCTCTTAATAGTTGCATGTGTGTCAGCCAATAATCTAGTCAGAGGAAGTGCTAGTCTGCGCATGCGCGGTGGTGGGGCTGGCATCCGCCAGACTACGCTCTGACTCCCTGCCCAGTAGGGGCACCTAACTGTTTTAAATCTGAGTGTTTATTGAGTGAAAGCCAATATTTAGCAATATCAAAAGTATTAGGGAGGTAAGTATCAACTCTCTCGTGAAAAAAGAAATCCTAGATTTCGTTTAAACCCTCCTATGGCACCTTTCCTGGCCAGTCCGGGTTAGCTCTCTTTGCTGACCCGGAGTCTAATCTTTCTGGCCAGGAAGAAGAGGATCTCCTGCTGGGGTCGCCTTCTGAGGACGTGGCCATGGAATACGACGTCTGTGCACCCCTCGCGGGGAATGCAGGCGACGTGTTCCATGGTTCTACTCACGCAGGAGTAGATTTCACGGTCCAGAGGGTGTCCCCGGGCGGTGCTGTTGACCACGGATACCGCATACCTCGGCTTGCCGATGGTATGGCTGGTGCTGGTCAGACCCGTGGTAGAGCGGTGTTTACCCCGCGCTCTGCCACGGCGCCTGCTCCTGGTCAAGCCGCGGAATTTAGCATGCCTGCTCTCTCGGGCCCGCATGCTTTTCCAGGCTTGCCAGGGGTATCAGCTTACCCGCCGTCGACATCAACTGCGAGTGCTCTGGAGGAGGACGAAGGCCCTCGTCTAGTAGAGCGCTCGCAGTTAGCCACGGAGGAGGATTGGTCGGACGCTTGCCAGTGGCTGGTAAGTGTTCGGCCAGATCTACCCGTGGAGCTGCCGGCTAGCCAGCGTGACCATCGGCCGTGGTTAGCTGGTAGGCCGGCGGCTACCGCTATGCCATCTCTGCCGCTTGCTGAGCATGTCGTGGACATGTTCGAAGCGGCAGAGGCGTCCATTAAGGTGAATGGACGTCTCGCGAAGGCCCCTCGCGAGGTGGCGAAGCGGTGCCGCATCGTGCCCCTGGATTACCAGCGGTACGGTGTGGTGCCGAAGCCGAGCGTTGATGATCGCGCGGCTTTGGGCGAAGATGCGCGGCCGGGCTCCCGTTCTGACACGGGAGTCTTGTGCTCGAACGCGTTGCGTTCGGCAAATGCCGCGCTGCGGGATGCGGAGGAGAGTGGGAGAGCGTCGATTGCCGCTCTGTCCCACGTCTCCCAGCTGCTACAAGGGGTGGTAGCGGCTTCCGCATCACGCCAACCAAGCCCGGTGACAGTCCAGAGAGCCATTCAGGATGGTATCAACCTGGCTTTGGACTGTTTGACGCGGGCGGTAACCAGAAGTGTCCGGGCGAGGCGCACGTTTGCGCTTGACAATCTGTGCCCGTCCCAGGACCTGTATAATAGGCTGCTGCGGACGCCTATGACAGGTCCTGGTCTCTTTGGAGGTGAGGGATGCAGGCACCTCCAGGAGACGGTCACTCTGGTTAATAACCAGAGGGCGCTGCGGGAACAATTTGAGGTGCTCCGGCGGGAGCGTGTTCGCGCGGCACCCCCTGCGTATCGTCCTCTGCAGGCTCGAGGTGGTGCTGGCCAGGTCAGGGGCCAGCCACCGTCGCAACGTAGGCCTAGGCCACGGGCGATTCGGCCAGCAGTGAGGGGGGCGCAGGCTCCCCAGCCGCACCCAGCCAGACAGCCGCCCGCGCACCGTGGTGCGCGCGGCGCTGGGCGGGGCGCGCGGGGATCTGGTCGCGGTAATCGGGCCTGATGGCCTGGTTACCGCGGTGGGAACCACTCCGGTGTTTCAGGCCGAGAGAACAGTGCCACTCTGGCCCTCCTTATGTCCACCTCTATCCCTAGGTGGACCGGTGGGCGGCCGTTTGGCCGCCCGCTTGCCAGAGTGGAAGCGGTTGACTCAGGACCGTTTAGTCTTGCGATGGCTTTCGGTCGGGTATCGTCCCGACTGGGTGACAGGCCCGCCATCGCGACTGTCTCTCGCGCCGATCTGGACTCCCATTCCACGGGATCCGGATCAGAGGTTGTGTATAGAGGAGGAAATAAATTCCCTCATACTAAAAGAAGCCATTCAGCCGGCACAGAGGTGCCCGGGCTTCTATTCAACCCTGTTCTTGGTAACAAAAAACACCGGAGGGTGGAGGCCGATTCTCAACCTCAAGCCGTTGAACAAGTTCATCGAGACACCCAGTTTCAAGATGGAGACTGTGCGCTCGGTGTTGGCGGGGTTAGAGCGAGGGATGTGGACAGCGTCGATAGATTTGAAGGATGCTTATTTCCACATTCCCATAGAGAGGAGTTTCCGTCGCTTCCTGAGATTTGCATTTCAGGGCCGGCGGTGGGAATTCAGGGTGTTACCCTTCGGAATTTCCACGGCTCCTCGGGTCTTCACCCGTGTGGTTCTCGCGATCACTGCATACCTCCGCAGGAGAAGCATAGCAGTCCACACGTACATAGACGACTGGCTGTTGAAAGCACACACCCGGGAATCGTTGTCAGCCAATCTGGAGATTGTTTTGAAAACTCTCTCGGACTTGGGCTGGATGATCAATTTCCCGAAATCAGAGCTAACTCCATCCCAGAAGTTTGTTTACCTGGGCATGTTCTTCGATCTGGAGACGGGGTATGTGTACCCCACTCAGGAGAGGGTTCAAGTACTCATCTCGGTAATTCAGTCGGTGTGCGACAGTCGTCATGTCCTGGCACGGGTTTACTTGAGAATGCTGGGCTTGATGGTTTCTTTGGAACCAGTCATTCCACAGGCCGCCTTGCGCAGGCGTCCGATCCAGTTGTTTCTCATGACACAGTGGACCCAGAGTTCAGGTTCGCTGGACTCGAACGTGTCGGTGTTGGCGCCTCTGATTCACCACCTGCAATGGTGGTTGAATACAGAGAATCTCTTGCTGGGGGTTTTGCTAACCCCTCCCCACCCTCAGGTGACTGTGTATACAGATGCATCGATGGAGGGGTGGGGAGCTTGTCTGGAAGAGTCCACAGTATCAGGGCTTTGGGATCTGGATCAGTCCAAGGAACATATCAATCTACTAGAGCTAAGAGCAGTAGTCCTGGGCCTGGAACATTTCTTACAGAAAGTTCAGGGCAAGATTGTTCTAATTCGTTCAGACAACTCAACAGTAGTGACTTACATAAACCGCCAGGGCGGAACGAAGTCGCCCAGTCTCTGTATGATGACATGGGGACTGCTTTGTTGGTGCCTGGATCATGGGATCACCTTGAAAGCAGTTCATATTCCGGGGAGGTTAAATCTGCTAGCAGACTCATTGAGCCGAAGGATGAGTGTTTTACCCACGGAATGGCAACTAAATCAATGTGTGGCGGATCGTCTGTTCGACCATTGGGGGAAACCCAACATAGATTTGTTCGCGATGAAGAAGAATGCGAAGATGACGACGTACGTCTCTCCGATTCCAGACCCAAGCGCTTTCGCAACAGATGCGTTAGCTATCAGCTGGGAGGGAATGTATGCATACGCATTCCCCCCAGCAATCCTGATTCCAAAGGTGCTTCAGGAAATCAGGCAGCAGGAGTGCCAAGTGCTTCTGATCGCCCCGGATTGGCCAAGCCGATCGTGGTATACGGATCTGCTGGACCTTCTGGTCTGCAATCCGGTTCCGCTGCCTCTGATGGACAACCTTATCTTCCAGGGCAAGGCCCTTCACGACAATCCGTCAATGTTCCGATTGACTGCGTGGATGTTGTCAAGGAATCTAGAATTAAGGAGGGCTTTTCTGAGCAAGCGGCCATGTTTATGGCCAAAGCCAGGAGGGGGTCAACCTCCAGAGCATATAATTATAAAATCAACAGATTTGCAGAATGGTGCTCAAAAAGATGTATTGATCCAATGGAATCATCTATTCAGGTAGTGGCTGATTTCCTCTGTCACCTATATGATGCCTATAGCCTCAAGCCTAACTCTATTGCTGGTTATAAGTCAGCTTTAATGACTGTTATTCCTTGCTTGGCTAATAGGGGGAGTGATGAAGTAAGTACATTAAATGTATTAATTAAAGGCATGGGCAATCTAAGACCAAGGAATCCTCCACTGATTCCGTCTTGGAGTTTATCACTGGTGCTCCAGGTACTAGGTGATAAGCCTTTTGAACCACTTAGTTCCATTTCTATGAAAATGTTAACTCTTAAAACTGTATTTTTAATTGCTGCGGCCTCGGCAAGGCGTAGGAGTGAAATTCACGCCTTATCAGCCGAGGTTGACCGTTTTGTGGTTACAGGGGAAGGCCTTAAGCTTCTACCTAGGATTAATTTCTTGTCTAAAAATCAGTCATTGAAATATCCAGGTCAACCTATTTTTTTGCCATCTTTAACTAGATATGATCCTAATTCTAAAGTATGGTGCCCCGTACGGGCGCTGCTCCGGTACAAACAGCGTACTTCGGAGTGGCGTACCGACCAGTCAGCGTTATGGTTGTCATATATTGAACCCCATGGTAGGGCGTCTAAGGACACCATTTCTAGGTGGATTGTGGAATGTATTCAATTTTGTCACAAATCCGCCACCGGGCGACAGGTTGACGTGGCCAAGGCTCACAGTGTCCGCGGTGTCGTGACATCCACTGCCCTTTTTAATGGGGTCCCTGTGGATGATATTATGTCAGTGGCTCAGTGGCACTGTGAGTCTAGTTTTACAGACCATTACCTCCGTGACACCTCTAACCCTCTCGCCTTGTCGATTTTGAAACAATAACCGCTTTATGTTTGTGAAGAGTGCCTCCGCATTGCTTATATACTTCGCCATTCAGCGACGGTGACAACCACTTGTCGGGACTGTATCATCCTTCTCTACTGGATTCATGATGACAGCTTCCTAGGACAACAAGGTCAGTCTTGTTCATGTGTTGTTCATTGTTTGTATTGTCACGTTACCCAGTGTTATTAATATGGTGATGGTTTATGTGGGTTGTGGTTCTTTAGAGAGAGTATACGAAAATGGAGCCTTTTCGTCTCTGTCCTATAGTACTTAGCACTAGTACGAAGAGAGCGTGTAGGACATTGAGGTCATTTAATCTTCCTCCCAAGGGAGGGGGGGGAGCGCATATGACAAATCGGTCATCTCTCAGGCATCGGTTGTGTTAT
The DNA here is from genome assembly GCA_034401795.1 of Chaetoderma sp. LZ-2023a. Taxonomy (NCBI): domain Eukaryota; kingdom Metazoa; phylum Mollusca; class Caudofoveata; order Chaetodermatida; family Chaetodermatidae; genus Chaetoderma; species Chaetoderma sp. LZ-2023a. The sequence goes on from CM067359.1 coordinate 83,113,976, forward strand.
CCGATGGTTTATCAAATCCTGACTGTGTTTTCACACAGTTTCAGACGTCATAAGTGCCTTAAACGCTTGAAAGCGTATAGGGAAGAGCTGGTCTTTTGACCTCGCCTCCCTCCCGCCAGATTCACTTTCGAATTCTGGCAATATCAAAAGTATTAGGGAGGTAAGTATACTCTTGATGTGAAATAAACGAAATCTAGGATTTCTTTTTTCACGAGAGAGTTGATACTTACCTCCCTAGATACTGACCCGGCCTCTCCGCCCCACAGAGGCTCGGTCTTCAGGCTCTTGGTAGTTGCATGTGTTAGCCAATAAATGAGCCAGAGGAAGTAGTAGTCGGCGCATGCGCGGTGGTGGGGCGAGCATCCGCCGGACTACCTCTGACTCCCTGCCCAGTAGGGGCACCTAACTGTTTTTAATCTGAGTGTTTTATTGAGTGAAAGCCGATATTTAGCAATATCAAAAGTATTAGGGAGGTAAGTATCAACTCTCTCGTGAAAAAAGAAATCCTAGATTTCGTTTATTGCACTCTACTGGACTGTCCTAGCTGAGACTTGGAGCTGACACGGGTCTGGTGGGTGTTGCATCCTCATTGACAGCCCTCTGGATTTTGTGCCAACAAAAGAGAGGGGGGGGGGGGGGCGGGGGCGGGAGCGCGGTCTAGACCATGGAAGTTTAGCACTCTATGAGTCAGATGGCAGAACCCAAGCATATGCCAGGGTTCTAGTCTCTTCACAACCTTCTCTGTTGGTTGGTAGATGAGTGCTGGTTCGAGCCTCACCTCCTACCGGCATTTCTTGGCTGTTGAAATTCGGAGTTTATCATAATAGTACATCTGGTAAGTATTATTCGAAGTAGAATCAAAAAAGCATCCGCTTTTGTTTCTACGAGAATTCTTAATACTTACCAGATGTACTATGGCCCTGTCGCAGCCGCCCCGCTGAGGTGAGGCTGAGCTGCTTTCGCTGTTTGTCAAGGCAAATATAAGACGAATCTGACTGTGATTGGGAATTGACTCGGTACCTGGGGCTATGATAATTCCCGGACACAGTATGGGCAGGACCAGGAGAGTGCAGAGTTTTAATTGTTTATTTTGAGCAAGACTAGATAATAGACATTATCATAATAGTACATCTGGTAAGTATTAAGAATTCTCGTAGAAACAAAAGCGGATGCTTTTTTGAGACTGCTGTGGTCTTGAGAAATGCCCATTTGCAGACCAATAGAAGACTCGGTTACTACACCAGTCATTCCAGTGGTAAGTTTGAAAAATAGTCATCTCTTTCCTGGCAAATTGACATTTAACCCTTTAACACTCATACCAGCCAAAAACGGCTTCTGCAGTCGTCTTAGTAAATGTCCATTTGCAGACCATGAAAAGACTATTTTTGAAAATTTACCACTGGAATGACTGGCTCGATAACCGAGCCAGCCATTCCAGTGGCAAATTTTCAAAAATGGTCTTCTCGTGGTCTGCAATAGACATTTTCAATGAGAAAATTTTCTAAAACAAATATTTATATTTGCTTGACACAATATGGCCATCAATAGTTAAATAGTTAAACATACATACATACATACATACATACATACATACATACATACATGTACATGTACACTATACCTCAGAAAAAACTTAACATTCTTCCAAAACACAATAAAACATATTTTGGACTTAATCTGATTTCGAAACCCACCTGATTGCCTGGCTGCCTCAGGCAGCAATAGCTTTCAATCAAATTACATGTAAGTCCACAATATATCCAACAGAACATTTTGTACATCGTGTTCAAAATTGTACTACATCTGTTTTTGTCTTGAAAACATGTTAGCTTATTTCGGAGCTGCACTGTACCAATACATACTGTCACACTGTCGTTTCATAGCAATGGAGAATTCCAGTTTATCCTTCAATCAGATGACATCATAATCAACTTGACATGTAGGAAGATGTCATAATCAATTACGCCATGAATAATGTAGCTAAGTTCATCACGAATACTTAGTTGATGACGGACTAAGCATTTTTGTACGAATTGTATGTCTTTACTAGTTAATAAACATGCTGTTGAATAATTTGAAACTAATTTGACTGGGCACTGTTGCTGCCTGTCAGCCAGTTAAATTACTTTCAAAATATTCAACAGCTTACCTGTATAGTTTTATGGAAATTGAGATTCAGGGAGTGCAGGGATTGATCGATCCCAACATGGGCAAAGTGTGGGTAGCGCTTAACTAGAGATTGGCGGGGTACACATGTAGCTAAAACGTGCTTCATCACAAAGTCTTTTACGGTCAGGTTTTGGAATTAATCTGGTAATTCGAATTGAAGTTTCCTAATTCCTAAATGCGGCGAGCGTGACAGATGTGAAACCTGCCTAGTGGGGGCAGGTTTGTTTTAAATTCTGTATAATAATGAAGTAGTTGGGTATACTATTTAGGAAATATCAATGAGTATCAGGACGGTAAGTATCAACTCTCTCGTGAAAAAGAAATCCTTGATTTGAAAGCCATCAGACAATAATTTCCATGAGCAATAACTCTTGACTTGCTGAATATTTTGAAAATAATTTGACTGAAAGTTGTTGGTGGCTTAGCCACCAACAACTTTCAGTTAAATTGTTTTCAAAATATTTAGCAGTTCCAGAGCTATAACCCCTAGAATAGGGTGTCCGCAAAAACTCAGCAGTCAGATGGTTTTACCCGGTCTCCAGACCTCCCACAAGAATTATCTCTTAGTTTTAGTATTTTGATCGTGTCAGTTTCAGTCAGATTTTTGACATTTCTGGTAGAGCTACATATGTCACTGTAACAATAGTGTGCCACAGTTGTTTTACCCATACTCCAGTTTGTTCTCTGCTCAGTTTAACATCTAATTATTGCATGAACCAACAAAACTGTCTATTAGGTATAATGTGATTTATGGTAATGGTACGCAATCAGACTTCCTTGAGAGACCGTCTTTGAATATATGAAGCATTTCTAGCAATGTTCCGCCCATTTCTATTTAAGCTCCGCCCGCTTTGTATGTGTAATGTAATCGATTTATATACATTGATTCTTCAATTCTCAGAATCCCAGTTTCAAGGTAAATATACAGGTAAGCTGTTGAATAATTTGATACTAATTTTTCTGTGTGATGTTGCTGCCAAATAGCTTCCAGTTAGATTAGGTTCAAAATATTCAATGTTTTTTAGGTTGTTAATTTATTAATGACATCAAACAATTCATACACCTGACGGACTTTTCAAATTTCATGTTGGAGAGTTGTTTCATCTTGATTGTGACAACAACTAATAACATGTGACGTATTTGGTTATACCGTCAGATGCTTGAGTGAGAGATTCATCCTTCAATAAAGTTATGTTTTTCTGGCTCTCAATGTATCCTTTATAGACATGTTTGCTTGTATGATTATGGTACATTATTTTATTGCAGTGTGAAAGCCAAGAAATTGTTACCATGTGTACAGTATCAGTTGTACATTCCCGAAACCATCGGTATGCATAGATTTGCAACAACAGTTACTGCTGCCACGACAATGACTACCACTACTCCTGCGTCTATCACATCTGAGGTTCCTCATTACAATACTCACTCAACTAGTCAGGATGAGCTTAACAGCGAATGTCCCTCGCTTGATGACAGTAAAAACTTTCTCGATGATGATGTTTTTGAAAATAATAGTGATGAACTATTTGATGACGATATCGATGAGAAAACTGAGAACAGAGATAGCATAGATTTACATCTAATTGGTGGATTACGAGTACTGCCTGTAGATCAGAATTTACGAGATGTGCGTTTAGACTCCTCTAGCGTTTTACTTGATGATGATAGTGAGTCTGGGCAAATTCAGACAGACAATCCCGACATATCCTCCGTCAATATTACGCATGATCCTGTTTCTAAATCTGACATCTCGCGAGGAGCTGGTAGTAGTCACGACCTATCATTATCGGACATATCGAACAAGTTCACAGTACAAGCACCAGTTCATACAGCGTCTTCAGCGGGTTATGTCTCTGAATACTACAGTCATTCCCGCTTGCATCATCTTTCTACGTGGAAGCTGGAATTAGTCGCTTATGTCAAAGAACTTCAAGTGAATAGTGATAACAATTTTCCGGGGAGAGAAAGGTTGTGCCGTCTTCATATGCTGAAATCTGATTCAAATTCTGAGATTATTTCGGCTGGCTGCCATGGGAAACCATGTCGTGTTATTATGCATGTTGATATGGATTGTTTCTTTGTGTCTGTGGGATTGCGTCATCGTCCAGAGTTAAGAGGTATGCACATGTGTATGTTACATTTGTGCGATTATGTGATTACATTTGTAAATCAAAAATCACGATTATTTTTATTAATTTGAATTTATATGTGTAAAAATTAAATATCGAATAATCGTGAATAATTCTACTGTATAAAATATTTCAGAGCCCACCTTTTACTTACTTTTTAATGTGATCGGTCGCAAAAATTCACATTTTCTTCAGCGAATGCATGTCCATCTGCAGGCGAGAAGATGTTTTTGAAAATGTATCATTGGAATGACTGGCTCGAGCATCAAGCCAGGCATTCCAGTGATACCTTTTCAAAATTAGTTTTGTTTTGGCCTGCAAATGAACATTTCCAAACACCATTGCAGCTTTTGTCATTGGTATGCCTTTGTTGTTATGTTTGTTATGTCTGGTTAATTTGAACCCAAGCTGATTAATCGAGTAATCACGATAATTATTCTTAGATAATTGATCGTGATCACTCAAGACAATAATCACACAAGCTTAATGCGTGTTTTAATATACAACCATGTCTTACATCATGTGATAGGCATTTCCATACTTATTGTACTTTAACCCTTCAATGTCCAAGTCCAGCCTCTGTAATGCTATTCAGCGATGTTTATTTACAGACTAAGATTAAACAAGCCAGTCATTCCAGTCAGTTGTAAATTTTCAAGTCTTCTCTTCATTTAGCAAAATCTCTCAGATTATGTCACAGGTTTGGTTGGCTATTGAGCAATGCTTATTTACAGACTAAGATTATTTTTGAAAACTTACCACTGGAATGATTGTCCTGAATTCCTGGAATCCCAATTTCATGGTAACTATACAGTTAACCTGTTGAATATTTTCAAACTAATTTGACTGGGTACTGTTTCTGCCTATGGTTTCAAAATATTCAATAGAATGTATATTAAATAGTAAAGGCATACAATTCATAGAACTAATGCACTATTCTTGGTTTATTACTGGGTATTTTCAGTCAGTTATGAGTGTGACGTGAACCTATATGTGATGTAATTGATTATGACATCAATACTTGAGTGACAGGTTGGATTCATCCATTGTGTGTAATTTCTCTTCTGTTAGGAAAACCTGTAGCTGTCACTCATTCACGAGGTAAGGGCCTGACTAACCCTCTTCCTGGTTCAGATCCAGTGTTTGAGAGAGATCAATGGGCGCAAAAGCGACTCAGGATAACAAAGGTCAAACAGAACAACCAATCAGCGCTGGATGAAGTCGACTTTGATGAGAACCTTGATTTCGATGAGGAGAAATTAATTGGGGAGCCAGCGAAGCAGACGTTTCATTCAATGGCTTCCATAGCATGTTGTAGTTACGAGGCTAGAAAGGTACAGTACTATTTGCAAATTGGACAGTCATTCCCATAGTAAATTTTCAAAAATAGTAAATGAAAATTTCTCTGAAAAAATTGAAATTTTCTTTGCCAAATTCGAGGAGTAAATGGCGAAAGGGTTAAAATAACTAAAATTTTAGCTATTTATTTTCTAGGCTGGTTTGAAAAATGGTATGTTGATGGGTGAGGCTAAAGCACTCTGTCCAGATCTGGTCACGATTCCCTATGACTTTGATCAGTATAACAACGTGTCTCGACTACTGTACCAGACGGTAGCCAGGTAGGCATTAACAGAAATTTATAGTAAGAGAACACTTTAACCCTTTGACACCCATATCAGCCAAAAACAGTTTCTGCGCTGATCTTGAGAAATGTACATTTGCAGACCAAGAGAAGACTATTTTTGAAAATTTACCACTGGAATGACTGGCTCGATAAATGAGCCAGTCATTCTTGTGATAAATTTTCAAAAATTATCTCCTCTTGGTCTGCAAATTGACATTTTCTTTGAGATACTTGAAATTTTCTTGAAGATATTTGAGGGTGAAAGGGTTAAATATGCAGCCTTCACTGTCACAGACTAGTCCTCCATTTTAGAGACAGCATTATACTAAATATTCTCTGATTCCCTCAAATGTGCTTATTTTGCTAAATACCTGTACGTTTACATTTGCCAAGAAATCTCAATCATAGGCAGTATTTCTCATAAAATCAGAAATCTTGGAGTTACCCGTGACTCAATAGCCACAAATGTGTGGTGGGGGGGGGGGTGTGGGGGTTGGGGTGGGGCCTTCCAACTTGAAATCTGGCGGTCCCAATCTGATATTTGTGATTCCCATGCAGATTTTCTCATCCATGCGAAAATTAGAGAATACATGTACCATATCAGCTCGCAGCTATGGGTTATAAGGGTCCAAATACTAGATTTTGTTGAAAATCTTATAAAACTACTTAGTATTTACCATTCAGACATGATTTTCAGCGGTCCTATGGAACCCACTGCCACAAATTTTGGCGGTCCCAAGTTGCATTTTGGACGTATAAACCCTCAGAAGGACCCTTATGAGAATCCCTGATCATAGGCATGTCAATGTACATGTATGTAGGCTTGCAGGATATTGTCCTAAGAGGTATCGCGATATATCGTGGTGAGAAAATCGCGATATTTCGATATATCGTATAGTTTATTTTATGGCATAAATACACGGGGTGAATTGGTCTTGGGTTGGGTTGGACTGCACACTGGCTTATGCAGACATGTCGGCATCGCTGTGAGTTTTCATATTAGTTTTAACCGAATATGACTTAATCGGTAAATTCAATAAAAACATTATATTCCAAGATGCTTAAAGAACGATCGTTAATAACATGAAAATAGGAAATTTCGCGATGTAAATCATTGACGCCTTACACCTTGGCTTAATGTATCTCTTGTCCATCATTGCGGGAGTGAAATTATTACATTGGACAATCCAAATATTGCGTCCTCTGTTATAACCATCGTTTCATTAGATCAAAATTAATCTAAAAATTTGACATTTCATATCGTCTTTGTGAAAATTTACAAACCACATGATATTAGATCCATAGATATCTAATGTTTAGGTCTGATCCGCATTTACCGAGTACCCGTTTACTAATAATAGTTAGACATCTCAGATAGTTCACCTCATAGGCTAAAGCGGGTATGCAGTCTCATTTAGCTATCACATTTGTGAACGCACCACCTCTCGCCTCCAAAAGCAAGAGAGCGAACAAAATCACGTGATGTATATATTTTACTAATAATAGTTAGCCTTCAGAAACATCTCGGATAGTTCACTTTGTTGGCTAAAGCATGTATACCGTCTCATTTAACTATCACATTTGTGGACACACCACCTTACGCCTCCAAATACAGAAGAGCAAGCAACGTCACGTGATTTATATATTTTCGCGACACCATTTATTGTCAAATTTAGGATTAATTTAGATTTTATAAACCATGCTTATTAAGAAATATACAATATTTATACCGTCCCAGGTAATAATTTCACTCACGCGATCATGGTTTTGAGGTATACAGTACGGCGGCAAGAAATTGTACCGGTAAATTGTGTTAAATTTTTGTATTATTAGTGCATCTTTTAAAACAATTTTAAAGAATGAACTTGAACTTTTTCTTGATCTATTCCTAATATAAGCCCACCCCTTTCACAAAGATGTTGGTTTGGAAATAAATTGAACAGCTTGCGGTAATATAAGCTACGCTACAAATACATGACAAATAGGCAGAATATGGCGTGACAGTAAAATTTTAGCGATATTTCGATTTTTTCAAAATCATCGTAAAAAAATCGTGGCTAAAAATAAAATGTATGTTACAATATAATTATAGCATGCAAAATGTAATGCAGGAGCCGTGGATGAGGTGGCAGGGGGTTAGTAGAAATTAATCCACCCCTGGATCGAGGTAGACGTAAACTGCACATCCTATCCCAAGCAGGGATCATAAGCAGCAACAACTTGCAGCCAAATTGGTTTCAAAAGATTCACCAGCTTACCTGTATATAGGCACCTTTTGAATTTGAGATGCTGGGAATTCACAGTTCCAATTGTATTAATGGATTCAAATATGCGAACAAAGTGGGTGGAGCTTAGCTAGAGTCGTAGTAAGCTTGTGTGATTATTGCTTGGCGTGATCACGATCAATTATTTAAGAATAATCATGATTACTCGATTAATCAGCTTGGATACAAATTACCAAGACGTAACAACAAAATAATGTCAATGGCGAAAGCTGCAATGGTGTTTAGAAAAGTTCATTTGCAGGGCAGGAGACAACTATCTTTGAAGATGTATCACTGGATTCTCAAGCCAGTCATTCCAGTGATACATTTTCAAAAATAGTCTTCAATTTGCCTGTAAATTGACATAGATTCGCTGAGCAAAATGTCAATTTCATGACCGATCACATGAAACAGTAATTAAAAAGTACACATGTAGGTTTTGAAGTATTTTATAAAGTAGATATTATTCACAATTGTTCGATTATGTAATTTTTAATCATATAATTCACAATTTAAAAAATAAGAGCCCAGGGACCCGACACCCTGAAATATGTGAATTCCCAGTTGAAATCTGGAGGTCCCAACCTGAAATCTTCTATTCCCAGGCACTATTTGTTATGCATGCTAAAGTTAGAGAGTACTCTATGAATTGTTGTGGTCCCATGCTAGATTTTGTGAGCATTTTTGTGCAAAAAAAAAACCCCTATAAAATTAGTTAGTATTACACATTCATACAATATTTTCTGGAGTCCCATATGACCCACTGCCACTGTTTTTGGATGTCCCAAGCTGCATTTCTTTGAGTATATACATGTACACTCAAAAGGACCCTTATGATAATTCCTGGTTTAACTGTATATTATTTACAGCTACACACATGACATTGAGGCTGGAAGCTGTGACGAGATGCTCGTTGATTGCACAGACATACTCAGTACTACAGGAGTTACTCCCCTTGAGTTTGCCTCCATTATTCGAGATGAGATTTATCAGGCGACAGGCTGCCCAGCATCAGCTGGTATAGGTGAGAAATAAGAAGTACTTTTCAGGGCATCAATTGTTTTGCAATAATGAAGGGATCCGATCTGTGACTCAATCTGATCAAATACGTCATTTGGTAGCTCGTGTCACAATCATCATGAAAGTGGCAATGATCTGTCACGAAAAGTCTTTGCGGAATTTACAATCTAATAAACCTTCTGTTGAATATATTGAAACTAATTTGACTGGGAGATGTTGCTGCCATAGGCAGCAACATCTCCCAATCAAATTAGTTTAAAAAATATCAACAGCTTGCTTTGAAATTTAGATTTGTGCATACAAAGTGGAAGTGGGTGGAGCTTAGCTAGTAATTATAGACAGAGCTTAGCTATAAATGAATCCCCCTACCCCCACCCCACCCACCTCACCCCCAACCCCCCAGGTGGCCGTCAGTCCTTCCAGAGTTATATTCAAAGCATAATTTCATACATCGTTGGGTCAATATATTCTGATAAAATCTCAGGTGGGATTGTGTTGCTGTGAATACTGGGCATATTTACCAAGCTTATCTGCCTTGAACTATTATTCACCTTTTCTGAAGCAAAACTATAAAAAAGCCTGCATCGATTCACTTTAAATTTGGTTCATTTGGTCTCTGGATTACTTTGAAACACCCGGAAGTGAAGGGTGTGTGTGTGCATGTGATGTGCACTAGTCTTTTCTATTATGCTCACACATACATACACGCACGCACTCACGCACACACCACAGAACCCAACCCCCAAGTAAAACCCCTACCCACCATACCACACACATTCATGTGTGTTCATGTATGTGTTTCTTGCGTACGTACAGGTGCGTGTGATTTAAAATTTCCTACTATATATAAACAGTATCATTCCTCCATCTTTGTTTCAGGGGCTAATATTTTGATGGCTCGAATGGCGACCAAGCAAGGTAAGCCTAATGGTCAGTGTCAGGTGACAGCAGAGGAGGCTATTGACTTCATCAAGCCACAGCCTGTCAGAGATCTACCAGGTATACTGATAAGCATCTCTGTAAAGACCAACTTCTTTTTGGGCCCAAGCACAATTGTTCTTTAAAGTTGTCATAAATTGATAAAAGATATGTTTTCACATCAAGAGTATACTTACCTCCCTAATACTTTTGATATTGCTAAATATCGGCTTTCACTCAATAAAACACTCAGATTAAAAACAGTTAGGTGCCCCTACTGGGCAGGGAGTCAGAGGTAGTCCGGCGGATGCTCGCCCCACCACCGCGCATGCGCCGACTACTACTTCCTCTTTGCTCATTTATTGGCAAAGGGTTACATGCGGTTTTGTGATTTTCATACTTTTCTGCGCGTTGCCTTGTTTTTCGCTCACGTTTGACGTTTATTTTTGGTGGAAGCATGTCGGAAAGGGAGGATTCGCCTCTAGAAGGAGCGGGATCGCTTTATCAGGTGAATTCTTTGATATGCTAGCGTGTTTTGTCCCGGTTTAATGTATTTCCGGGACTCGCGCTTACCGTGATTAGCGCCTGATTATGTTGGGTTTTTACAACATGGTGCTTCATATGTCTCATTTCTCTTTGTGTTTTGTCCACAGGTATCGCATAGAAGCTTTGGTGGACTTTTCGGCACAAGAGGATATGTTTTCTCTCCACCACGGTTCCATTTCCTACTAATACTGTTAGGTTATCTAACCAAAAGATCTATGTTCAGTGAGTTGGAGGCCTGTTATAAAGGTCTTCTCACTTTGCCCTCTTGCTCCAATTCCTTCCCCTGAGGTGGAGAGAATGTAGAGGCGTACTATGGTGGAGTTCTCCGGTTCATCACGTTGGATGGTTTGTCTATACAAGGATCAGGTATCTAATTATAATGTAAACAAAAGGGGAGATAATTTCCCTTTTTGCCAATACTAGAATTGGAAGGAGTTATCTCTGTATATCTGATTGTTGTGTACTCGAAATGCCAATTCAACGGAAATGTTCCGTTTTACTTATACAATTCGTTCTTGCTCTTGGTGCTTGTTGCGGATCGATTAATTTGGTCACGAGAGTGATGACGTCATAATCGGCCTTGGCCTTTTTATTAACAATTAACGTTTTGTCCATGGCTGGTTCTTCTTGATTTCTGATCTTGATGATCCTGTCCTCTCTTTTTAGTTGGTTTTGAGTTTGCTAACCTTAACTATCTTGCTCATTGTCCCTGTCCTTTGTCCTGTTTCAGAGACCTGGTTGCCCGTCCTGCGGGAGGTTTCTGAAAAGCCGCTTTGTCCCGCACTTGTGCTTCAGCTGCAGTCCCTGTGGACCGTTGCTGAAGTGCGACGTATGTAAGCTGTGGGGGGGCGAATTAATGTCTGATTTTCTCGCATTGCAGGCAAGGGAGAAGGTAATGGAGGAAGAGAGGAAGAAGAAGGAGAAGGTGTGTAAGAAGGGTAAGAAGAAGGCCTCATCCGCGGTGGATATGGAGGCCTTCAGGTCCGAAATGTTGCAAGAGATGCAGAGGACAATAAAGGATCTGGTCCCAGAGTTGCTTCGTGGCATGCTCCCTGGGCCAGCTCCTTTGTTGTCCTCGGCATCTGCTTACGAGCAGGTGATCCCCGCCTCTGAATCCGGTCTCTTTAGGTCCGGTCCGGTTGTGGATTCAGAGGTGGCCCCTTTGTTGGGGGCAGTCCAAGGCCCTGGCAGCAGGCATGGCGCCGCGCCGAGGGGCCGTGGACAACGGTTGTTGCTGGGACCCGCGGTCTGCTCATCAGACCCCGGGTATCCGCGCGCCGAAGGTGCCAAACCCTCCTATGGCACCTTTCCTGGCCAGTCCGGGTTAGCTTTCTTTGCTGACCCGGAGTCTAATCTTTCTGGCCAGGAAGAAGAGGATCTCCTGCTGGGGTCGCCTTCTGAGGACGTGGCCATGGAATACGACGTCTGTGCACCCCTCGCGGGGAATGCAGGCGACGTGTTCCATGGTTCTACTCACGCAGGAGTAGATTTCACGGTCCAGAGGGTGTCCCCGGGCGGTGCTGTTGACCACGGATACCGCATACCTCGGCTTGCCGATGGTATGGCTGGTGCTGGTCAGACCCGTGGTAGAGCGGTGTTTACCCCGCGCTCTGCCACGGCGCCTGCTCCTGGTCAAGCCGCGGATTTTAGCATGCCTGCTCTCTCGGGCCCGCATGCTTTTCCAGGCTTGCCAGGGGTATCAGCTTACCCGCCGTCGACATCAACTGCGAGTGCTCTGGAGGAAGACGAAGGCCCTCGTCTAGTAGAGCGCTCGCAGTTAGCCACGGAGGAGGATTGGTCGGACGCTTGCCAGTGGCTGGTAAGTGTTCGGCCAGATCTACCCGTGGAGCTGCCGGCTAGCCAGCGTGACCATAGGCCGTGGTTAGCTGGTAGGCCGGCGGCTACCGCTATGCCATCTCTGCCGCTTGCTGAGCATGTCGTGGACATGTTCGAAGCGGCAGAGGCGTCCATTAAGGTGAATGGACGTCTCGCGAAGGCCCCTCGCGAGGTGGCGAAGCGGTGCCGCATCGTGCCCCTGGATTACCAGCGGTACGGTGTGGTGCCAAAGCCGAGCGTTGATGATCGCGCGGCTTTGGGCGAAGATGCGCGGCCGGGCTCCCGTTCTGACACGGGAGTCTTGTGCTCGAACGCGTTGCGTTCGGCAAATGCCGCGCTGCGGGATGCGGAGGAGAGTGGGAGAGCGTCGATTGCCGCTCTATCCCACGTTTCCCAGCTGCTACAAGGGGTGGTAGCGGCTTCCGCATCACGCCAACCTAGCCCGGTGACAGTCCAGAGAGCCATTCAGGATGGTATCAACCTGGCTTTGGACTGTTTGACGCGGGCGGTAACCAGAAGTGTCCGGGCGAGGCGCACGTTTGCACTTGACAATCTGTGCCCGTCCCAGGACCTGTATAATAGGCTGCTGCGGACGCCTATGACAGGTCCTGGTCTCTTTGGAGGTGAGGGATGCAGGCACCTCCAGGAGACGGTCACTCTGGTTAATAACCAGAGGGCGCTGCGGGAACAGTTTGAGGTGCTCCGGCGGGAGCGTGTTCGCGCGGCACCCCCTGCGTATCGTCCTCTGCAGGCTCGAGGTGGTGCTGGCCAGGTCAGGGGCCAGCCACCGTCGCAACGTAGGCCTAGGCCACGGGCGATTCGGCCAGCAGTGAGGGGGGCGCAGGCTCCCCAGCCGCACCCAGCCAGACAGCAGCCCGCGCACCGTGGTGCGCGCGGCGCTGGGCGGGGCGCGCGGGGATCTGGTCGCGGTAATCGGGCCTGATGGCCTGGTTACCGCGGTGGGAACCACTCCGGTGTTGCAGGCCGAGAGAACAGTGCCACTCTGGCCCTCCTTATGTCCACCTCTATCCCTAGGTGGACCGGTGGGCGGCCGTTTGGCCGCCCGCTTGCCAGAGTGGAAGCGGTTGACTCAGGACCGTTTAGTCTTGCGATGGCTTTCAGTCGGGTATCGTCCCGACTGGGTGACAGGCCCGCCATCGCGACTGTCTCTCGCGCCGATCTGGACTCCCATTCCACGGGATCCGGATCAGAGGTTGTGTATAGAGGAGGAAATAAATTCCCTCATACTAAAAGAAGCCATTCAGCCGGCACAGAGGTGCCCGGGCTTCTATTCAACCCTGTTCTTAGTAACGAAAAACACCGGAGGGTGGAGGCCGATTCTCAACCTCAAGCCGTTGAACAAGTTCATCGAGACACCCAGTTTCAAGATGGAGACTGTGCGCTCGGTGTTGGCGGGGTTAGAGCGAGGGATGTGGACAGCGTCGATAGATTTGAAGGATGCTTATTTCCACATTCCCATAGAGAGGAGTTTCCGTCGATTCCTGAGATTTGCATTTCAGGGCCGGCGGTGGGAATTCAGGGTGTTACCCTTCGGAATTTCCACGGCTCCTCGGGTCTTCACCCGTGTGGTTCTCGCGATCACTGCATACCTCCGCAGGAGAAGCATAGCAGTCCACACGTACATAGACGACTGGCTATTGAAAGCACACACCCGGGAATCGTTGTCAGCCAATCTGGAGATTGTTTTGAAAACTCTCTCGGACTTGGGCTGGATAATCAATTTCCCGAAATCAGAGCTAACTCCATCCCAGAAGTTTGTTTACCTGGGCATGTTCTTCGATCTGGAGACGGGGTATGTGTACCCCACTCAGGAGAGGGTTCAAGTACTCATCTCGGTAATTCAGTCGGTGTGCGACAGTCGTCATGTCCTGGCACGGGTTTACTTGAGAATGCTGGGCTTGATGGTTTCTTTGGAACCAGTCATTCCACAGGCCGCCTTGCGCAGGCGTCCGATCCAGTTGTTTCTCATGACACAGTGGACCCAGAGTTCAGGTTCGCTGGACTCGAACGTGCCGGTGTTGGCGCCTCTGATTCACCACCTGCAATGGTGGTTGAATACAGAGAATCTCTTGCTGGGGGTTTTGCTAACCCCTCCCCACCCTCAGGTGACTGTGTATACAGATGCATCGATGGAGGGGTGGGGAGCTTGTCTGGAAGAGTCCACAGTATCAGGGCTTTGGGATCTGGATCAGTCCAAGGAACATATCAATCTACTAGAGCTAAGAGCAGTAGTCCTGGGCCTGGAACATTTCTTACAGAAAGTTCAGGGCAAGATTGTTCTAATTCGTTCAGACAACTCAACAGTAGTGACTTACATAAACCGCCAGGGCGGAACGAAGTCGCCCAGTCTCTGTATGATGACATGGGGACTGCTTTGTTGGTGCCTGGATCATGGGATCACCTTGAAAGCAGTTCATATTCCGGGGAGGTTAAATCTGCTAGCAGACTCATTGAGCCGAAGGATGAGTGTTTTACCCACGGAATGGCAACTAAATCAATGTGTGGCGGATCGTCTGTTCGACCATTGGGGGAAACCCAACATAGATTTGTTCGCGATGAAGAAGAATGCGAAGATGACGACGTACGTCTCTCCGATTCCAGACCCAAGCGCTTTCGCAACAGATGCGTTAGCTATCAGCTGGGAGGGAATGTATGCATACGCATTCCCCCCAGCAATCCTGATTCCAAAGGTGCTTCAGAAAATCAGGCAGCAGGAGTGCCAAGTGCTTCTGATCGCCCCGGATTGGCCAAGCCGATCGTGGTATACGGATCTGCTGGACCTTCTGGTCTGCAATCCGGTTCCGCTGCCTCTGATGGACAACCTTATCTTCCAGGGCAAGGCCCTTCACGACAATCCGTCAATGTTCCGATTGACTGCGTGGATGTTGTCAAGGAATCTAGAATTAAGGAGGGCTTTTCTGAGCAAGCGGCCATGTTTATGGCCAAAGCCAGGAGGGGGTCAACCTCCAGAGCATATAATTATAAAATCAACAGATTTGCAGAATGGTGCTCAAAAAGATGTATTGATCCAATGGAATCATCTATTCAGGTAGTGGCTGATTTCCTCTGTCACCTATATGATGCCTATAGCCTCAAGCCTAACTCTATTGCTGGTTATAAGTCAGCTTTAATGACTGTTATTCCTTGCTTGGCTAATAGGGGGAGTGATGAAGTAAGTACATTAAATGTATTAATTAAAGGCATGGGCAATCTAAGACCAAGGAATCCTCCACTGATTCCGTCTTGGAGTTTATCACTGGTGCTCCAGGTACTAGGTGATAAGCCTTTTGAACCACTTAGTTCCATTTCTATGAAAATGTTAACTCTTAAAACTGTATTTTTAATTGCTGCGGCCTCGGCTAGGCGTAGGAGTGAAATTCACGCCTTATCAGCCGAGGTTGACCGTTTTGTGGTTACAGGGGAAGGCCTTAAGCTTCTACCTAGGATTAATTTCTTGTCTAAAAATCAGTCATTGAAATATCCAGGTCAACCTATTTTTTTGCCATCTTTAACTAGATATGATCCTAATTCTAAAGTATGGTGCCCCGTACGGGCGCTGCTCCGGTACAAACAGCGTACTTCGGAGTGGCGTACCGACCAGTCAGCGTTATGGTTGTCATATATTGAACCCCATGGTAGGGCGTCTAAGGACACCATTTCTAGGTGGATTGTGGAATGTATTCAATTTTGTCACAAATCCGCCACCGGGCGACAGGTTGACGTGGCCAAGGCTCACAGTGTCCGCGGTGTCGTGACATCCACTGCCCTTTTTAATGGGGTCCCTGTGGATGATATTATGTCAGTGGCTCAGTGGCACTGTGAGTCTAGTTTTACAGACCATTACCTCCGTGACACCTCTAACCCTCTCGCCTTGTCGATTTTGAAACAATAACCGCTTTATGTTTGTGAAGAGTGCCTCCGCATTGCTTATATACTTCGCCATTCAGCGACGGTGACAACCACTTGTCGGGACTGTATCATCCTTCTCTACTGGATTCATGATGACAGCTTCCTAGGACAACAAGGTCAGTCTTGTTCATGTGTTGTTCATTGTTTGTATTGTCACGTTACCCAGTGTTATTAATATGGTGATGGTTTATGTGGGTTGTGGTTCTTTATAGAGAGTATACGAAAATGGAGCCTTTTCGTCTCTGTCCTATAGTACTTAGCACTAGTACGAAGAGAGCGTGTAGGACATTGAGGTCATTTAATCTTCCTCCCAAGGGAGGGGGGGGAGCGCATATGACAAATCGGTCATCTCTCAGGCATCGGTTGTGTTATCCGATGGTTTATCAAATCCTGACTGTGTTTTCACACAGTTTCAGACGTCATAAGTGCCTTAAAACGCTTGAAAGCGTATAGGGAAGAGCTGGTCTTTTGACCTCGCCTCCCTCCCGCCAGATTCACTTTCGAATTCTGGCAATATCAAAAGTATTAGGGAGGTAAGTATACTCTTGATGTGAAATAAACGAAATCTAGGATTTCTTTTTTCACGAGAGAGTTGATACTTACCTCCCTAGATACTGACCCGGCCTCTCCGCCCCACAGAGGCTCGGTCTTCAGGCTCTTGGTAGTTGCATGTGTTAGCCAATAAATGAGCCAGAGGAAGTAGTAGTCGGCGCATGCGCGGTGGTGGGGCGAGCATCCGCCGGACTACCTCTGACTCCCTGCCCAGTAGGGGCACCTAACTGTTTTTAATCTGAGTGTTTTATTGAGTGAAAGCCGATATTTAGCAATATCAAAAGTATTAGGGAGGTAAGTATCAACTCTCTCGTGAAAAAAGAAATCCTAGATTTCGTTTAATCCTAAGTAAATTTAGGACTATTCGTTACGTTATGGACGCTTTTACTAACTAGGAGTGTAGCCACCATTTTAGATAGATATTTGCTGGTGCCATTATGTCAGATTCTATTGTTTTCACCGGTATGCAATAATTGTCATGATTATTGTTATAAAAGCATTCTGGTAATGTAATGCTAGTTCTTGTTCTGCTGGCATAGTAAGTGCATAGCATAGATCAATGCAAATCAAAACAGATATATTCATTTTATAACAAGTTTAACCCTTTAACCCTGGAATTTGTTCAAGAAAATTCCAATTTTCAATTTTCTCATAGCAAATGTCCATTTGCAGACCAAGGAAAGACTATTTTTGAAAATTTATGACTGGAATGACTGGCTCGGTTATCGAGCCAGTCATTCAAGTTGTAAATTTTCAAAAATAGTCTTCTCTTGGTCTACAAATGGACATTTCTCAAGACCACTGCAGAGGCCATTTTTTTTTGCTGATATGAGTGTTAAATGGTTAATGAAAACTGTTGCTGCCTATAGCAGCAACTTTGAGTTAAATTTTATAAAAAAAATAATAAGCTGATAATACAATGAACCTTTCCTGTTTTAGCTATTCCCCGCCCATCTCTATCTAAGCTTCACACACACTACGCTGTGTTGGGATTGATTGATACCCGAATGCCCTAACTGTCAATTTACTGAAAACTATACAGTTAAGTTGTTGACTATTTTGTAACTAATTTGAGCCCAGTCAAATTAGTTTCAAAATATTCAACAGGATATTTATTAAACAGTAAAGACATATAATTCATACAACAACGCGTAGTCCGTCTTCAACTATGCGTTTGTGACATACTTATCTATGTCATTCATGATGTAATAATGACATCGTTCATTAGGAAATCATTCTACATGTCACATAGTTGATTATGACGTCATATGATAGATTGATACAGTGGAAAGGTCCATTGTCACTCTGTAAAGATTTCGATAACGATTTAGATGAACACCCTTGATGCAACAACTTTCAATCAAATTGTTCTTGACATAATCAGCAGGGTAGTCAATGTTGCAAGACTTGCTGAACGATATTACAATCAACTTTACTGATAGTTGTTGCTGACTAAGGCAGCAACAAATTTGTCAAATTTCTATCGGAATAATCAATGGGATTTCTGTTTTGTTAGCTAACAAGTGCATAGACAATTAGTTAGACAGGCTGTATCATGTGCATATTCCAGTGTGAAATATGTTCACAAAGATCAAGGAGGCCGCCAGCACATGCACGATCGCCTCTAACATAGGCCTACAGTGAATAGAATAATACGCTTACCTCCTGATTGACAATGAAATGAACACAATTTTCGAACCAATCTTATACTGGGTCTCGTGTCTGTATATCATATATACATAACTAGTTTTACATGCACATGTTAGCTAACCAAACAAAGAAGACTCCAATATACAATATATTAATATATCATGATTATTAATCAGTATTTAGTCCAGACCCATAGCACCAACCTGCCTAAACATGTATTATTGAGACATATTATGCACTATATAATATATGTTCTGATACCATTTTGGACACCATCAAGAACCATTGTACAATATTATAGGGTAAGGGATGCAGCCATTCCAGTGGTATGTTTTCAAAAATGTGTTCAAATGAATATGTATGAAACTTGATATTAAATGACTATTATTTCTTCTATCACTAGCCTCGTTATTATCCTCGGCCCATAAGCAGAACAGGCGAGGAAGAGTGTGTGTGTGTGTGTGTGTGTGTGTGTGTGTGTGTGTGTGTGTGTGTGTGTGTGTGTGTGTGTGTGTGTGTGTGTGTGTGTGTGTGTGTGTGTGTGTGTGTGTGTGTGTGTGTGTGTGTGTGTGTGTGTGTGTGTGTGTGTGTGTGTGTGTGTGTGTGTGTGTGTGTGTGTGTGTGTGTGTGTGTGTGTGTGTGTGTGTGTGTGTGTGTGTGTGTGTGTGTGTGTGTGTGTGTGTGTGTGTGTGTGTGTGTGTGTGTGTGTGTGTGTGTGTCAGTCTATCTGGGGATGTATCACCAAAACTACTGATCTGATTTTGCTCAAATTTTAACAGAACTAAGTCGCTTGCAATTCAAGAGAATTTCCAGACTGGCCATGATCCAGATAAAAGAAGCTGTATCAGGATCAGATTAAATTCTGGATCTGTGGACATCTCTGAAACTACTAGTTTGATTTTGGCCAAATTTTAACACCAGAAAAGGTATCACCATAGACTAGGATTACACAGCTTTGAACCAGATCCTGAATATATGGAAAATAAAAATGCTTTTTTTACAATGTGACAAGAAAGTGACAGAAAGGGTGTGTAATCATTGCTCTTGTTATTCCTCGTATTCAGGTGTTGGCTGGTCATTAGCTAAGAAACTTGAGTCTATGAATGTAGTCGTCTGCGGTGATCTACAAGCTAAATCATTACAAGTGCTGCAGAAAGCATTTGGTCCAAAGACGGGTAAATCATTGTATGATCACTGTCGTGGGCTAGATAGTCGACCAATTAAAATGGAGAATGAACGTAAATCAGTATCGGCCGAAATAAACTATGGAATACGATTTCAAAAGGTATGTTATTAATGATAATAATAATAATAATAATAATAATAATAATAATAATTTCACTTCAAGAGTATACTTACCTCCCTAATACTTTTGATATTGCTAAATATTGGCTTTCACTCAATAAACACTCAGATTTAAAACAGTTAGGTGCCCCTACTGGGCAGGGAGTCAGAGCGTAGTCCGGCGGATGCCAGCCCCACCTCCGCGCATGCGCAGACTAGCACTTCCTCTTTGCTAGATTATTGGCAGAGAGTTCACACATGTCTTTTTGTGCTGAAGCTTTTCTTTATCTTAAACTAGTTTAAGTGGTGTTGGTTGGTGTGATAGTCACTTTTTTGGATGGCGGGAGGTTTCAATTCGCCAAAGAAGGACTTAGGACCTTTAAATCAGGTGACTTCTAGTAAAATTAGCGAGTTTTCTTCCCGGTGTATTGTGTTTCCGGGACTCGCGTTTACCGTGATAAGCGCCTTAGTTAGTTGGTTTAGGTCAACTCGGTGCTTCCTAGGACTAATTTCTCTTTCTGTTTATGTCCACAGGTCTGTATGACGCTGGGTGGTGACAATCACAGTTGCTGAGAGTTAGTTTTCTCTCCACCATGGTTCCATTTCCTACTAACACTGTTAGGTTATCTAACCAAATGAAAAATATGTCCAGTGAGTTGGAGGCCTAGTATAAAGGTCTTCTCACTTTGCCCTCTTGATCCAATTCCTTCCCCATGAGGTGGAGAGAGTTAAGAGGCGTGCAGATGGTGGAGTTCTCCGGTTCGTCACGTTGGATGGTTTGTCTATACAAAGTGTCAGGTATCTAGTTATTGATAATGTGGTGATGTTAATTATTGTAAACAAACAAAGGGAGATAATTAACATTTTTGCCAGAAAAGAGTTATCTATATGTATCTGATGGTTGTGTAGTCAACTTATCCATTCAGCATACAATTCGTCCTTGCACTTGGATGTTTTGTTGGGATCGAATTTTTCCTGTCACGGGATTAATGACGTCATAATCAGCCTGGCTATGTGTTTATCAGCTATTCAAGCGCTATGCTGGTTTCTGATGTATATTGATCTTTATGATCGTTTTCCTTCTCTTTGAGTTGGATTGAGTTTCTAAGCTTAACTAGTTGCTCATACTCCTTGTCCTTTGCCCTGTTTCAGGGACCGGGTTGCGCGTCCTGTGGTCGTTTTCTGCCGGATAAGTTCTGGCCGCATCTGTGCTGTCAATGTAGCCCTTGTGGTCCATTGGTTAATTGTGACATATGTAAGCACTGGGGGGGCGAGTTAATGTCCGAATTCTTGTGCTGTTTACAGGCGACGGACAAGGTGGTAGAGGAGGAGAAGAAGAAGAAGCGGAAACGAGAGGTTGTAAGTAGGAAGGGTAAGGGGAAGGTCTCGTCCGCGGTGGATATGGAGGCCTTCCGGACCGAGATGTTGGGAGAGATGAAGAGGACAATAAAGGATTTGGTTCCAGGGTTGCTTCGTGGCATGCTTCCTGGACCAAATCCTTTACTGTCCTCATCATCGGCTTCGGAGCAGGTAATCCCCGCCTCTGGATCGATTTTCCTTAGTCCGCTTCCGTTGTCCGACGATTCAGAGGTGGCCCCATTAGAGGGGGCGTTCCACGGCCCTGGCAGCAGGCTTATTGCCGCGCCGATAGGGGACCGTGGACGGTTGTCGCTGGAACCCGCTGGCTGCTTATCAGTCCAGGGGTATCCGCACGCCGCGGTGGCCAGTACCTCCTATGGCACCGTTCCTGGTCAGCCCGGGTTAGCTCTCTTTGCTAACCCGGGGTCTAATCTTTCTGACCAGGGTAATGAGGATTACCTGCTAGGGTCGCCGTCTGACGACGTGGACATGGATGAAGACGTTTGTGCACCCCTCGCGGGGAATACAGGCGCCTTGTTCCACGGTTTTACTCACCCTGGAGTAAAGTCCGCGGCTCAGGTGGTGGCCCAGGGCGCTGCTGATGGCCAGCGGTACCGCATACCTCGGCTTGCCGAGGGTGTTGCTGGTGCTGGCCGGGCCCGTGGTGAGCCTATATATACCCCGCGCTCTGCCACGGTGCCTGCTCCTGGTCAAACCAGTGATATTCTAATGCCGGTGCTGTCAGGCCCGCGTGTTTTCCCTGGCTTGCCAGGTGTATCAGCATACCCGCCGTCAAGCTCTACTGCTTGCGCTCAGGAGGAAGACGAAGGACCCCGTCTTGTAGAGCGCTCGCAGTTAGCCACGGAGGAGGATTGGTATGACGCTTGCCAGTGGTTGGTGAGCGTTAGGCCTGATCTGCCCGTGGAGCAGTCGGCTAGCCAGCGTGTTCACACGCCGTGGTTAGCTGGGAAACCGACTGCTAACGCTATGCCTTCTCTGCCGCTGGCGGAGCATGTCGTTGACATGTTCAAGGCGGCGGAGTCGTCCATTAAGTCGAGTGGACGTCTCGCGAAGGCCCCTCGCGAGGTGGCCAGGCGTTGTCGCATCGTGCCCCTGGATTACCAGCGGTACGGTGTGGTACCCAAGCCCGGCGTGGATGACCGCGCGGCTTTGGGTGAGGATGCGCGGCCAGGCACCCGTTCTGACACGGGTGTCTTGTGCGCGAACGCGTTGCGTTCGGCGAATACCGCGTTGCGTGATGCGGAGGAGAGTGGGAGGGCTTCGATTGCCGCTCTGTCCCACGTCTCCCAGCTGTTACAGGGGGTAGTAACGGCATCCGCATCGCGCCAGCCAAGTCCGGTCACTGTCCAGCGAACCATCCAGGATGGTATTAACCTGGCGCTGGACTGTGTGACTCGGGCGGTGACCAGGAGTGTCAGGGCAAGACGCACGTTTGCCCTGGACAATCTGTGCCCGTCTCAGGACCTGTACAATAGGCTACTGCGTACGCCTATGACGGGCCCTGGTCTTTTTGGAGGTGAGGGATGTCGCCACCTCCAGGAGACGGTCACCCTGGTGAATAACCAGAGGGCGCTGCGCGAGCAGTTTGATGTGCTGCGTCGTGCTAACGCTCGCGCCGCGGCCCCGGCGTATCGTCCCCTGCAGGCTCGAGGTGGTGCTGGCCAGGTCAGTGGCCAGCCACCGTCGCAGCGTCGGCCTCGGCCGCGTGCGATTCGGCCAGCAGCGAGGGGGGCGCAGGTTCCTCAGCCGCCGTCAGCCAGGCAGCCGCCCGTGCACCGAGGTGCGCGCGGGGCGGGGCGGGTCGCGCGAGGATCTGGGCGTGGTTATCGGTCCTGACAGGACGCTTACCGCGGTAAGAACCACTCCGGTGTGTATGGCGGCGGAGACAGTGCCGCTCTTGCATGCCTCGTGTCCACCGCGGTCCCTAGGTGGGCCGGTGGGAGGCCGGCTAGCCGGCCACATGCAAGAGTGGGAACGGTTAACTCAGGACCGTTTAGTCTTGCGATGGCTTTCCGTCGGGTATCATCCAGAGTGGGTGACAGGCCCGCCGTCGCGACTGTCTCTGGTGCCAATCTGGACTCCCATTCCGAGAGATCCAGAGCAAAGGTTGTGTATCGAGGAGGAGATAAATTCCCTCATACAAAAGGGAGCTATTCAGCCGGCACAAAGGTGTCCGGGCTTCTATTCAACCCTGTTCTTAGTAACAAAACGCACCGGTGGGTGGAGACCGATTCTCAACCTCAAGCCATTGAACAAGTTCATCGAGACGCCCAGTTTCAAGATGGAAACGGTGCGCTCGGTGTTGGCGGGGTTGGAGAGGGGGATGTGGACGGCGTCGATAGATTTGAAGGACGCTTATTTCCACATCCCCATCCACGGGAGTTTCTGTCGCTTCCTGAGATTTGCATTCCAGGGCAGACAGTGGGAATTCAGGGTGTTGCCCTTCGGAATTTCCACGGCTCCTCGGGTTTTCACCCGTGTGGTTCTTGCGATCACAGCATACCTCCGCAGGAGAAGCATAGCAGTCCACACGTACATAGACGACTGGCTGTTGAAAGCGCACACCCGGGAAAGTTTGTCCGCCAATCTGGAGATTGTTTTGAAAATTCTCACAGACTTGGGCTGGATGAACAATTTCCCAAAATCAGAGCTGACTCCATCCCAGAAGTTTGTTTACCTGGGGATGTTCTTCGATCTAGAGACAGGATATGTTTATCCTACTCAGGAGAGAGTTCAAATACTCATCTCGTTGATTCAGTCAGTGTGCGACAGTCGTCATGTCCTGGCACGGGTTTACTTGAGAATGCTGGGGTTGATGGTTTCGTTGGAACCAGTCATTCCTCAGGCCGCCTTACGCAGGCGGCCGATCCAGTTGTTTCTCATGACACAATGGACCCAGAGTACAGGTTCGCTGGACTCGAATGTGTCAGTGTTGGCGCCTCTGATTCACCACCTGCAATGGTGGTTGAATACAGAGAATCTCTTGCCGGGGGTTTTGCTAACCCCTCCCCACCCTCAGGTGACTGTGTATACAGATGCATCGATGGAGGGCTGGGGAGCTTGCCTGGAAGAATCCACGATATCAGGGCTTTGGAATCTGGAACAGTCACAGGAACATATAAATCTACTGGAGCTAAGAGCAGTAGTCCTGGGCCTGGAACATTTCTTACAGAAAGTTCAGGGCAAGATTGTTCTTATTCGTTCAGACAACTCAACAGTTGTGACTTACATAAACCGCCAGGGCGGAACGAAGTCGCCCAGTCTCTGTATGATGACATGGAAACTGCTTTGTTGGTGTCTGGATCACCAGATTACCTTGAAAGCAGTTCATATTCCGGGAAGGTTAAACCTGCTAGCAGACTCATTGAGCCGAAGGATGAGTGTTTTACCCACGGAATGGCAACTAAATCAATGTGTGGCGGATCGTCTGTTCGACCATTGGGGGAAACCCAACATCGATTTGTTCGCAACGAAGAAGAATGCGAAGATGACGACGTACGTCTCTCCGATTCCGGATCCAAGCGCTTTCGCAACAGATGCGTTAGCTATCAGCTGGGGGAGAATGTATGCATACGCATTCCCTCCAGCAATCCTGATTCCAAAAATTCTTCAGAAAATCAGACAAGAGGAATGCCAAGTGCTTCTGATCGCCCCGGATTGGCCAAGCCGATCATGGTATACGGATCTGCTGGACCTTCTGGTCTGCAATCCGGTTCCTCTGCCTCTGATGGACGATATTATCTTCCAGGGCAAGGCCCTTCACAACAATCCGTCAATGTTCAGATTGACTGCGTGGATGTTGTCAAGGAATCTAGAATTAAGGAGGGCTTTTCTGAGCAAGCAGCCATGTTTATGGCCAAAGCCAGGAGGGGGTCAACCTCCAGAGCATATAATTATAAAATCAACAGATTTGCAGAATGGTGCTCAAAAAGATGTATTGATCCAATGGATTCATCTATTCAAGTAGTAGCTGATTTCCTCTGTCACCTCTATGATGCCTATAGCCTCAAGCCTAACTCTATTGCTGGTTATAAGTCAGCATTAATGTCTGTTATTCCTTGCTTGGCTAAGAGGGGAAGTGATGAAGTAAATACATTGAATGTATTAATTAAAGGCATGGGCAATCTAAGACCAAGGAATCCACCGGTGATTCCGTCTTGGAGTTTATCGCTAGTGCTTCAAGTACTAGGTGATAAGCCTTTTGAACCACTTAGTTCCATTTCTATGAAACTATTAACACTGAAGACTGTGTTTTTAATTGCTGCGGCCTCGGCTAGGCGTAGGAGTGAGATTCATGCCTTATCAGCCGAGGATGACCGTTTTGTGGTTTCAGGGGAAGGCCTTAAGCTGCTACCTAGGATTAATTTCTTGGCTAAAAATCAGTCGTTGAAATATCCAGGTCAACCTATTATTTTGCCTGCTTTAACTAGATATGATCCTAATTCTAAAGCATGGTGTCCCGTCCGGGCGCTGCGCCGGTACAAACAACGTACGGCGGCATGGCGCACCGACCAGTCAGCGTTATGGTTGTCATATATTGAACCCCATGGGAGGGCTTCTAAGGACACCATTTCCAGGTGGATTGTGGAATGCATTCAGTTTTGCCATAAATCCGCCACCGGGAAGCAGGTTGACGTGGCCAAGGCTCACAGTGTCCGCGGCGTAGTGACATCCACGGCCCTATTTAATGGGGTCCCTGTGGATGATATTATGTCGGTGGCTCAGTGGCACTGTGAGTCAAGTTTTACAGACCATTATCTCCGTGACACCTCTAATCCTCTCGCCTTGTCGGTTTTGAAAAAATAAATCGGTTTATATTTTTTGAGGTGATTTCCTCATTACTTATATATATCACAATTAATTTATGGAAACACCCACTTTTTTGGGCCTGCATCAGTCTTTACCGATGGGAAGATGATGTCAGCAGCCATTTTCAACAAGGTCAGTCTTGTTCATGTGTTGTCCGTTGTTGATTGTATTGTCACGATTACCCGTTATTAATATGGTGATGGTTTGTGTATTTGTGTGGTTCATTGTTGAGAGTTACGAAAATGGAGCTTTTTCGTCTCTGTCCTGTAGCACATGGCACTTGTACGTAGAGAGCGTATAGGACATTGAGGTCAGTCGACTCTTCCTCCCAGGAAGGAGGGGGGGGGGAGCGCATATGACATTCGGTCATCTCTCATACATCGGTGGTGTTATCCGATGGTTAGTCAAATCCTGACTGTTTTTTCTTACAGTTTCAGAAGTTTAAGTGCCTTAAACGCAGAAAAGCGTATAGGGATGAGCTGGTCTTTTGACCTCGCCTCCCTCCCGCCAGATTCACTTTCGAATTCTGGCAATATCAAAAGTATTAGGGAGGTAAGTATACTCTTGAAGTGAAATAAACGAAATCTAGGATTTCTTTTTTCACGAGAGAGTTGATACTTACCTCCCTAGATACGGACCCGGCCTCTCCACCCCACAGAGGCTCGGTCTTCAGGCTCTTAATAGTTGCATGTGTGTCAGCCAATAATCTAGTCAGAGGAAGTGCTAGTCTGCGCATGCGCGGAGGTGGGGCTGGCATCCGCCGGACTACGCTCTGACTCCCTGCCCAGTAGGGGCACCTAACTGTTTTAAATCTGAGTGTTTATTGAGTGAAAGCCAATATTTAGCAATATCAAAAGTATTAGGGAGGTAAGTATCAACTCTCTCGTGAAAAAAGAAATCCTAGATTTCGTTTATTATGGTAGTAGATTAACCTTTTAACACTCATATCAGCCAAAAATGGCTTCTACAATTGTTGTGAGAAATGTTCATTTGCATACCAAGAGAAGACTATTTTTTTTAATTTACCACTGGAATTACTGGCTCGATAACCGATCCAATCATTCCAGGGGTAATTAAAAAAAATAGTCTTCTCTTGGTATGCAAATGAACACTTATTATGAGAAAATTTAAGTTTTCTTGAACAAAATTGATGGTTAATCTCAGAAATTGAGATACTATGATTTCATGGTAGAAAGAATTACCGTACTGATGAAAGTAAAAGCCTGACTTGTATCCTGAGCACTCTTCTATAGGCATCCAAATCCTGGAAAATGATTAACACTCATCGGTCACAAACTGGAAGTTTCTAACAAAATTCCACCTCTAACAATTCCGATAGTTATCTACATAATTAACCTTTCCAGAGTACCCACCCATCATATGACGTCATAATGACCTGCGTGATGTGTACAATGACATCATAATGAATTATGTCATGAATGTTTGAAGACGGTCTATGCGCTGTTGTACAAATTGTTTGCTTTTACTATTTAATAAATATTCAACAGCTTCCCTGTATAGTTTTCAGGGAACTGATAGCTAGGGAATTTGGGGATTGATCAATCCCAACACGGCGAGGTGTGAGTGGAGCTTAGCTAGTGATGGGTGGTGCATAGCTAAAAATGAAAAGGTCTATTATAGTATAGGTCAGGGTTTATAGTCGTCTTCTACATTTGTACTTGCGTGATCATCCAACTTTACCCCCTGGTCATTGAACCGTATTAGTCCCCTACAGGTAAAACACTTTGTCTTTCTGTTTCTCCGTCTGTCTGTCTGTCTGTCTGTCTGTCTGTCCATCCATCTGTCTGTCTGTCACAGCTGGTTTTCTGTACTTTTTCTCGCAGTCCTTCAAGATATTCAATCACCAGGTAGGGGACATGCATTGCAAAGCAATACTTACAGAATGCTTGTTTATTTTTCATTCCTTCACAACCTCAACTCCATTTTTCCATATATACAGCGCGACTGCCGTATGTAGCTGCTTAATGGCTTTTACATTCTCTATCGCCGACGCTTCCCTCACAGGTACCTATTTTACACAGAAATGAAAGTTTTGAGAATTTTTCATGAATTCCTCACTTTTTATACTTCCGAATCCTTCTTTTCTAAAATGTTTGGCTTTCATCTGAGGGATAAATCAATGGATGAATCCAGTTTTACCTATGCCCCGCCCATTCCTAGATATGCTCCGTGCACGTGGTATATTCAAAATATTGTTTCAGGTTGAAGAAGCTGGAAAGTTCTTTTGTGAACTTGCGGGTGAGGTGCACAGCAGATTGAGTAAAATTGGCATGCGTGGTAAACATATCACCCTGAAGCTAATGATTAAACGTGATGATGCGCCGACTGAGACGGCCAAGTTTATGGGTAAGAGGTGCATGCGTGATGTTACAATGAAACATGTTTGAAATACAGGTATATATATATATATCAATTCATAAAATGTATCGTGTATTGTAATATTAGCCGTTGCAATACATGTATTATATCGTGAACTGTCTTGTTGTATGGATGAAAACCACATTAGCAACATATTAAATATATATGAGGTACAATGTTGCATAATCACTATTTTAGCCCCAGATTAGATTTTTTCCTTCAGGCATTTATCTGATTTCCTATAGTCCCCTTTAACTGTCTGCCTGTTGAATTTCTGCAGACTACATTTACCATGGGGGATTAATTCTGGATATGCTGAATATTTTGAAAACAATTTGACTGAAAGGTGTTACGCCACCAACAACTTTCAGTCAAATTGTTTTCAAGATATTCAGCAGGTACATAGTTATTGCCCATTGATTGTCCAGTGCCTTGCAGCAGTTACCCAGTTTATGGTCAAGATTGGTCAAGAAAACATATTAACCCTTTCACCGATGAATTCTCATATCTCATTTTCAAGGCAACCATGCACGAAAATTGTTAAATATTTTGAAATTAATTTGACTGGAAGCCATTGCTGCCTCAACGGCTTCCAATCAAATTAATTTCAAAAGATTCAAAAGAAAAAGTTATATCGTAAAGAATTTACTTTTTCAGGGACTTGTCGGTGAAACGGTTAATTAACACGATTAATATCTATTTGCGGGTCGGGCAAGTCAAGAGAAGAATATTTTAGAATGCTTCACACTGGAGTGACTGGCTTGATAGTTTCATAATATTCAACAAAACGCTTATTAGCTAGTAACTCAAATACATACAATTCATGCACTTTTGTGATGTAGACATTTCGATTTCCATAACAGAGCTATGTCACGTTCTTTGCGATGTCAGCTATCATGTGATGTATTTGATTATGGCGTCAGGTACTTGAGTGACAGATCAGAACACGATGTATCGATATGATATATCATGATTTTTATGGACTATAGATCACAATATTGTGCAATATCACGCAACAAATAACATAATGAATCACATTTTTCTTTAGATATTAAATATGTATTTGAATATTTTGAAATTAAACTGACCTTGAGGCAGCTGCAGCAAAACTGCTTCCACTCAATTTATTTTCAAAATTATTCACCATCCCTCGTGGACGGTTGGCTGGAAATGATGATGTGATTAAGCCATTAACACTCAAGACGGCCAAATATGCTTTCTGTAGAGCTCTTGAAAAATATTCATTTGCAGACCAGGAGAAGACTATTATTGAAAATTTATCACTGGAATGACTGGCTCGATGATCGAGCCTGTCATTCCAGTGATAAATTTTCAAACATAAATTTCTTTTGGTCTGTAAATGTACATTTTCTATGAGAAAATAAAAATTTTCTTGTTCCAATTTGAGTGGTAAATGGTTAATAACATTAACAATATTGAAATTTATAGTCCTTTTTATATCACAGGACATGGCATTTGTAACAATCTATCGCGATCGTCAAGTTTACCGATAGCTACTGACGATTCGCGGCTTATTGGGCAGGAATGTATGAACATGCTTAAAGCAACAAAGGTCAAAGTTCAAGATCTCAGAGGAGTAAGTATAAGACATTTTCCACAAAACAAACTGTCAAGCTGGAGGCGGTAAGGAGTAAAGGTGCAAAACTGGCGATCACAGGATCTTGTCTCTGGTCGGCGATCCCTGAAGACATAGACAATCTCCTTTGAACACGCCTCATTGCCTCTCTCGACACAGGTGTGTAAATGTCTACCGGTGTAAAACTAGCAGTGTTTCTCATGGAATATAAATTTTGCAGGTCCCAGGGACCCCCACACCCTGAAATCTAGGGGTCCCCAGCTGGAATCTGAGGGTCCCCAGCTGAAATTTGAGGTTCCCAAACTGATATCTGGTGTACCCAAGCAGTGTTTATCATCCATACTAAAATTAAAGTGTACCATGGACTCACGACTATGAAGTATGATGGACCCTTGCTAGATTGTGTTGATATTTTTGTGCGAAAACCTATAAAACTACTTAGTGTAACGCAATCATACAAGAGTTACAGGGGTTCCTTCGGACCCCCCCTCCGTTACTTTTGGGGTCCCAATCTGGATCTTGTGGCTGTATACCATCAAAAGGACCCTTATGAGAATCCCTGAAAAGTGGGGAAGTTGCCAATAATAGGCTATGCTCGACATGGAGTGTAAGCAGGGACTCGATAGACGCCAATCAAACCAATAACTTCTACGTTGTCTAGGTCTCTAATGCGTCTCATCTTGTTGCATGTCGGTTAGGGAAGGTGATCTAATAGTCGGTTTTCGCTTTATTGCATTAACTAACCCCACCACTGATGAATTCCCCATATCTTATTTTTCGAGGTCAAGATACATGAAAACTGTTGAATATTTTGAAATTAATTTGACTGGAAGCTGTTGCTGCCTTAGGCAGCAACAACTTCCAGGCAAATTAATTTCAAAATATTTAACAGAATAAGTTTTATATCATAATGAATTTTACATAAGGTTTAGTCTAAACTCTTCTTTCTCGTAACTAAATGTAATCATAGAAGATTTATATTTTATCTAAATGTGGCATCCTGTTTTCATTTTAGATAGGCATACAGGTTCAAAAACTAGAATCAGTTAATCCAGAACAAACCAGAACCAGATGCGCTAGTAGGGGATTACAGAGCATTCGTAATTTTGCCGTTCCGCAGCGTCAGTTGAAAAGTGTTACAGAAAAGTATGCTTAATTATGGATATGATTAAATTAGACTATGCCATTGTCTTCATGTTGGTGCTTCAAGATTGTGTCTTTTTGACTCTAATGATCAAGCCGATCAAAGATTGACCCTCTTTGACCATGTAATGACCATAACAGCCCAAACTGATCTCTGCAGTGGTCTTGAGAAATAGCCATTTGTAGGTCAACAGATTATTTTTGAAAATTGACCACTGGAATGACTGGCTCGATAATTGAGCCAATCATTCCAGTAGTAAATTTTCAAAAATAGTCTCCTCTCAGTCTGCAAATGGACATTTTCTTGACCAAATTTGACCATTGAAGGGTGAAAACATGTAGTGCTAATTTGCTATCATATGCTAAGAAAATGTCATCTAGCTAGCAGGGGCCATACTGGTGGTGGAACTCCTGGAAAGTCATAGAATCTAAGACTTTAGAATCAAAGCCTGGAAATCAAGTAATGACAAGAGCAATCAGAGATGGCAGACACCCCCTCCCCACCCATCCCCCCCCCCCCCCCTGCTTTTGTCACATTGTAAAAAGGTGTTCTGATTGTCTAGGGGATTTTTTTATCATGCCCAATGTTGATGAAACCTAGTGTTGGGTCACACCTTTTCCTGTGATAAATTTTGAGCCAAATACGACCAGTAGTTTCTAAGATATCCATTGATCCCAAATTTGATCTAATCTGTATCCAGGTTCTTTTGTCCATATCACGGGCAATGCGTAGAGATCCTATTGCAAGTTCGTTTGTTGTTTGTTTGAGCTAAATCGGATCAGTAGTCTTTTAAATACATCTCCGGACACACAGACAAAGCCACAGAGAGACAGACAAAATGGTAATACCCTCATCCCCTTAAATTGCTCAAAACCCCTGCAGAAGCTGGGGTTATTGCCAACTATGGACAATAATGCCAATTTTTGAGGTTTTTTGTTCTTTCATAGTACTGTGAATACTCTTGTACGTGATGATGAGGTACTCCCTCCACTGCCATCATTGGTCATCACAGATCTAAACAGCATCGGTGTAAGAAAGCCATCTGCATCTAATGAGGGTATACTGCCTGAGAAAACACCAATAAAAGATTTAATTACCACAGAAGGAAAGCGATTAGAACCCATACCTGATGAATCATATCTCGTATCCCCATCACAGGTAAAGTTGGGATTCTTAGATCAGCATGGATTGTCAGGTATTGTGATCCCCCCCCCCCACCCCATCCATGTATCCATCCATCTATCCTTTCACTTCAAGAGTATACTTACCTCCCTAATACTTTTGATATTGCTAAATATTGGCTTTCACTCAATAAACACTCAGATTAAAACAGTTAGGTGCCCCTACTGGTCAGGGAGTCAGAGCGTAGTCCGGCGGATGCCAGCCCCACCACCGCGCATGCGCAGACTAGCACTTCCTCTTTGCTAGATTATTGGCAGAGAGATCACACATGTTTTTTTGTGCAAAAGCTTTTCCTTGCTCTATAAACTGTTTTAACATAACTTGGTGGTGTTATTTTGGAGTGATAGTCACTGATTAGGATGGCAGGAAGGATCACTTCGCCAAAGGGGGACCTAGGACCTTTAAATCAGGTGACTTCTAGTAAAATTAGCGAGTTTTTCTTCCCGGTGTATTGTGTTTCCGGGACTCGCGTTTACCGTGATAAGCGCCTTGGTTAGTTGGTTTATGTCAACTCGGTGCTACCTAAGGCTAATTTCTCTTTCTGTTTATGTCCACAGGTCTGTATGACGCTAGAGGGTGGCATCACAGCAGCAGAGAGTTAGTTTTCTCTCCACCATGGTTCCATTTCCTACTAACACTGTTAGGTTATCTAACCAAAAGAAAAAATTATGTCCAGTGAGTTGGAGGCCTAGTATAAAGGTCTTCTCACTTTGCCCTCTTGATACAATTCCTTCCCCATGAGGTGGAGAGAGTTAAGAGGCGTGCAGGTGGTGGAGTACTCCGGTTCGTCACGTTGGATGGTTTGTCTATACAAGGTGTCAGGTATCTAGTTATTGATAATGTGGTGATGTTAATTATAGTAAACAAAGGGAGATAATTAACATTTTTGCCAGAAAGGAGTTATCTATGTGTATCTGATGGTTGTGTAGTCGACGTATCCATTCAGCATACAATTCGTCCTTGCACTTAGGATGTTTGTTGGGATCGAATTTTTCCTGTCACGGGATTAATGACGTCATAATCAGCCTGGCTATGTAATTATCAGCAATTTAAGTTGCAATGCTGGTTTCTGATGTATATTGATCTTTATGATCGTTTCCTTCTCTTTGAGTTGGTTTGAGTGTCTAAGCTTAACTAGTTTGCTCATACTCCTCGTCCTTTGCCCTGTTTCAGGGACCGGGTTGCGCGTCCTGTGGACGATTTCTGCATGATAGGTTCTTGCCTCATCTTTGCTATCAATGTAGCCCTTGTGGTCCCTTGGCTAATTGTGACATATGTAAGCACTGGGGGGGGCGAGTTAATGTCCGAATTCTTGTGCTTACAGGCGACGGACAAGGTGGTAGAGGAGGAGAAGAAGAAGAAGCGGAAACGAGAGGTTGTAAGTAGGAAGGGTAAGGGGAAGGTCTCGTCCGCGGTGGATATGGAGGCCTTCCGGACCGAGATGTTGGGAGAGATGAAGAGGACGATAAAGGATTTGGTTCCAGAGTTGCTTCGTGGCATGCTTCCTGGACCAAATCCTTTACTGTCCTCATCATCGGCTTCGGAGCAGGTAATCCCCGCCTCTGGATCGGTTTTCCTTAGACCGCTTCCGTTGTTCGACGATTCAGAGGTGGCCCCATTAGAGGGGGCGTTCCACAACCCTGGCAGCAGGCTTATTGCCGCGCCGATAGGGGACCGTGGACGGTTGTCGCTGGAACCCGCGGGCTGCTTATCAGTCCAGGGGTATCCGCACGCCGCGGTGGCCAGTACCTCCTATGGCACCGTTCCTGGTCAGCCCGGGTTAGCTCTCTTTGCTGACCCGGGGTCTAATCTTTCTGATCAGGGTGATGAGGATTACCTGCTAGGGTCGCCGTCTGACGACGTGGACATGGATGAAGACGTTTGTGCACCCCTCGCGGGGAATACAGGCGGCTTCTTCCACGGTTTTACTCACCCTGGAGTAGAGTCCGCGGTTCAGGTGGTGGCCCAGGGCGCTGCTGATGGCCAGCGGTACCGCATACCTCGGCTTGCCGACGGTGTTGCTGGTGCTGGTGCTGGCCGGGCCCGTGGTGGGGCGGTATATGCCCCGCGCTCTGCCACGGCGCCTGCTCCTGGTCAAACCAGTGATATTGTCATGCCGGTGCTGTCAGGCCCGCATGTTTTCCCTGGCTTGCCAGGTGTGTCAGCGTACCCGCCGTCAAGCTCTGCTGCTTGCGCTCAGGAGGAAGACGAAGGCCCCCGTCTTGTAGAGCGCTCGCAGTTAGCCACGGAGGAGGATTGGTCTGACGCTTGCCAGTGGTTGGTGAGCGTTAGGCCTGATCTGCCCGTGGAGCAGTCGGCTAGCCAGCGTGACCACAGGCCGTGGTTAGCTGGGAAACCGACTGCTAACGCTATGCCTTCTCTGCCGCTGGCGGAGCATGTCGTTGACATGTTCGAGGCGGCGGAGTCGTCCATTAAGTCGAGTGGACGTCTCGCGAAGGCCCCTCGCGAGGTGGCCAGGCGTTGTCGCATCGTGCCCCTGGATTACCAGCGGTACGGTGTGGTACCCAAGCCCAGCGTGGATGACCGCGCGGCTTTGGGTGAGGATGCGCGGCCAGGCTCCCGTTCTGACACGGGGGTCTTGTGCTCGAACGCGTTGCGTTCGGCGAATACCGCGTTGCGTGATGCGGAGGAGAGTGGGAGGGCTTCGATTGCCGCTCTGTCCCACGTCTCCCAGCTGTTACAGGGGGTAGTAACGGCATCCGCATCGCGCCAGCCAAGTCCGGTCACGGTCCAGCGAGCCATCCAGGATGGTATTAACCTGGCGCTGGACTGTATGACTCGGGCGGTGACCAGGAGTGTCCGGGCAAGACGCACGTTTGCCCTGGACAATCTGTGCCCGTCTCAGGACCTGTACAATAGGCTACTGCGTACGCCTATGACAGGTCCTGGTCTTTTTGGAGGTGAGGGATGTCGACACCTCCAGGAGACGGTCACCCTGGTGAATAACCAGAGGGCGCTGCGCGAGCAGTTTGCAGTACTGCGTCGTGCTAACGTTCGCGCCGCGGCCCCTGCGTATCGTCCCCTGCAGGCTCGAGGTGGTGCTGGCCAAGTCAGAGGCCAGCCACCGTCGCAGCGTCGGCCTCGGCCGCGTGCGATTCGGCCAGCAGCGAGGGGGGCGCAGGTTCCTCAGGCGCCGTCAGCCAGGCAGCCGCCCGCGCACCGAGGTGCGCGCGGGGCGGGGCGGGGCGCGCGAGGATCTGGGCGTGGTTATCGGTCCTGACGGGACGCTTACCGCGGTAAGAACCACTCCGGTGTTTATGGCGACGGGGACAGTGCCGCTCTTGCATGCCTCGTGTCCACCTCTGTCCCTAGGTGGACCGGTGGGAGGCCGGCTAGCCGACCACATGCAAGAGTGGGAACGGTTAACTCAGGACCGTTTAGTCTTGCGATGGCTTTCCGTCGGGTATCATCCAGAGTGGATGACAGGCCCGCCGTCGCGACTGTCTCTAGTGCCAGTCTGGACTCCCATTCCGAGAGATCCAGAGCAAAGGTTGTGTATCGAGGAGGAGATAGATTCCCTCGTACAAAAGGGAGCTATTCAGCCGGCACAAAGGTGTCCGGGCTTCTATTCAACCCTGTTCTTAGTAACAAAACGCACCGGAGGGTGGAGACCGATTCTCAACCTCAAGCCATTGAACAAGTTCATCGAGACGCCCAGTTTCAAGATGGAAACGGTGCGCTCGGTGTTGGCGGGGTTGGAGAGGGGGGATGTGGACGGCGTCGATAGATTCGAAGGACGCTTATTTCCACATCCCCATCCACGGGAGTTTCTGTCGCTTCCTGAGATTTGCATTCCAGGGCAGACAGTGGGAATTCAGGGTGTTGCCCTTCGGAATTTCCACGGCTCCTCGGGTTTTCACCCGTGTGGTTCTTGCGATCACCGCATACCTCCGCAGGAGAAGCATAGCAGTCCACACGTACATAGACGACTGGCTGTTGAAAGCGCACACCCGGGAAAGTTTGTCGGCCAGTCTGGAGATTGTTTTGAAAACTCTCACAGACTTAGGCTGGATGATCAATTTCCCAAAATCAGAGCTGACTCCATCCCAGAAGTTTGTTTACCTGGGGATGTTCTTCGATCTAGAGACAGGATATGTTTATCCTACTCAGGAGAGAGTTCAGAAACTCATCTCATTAATTCAGTCAGTGTGCGACAGTCGTCATGTCCTGGCACGGGTTTACTTGAGAATGCTGGGGTTGATGGTTTCATTGGAACCAGTCATTCCTCAGGCCGC
The DNA here is from genome assembly GCA_034401795.1 of Chaetoderma sp. LZ-2023a. Taxonomy (NCBI): domain Eukaryota; kingdom Metazoa; phylum Mollusca; class Caudofoveata; order Chaetodermatida; family Chaetodermatidae; genus Chaetoderma; species Chaetoderma sp. LZ-2023a. Next base: position 83,150,645 of record CM067359.1, read on the forward strand.
CTTACGCAGGCGGCCGATCCAGTTATTTCTCATGACACAATGGACCCAGAGTACAGGTTCGCTGGACTCGAATGTGTCAGTGTTGGCGCCTCTGATTCATCACCTGCAATGGTGGTTGGACACAGAGAATCTCTTGGTGGGGGTTATGCTAACCCCTCCCCACCCTCAGGTGACTGTGTATACAGATGCATCGATGGAGGGCTGGGGAGCTTGCCTGGAAGAGTCCACGATATCAGGGCTTTGGAATCTGGAACAGTCAAAGGAACATATAAATCTACTGGAGCTAAGAGCAGTAGTCCTGGGCCTGGAACATTTCTTACAGAAAGTTCAGGGCAAGATTGTTCTTATTCGTTCAGACAACTCAACAGTTGTGACTTACATAAACCGCCAGGGCGGAACGAAGTCGCCCAGTCTCTGTATGATGACATGGAAACTGCTTTGTTGGTGTCTGGATCACCAGATTACCTTGAAAGCAGTTCATATTCCGGGAAGGTTAAACCTGCTAGCAGACTCATTGAGCCGAAGGATGAGTGTTTTACCCACGGAATGGCAACTAAATCAATGTGTGGCGGATCGTCTGTTCGACCATTGGGGGAAACCCAACATCGATTTGTTCGCAACGAAGAAGAATGCGAAGATGACGACGTACGTCTCTCCGATTCCGGATCCAAGCGCTTTCGCAACAGATGCGTTAGCTATCAGCTGGGGGAGAATGTATGCATACGCATTCCCTCCAGCAATCCTGATTCCAAAAATTCTTCAGAAAATCAGACAAGAGGAATGCCAAGTGCTTCTGATCGCCCCGGATTGGCCAAGCCGATCATGGTATACGGATCTGCTGGACCTTCTGGTCTGCAATCCGGTTCCTCTGCCTCTGATGGACGATATTATCTTCCAGGGCAAGGCCCTTCACAACAATCCGTCAATGTTCAGATTGACTGCGTGGATGTTGTCAAGGAATCTAGAATTAAGGAGGGCTTTTCTGAGCAAGCAGCCATGTTTATGGCCAAAGCCAGGAGGGGGTCAACCTCCAGAGCATATAATTATAAAATCAACAGATTTGCAGAATGGTGCTCAAAAAGATGTATTGATCCAATGGATTCATCTATTCAAGTAGTAGCTGATTTCCTCTGTCACCTCTATGATGCCTATAGCCTCAAGCCTAACTCTATTGCTGGTTATAAGTCAGCATTAATGTCTGTTATTCCTTGCTTGGCTAAGAGGGGAAGTGATGAAGTAAATACATTAAATGTATTAATTAAAGGCATGGGCAATCTAAGACCAAGGAATCCACCTGTGATTCCGTCTTGGAGTTTATCGCTAGTGCTTCAAGTACTAGGTGATAAGCCTTTTGAACCACTTAGTTCCATTTCTATGAAACTATTAACACTGAAGACTGTGTTTTTAATTGCTGCGGCCTCGGCTAGGCGTAGGAGTGAAATTCATGCCTTATCAGCCGAGGATGACCGTTTTGTGGTTTCAGGGGAAGGCCTTAAGCTGCTACCTAGGATTAATTTCTTGGCTTAAAATCAGTCGTTGAAATATCCAGGTCAACCTATTATTTTGCCTGCTTTAACTAGATATGATCCTAATTCTAAAGCATGGTGTCCCGTCCAGGCGCTGCGCCGGTACAAACAACGTACGGCGGAGTGGCGCACCGACCAGTCAGCGTTATGGTTGTCATATATTGAACCCCATGGCAGGGCTTCTAAGGACACCATTTCCAGGTGGATTGTTGAATGCATTCAGTTTTGCCATAAATCCGCCACCGGGAAGCAGGTTGACGTGGCCAAGGCTCACAGTGTCCGCGGCGTAGTGACATCCACTGCCCTATTTAATGGGGTCCCTGTGGATGATATTATGTCGGTGGCTCAATGGCACTGTGAGTCCAGTTTTACAGACCATTATCTCCGTGACACCTCTAATCCTCTCGCCTTGTCGATTTTGAAAAAATAACTCGGTTTATATTTTTTGAGGAGGTTTTTCCTCATTGCTTATATATTTCACAATTAATTTATGGAAACACCCACTTTTTTGGGCCTGCATCAGTCTTCACCAATGGGAAGTTGATGTCAGCAGCCATTATCAACAAGGTCAGTCTTGTTCATGGGTTGTCCGTTGTTGATTGTATTGTCACGTTACCCGTTATTAATATGGTGATGGTTTGTGTATTTGTGTGGTTCATTGTTGAGAGTTTACGAAAATGGAGCTTTTTCGTCTCTGTCCTGTAGTACATGGCACTTGTACGTAGAGAGCGTATAGGACATTGAGGTCAGTCGACTCTTCCTCCCAGGAAGGAGGGGGGGGGGGGAGCGCATATGACATTCGGTCATCTCTCATACATCGGTGGTGTTATCCGATGGTTAGTCAAATCCTGACTGTTTTTCGTACAGTTTCAGAAGTTTAAGTGCCTTAAACGCAGAAAAGCGTATAGGGATGAGCTGGTCTTTTGACCTCGCCTCCCTCCCGCCAGATTCACTTTCGAATTCTGGCAATATCAAAAGTATTAGGGAGGTAAGTATACTCTTGAAGTGAAATAAACGAAATCTAGGATTTCTTTTTTCACGAGAGAGTTGATACTTACCTCCCTAGATACGGACCTGGCCTCTCCACCCCACAGAGGCTCGGTCTTCAGGCTCTTAATAGTTGCATGTGTGTCAGCCAATAATCTAGTCAGAGGAAGTGCTAGTCTGCGCATGCGCGGTGGTGGGGCTGGCATCCGCCGGACTACGCTCTGACTCCCTGCCCAGTAGGGGCACCTAACTGTTTTAATCTGAGTGTTTATGAGTGAAAGCGCATCCGCCGGACTACGCTCTGACTCCCTGCCCAGTAGGGGCACCTAACTGTTTTAATCTGAGTGTTTATTGAGTGAAAGCCAATATTTAGCAATATCAAAAGTATTAGGGAGGTAAGTATCAACTCTCTCGTGAAAAAAGAAATCCTAGATTTCGTTTAATCCATCTGCACATCCATCCATTCAGCTGTCCATCCACCCATTCTACTTCGTATAATACTTACCAGATGTACTATTATGATAATGTCTATTATCTAGTCTAGCTCAAAATAAACAATTAAAACTCCGCACTCTCCTGGTCCTGCCCCTACTGTGTCCGGGAATACCATAGCCGCAGGTACCGAGTCAATTCCCAATCACAGTCAGATTCGTCTATTTTGCGTTTTTGTCAAAGTCGCAATTTTAGTGTGCTCAAATTTTAGTTAATTTAAGCGGTTCTCGGTTGTTAGGAAGGATTACATCGGTGGCTTCATGGAGGAACTAGGAAAATCATCACAGGGGCAGGTTGTATCAATCTAGAATTTATACATTCGTGCCATAAATGCTGTTTGAAATTTCCTTAAATTGGCACATTGTTTTAAAATGTTAGCCATTGTTGGAGTCGCTTCTGTACCCGTTAACTTTTAATTTAATTCGGAACACACGTGTCATGC
>CM067359.1:83154591-83384591 GCA_034401795.1 Chaetoderma sp. LZ-2023a
GGTCATTGAACCGTATTAGTCCCCTACAGGTAAAACACTTTGTCTTTCTGTTTCTCCGTCTGTCTGTCTGTCTGTCTGTCTGTCTGTCCATCCATCTGTCTGTCTGTCACAGCTGGTTTTCTGTACTTTTTCTCGCAGTCCTTCAAGATATTCAATCACCAGGTAGGGGACATGCATTGCAAAGCAATACTTACAGAATGCTTGTTTATTTTTCATTCCTTCACAACCTCAACTCCATTTTTCCATATATACAGCGCGACTGCCGTATGTAGCTGCTTAATGGCTTTTACATTCTCTATCGCCGACGCTTCCCTCACAGGTACCTATTTTACACAGAAATGAAAGTTTTGAGAATTTTTCATGAATTCCTCACTTTTTATACTTCCGAATCCTTCTTTTCTAAAATGTTTGGCTTTCATCTGAGGGATAAATCAATGGATGAATCCAGTTTTACCTATGCCCCGCCCATTCCTAGATATGCTCCGTGCACGTGGTATATTCAAAATATTGTTTCAGGTTGAAGAAGCTGGAAAGTTCTTTTGTGAACTTGCGGGTGAGGTGCACAGCAGATTGAGTAAAATTGGCATGCGTGGGTAAACATATCACCCTGAAGCTAATGATTAAACGTGATGATGCGCCGACTGAGACGGCCAAGTTTATGGGTAAGAGGTGCATGCGTGATGTTACAATGAAACATGTTTGAAATACAGGTATATATATATATATCAATTCATAAAATGTATCGTGTATTGTAATATTAGCCGTTGCAATACATGTATTATATCGTGAACTGTCTTGTTGTATGGATGAAAACCACATTAGCAACATATTAAATATATATGAGGTACAATGTTGCATAATCACTATTTTAGCCCCAGATTAGATTTTTCCTTCAGGCATTTATCTGATTTCCTATAGTCCCCCTTTAACTGTCTGCCTGTTGAATTTCTGCAGACTACATTTACCATGGGGGATTAATTCTGGATATGCTGAATATTTTGAAAACAATTTTGACTGAAAGGTGTTACGCCACCAACAACTTTCAGTCAAATTGTTTTCAAGATATTCAGCAGGTACATAGTTATTGCCCATTGATTGTCCAGTGCCTTGCAGCAGTTACCCAGTTTATGGTCAAGATTGGTCAAGAAAACATATTAACCCTTTCACCGATGAATTCTCATATCTCATTTTCAAGGCAACCATGCACGAAAATTGTTAAATATTTTGAAATTAATTTGACTGGAAGCCATTGCTGCCTCAACGGCTTCCAATCAAATTAATTTCAAAAGATTCAAAAGAAAAAGTTATATCGTAAAGAATTTACTTTTTCAGGGACTTGTCGGTGAAACGGTTAATTAACACGATTAATATCTATTTGCGGGTCGGGCAAGTCAAGAGAAGAATATTTTAGAATGCTTCACACTGGAGTGACTGGCTTGATAGTTTCATAATATTCAACAAAACGCTTATTAGCTAGTAACTCAAATACATACAATTCATGCACTTTTGTGATGTAGACATTTCGATTTCCATAACAGAGCTATGTCACGTTCTTTGCGATGTCAGCTATCATGTGATGTATTTGATTATGGCGTCAGGTACTTGAGTGACAGATCAGAACACGATGTATCGATATGATATATCATGATTTTTATGGACTATAGATCACAATATTGTGCAATATCACGCAACAAATAACATAATGAATCACATTTTTCTTTAGATATTAAATATGTATTTGAATATTTTGAAATTAAACTGACCTTGAGGCAGCTGCAGCAAAACTGCTTCCACTCAATTTATTTTCAAAATTATTCACCATCCCTCGTGGACGGTTGGCTGGAAATGATGATGTGATTAAGCCATTAACACTCAAGACGGCCAAATATGCTTTCTGTAGAGCTCTTGAAAAATATTCATTTGCAGACCAGGAGAAGACTATTATTGAAAATTTATCACTGGAATGACTGGCTCGATGATCGAGCCTGTCATTCCAGTGATAAATTTTCAAACATAAATTTCTTTTGGTCTGTAAATGTACATTTTCTATGAGAAAATAAAAATTTTCTTGTTCCAATTTGAGTGGTAAATGGTTAATAACATTAACAATATTGAAATTTATAGTCCTTTTTATATCACAGGACATGGCATTTGTAACAATCTATCGCGATCGTCAAGTTTACCGATAGCTACTGACGATTCGCGGCTTATTGGGCAGGAATGTATGAACATGCTTAAAGCAACAAAGGTCAAAGTTCAAGATCTCAGAGGAGTAAGTATAAGACATTTTCCACAAAACAAACTGTCAAGCTGGAGGCGGTAAGGAGTAAAGGTGCAAAACTGGCGATCACAGGATCTTGTCTCTGGTCGGCGATCCCTGAAGACATAGACAATCTCCTTTGAACACGCCTCATTGCCTCTCTCGACACAGGTGTGTAAATGTCTACCGGTGTAAAACTAGCAGTGTTTCTCATGGAATATAAATTTTGCAGGTCCCAGGGACCCCCACACCCTGAAATCTAGGGGTCCCCAGCTGGAATCTGAGGGTCCCCAGCTGAAATTTGAGGTTCCCAAACTGATATCTGGTGTACCCAAGCAGTGTTTATCATCCATACTAAAATTAAAGTGTACCATGGACTCACGACTATGAAGTATGATGGACCCTTGCTAGATTGTGTTGATATTTTTGTGCGAAAACCTATAAAACTACTTAGTGTAACGCAATCATACAAGAGTTACAGGGGTTCCTTCGGACCCCCCCTCCGTTACTTTTGGGGTCCCAATCTGGATCTTGTGGCTGTATACCATCAAAAGGACCCTTATGAGAATCCCTGAAAAGTGGGGAAGTTGCCAATAATAGGCTATGCTCGACATGGAGTGTAAGCAGGGACTCGATAGACGCCAATCAAACCAATAACTTCTACGTTGTCTAGGTCTCTAATGCGTCTCATCTTGTTGCATGTCGGTTAGGGAAGGTGATCTAATAGTCGGTTTTCGCTTTATTGCATTAACTAACCCCACCACTGATGAATTCCCCATATCTTATTTTTCGAGGTCAAGATACATGAAAACTGTTGAATATTTTGAAATTAATTTGACTGGAAGCTGTTGCTGCCTTAGGCAGCAACAACTTCCAGGCAAATTAATTTCAAAATATTTAACAGAATAAGTTTTATATCATAATGAATTTTACATAAGGTTTAGTCTAAACTCTTCTTTCTCGTAACTAAATGTAATCATAGAAGATTTATATTTTATCTAAATGTGGCATCCTGTTTTCATTTTAGATAGGCATACAGGTTCAAAAACTAGAATCAGTTAATCCAGAACAAACCAGAACCAGATGCGCTAGTAGGGGATTACAGAGCATTCGTAATTTTGCCGTTCCGCAGCGTCAGTTGAAAAGTGTTACAGAAAAGTATGCTTAATTATGGATATGATTAAATTAGACTATGCCATTGTCTTCATGTTGGTGCTTCAAGATTGTGTCTTTTTGACTCTAATGATCAAGCCGATCAAAGATTGACCCTCTTTGACCATGTAATGACCATAACAGCCCAAACTGATCTCTGCAGTGGTCTTGAGAAATAGCCATTTGTAGGTCAACAGATTATTTTTGAAAATTGACCACTGGAATGACTGGCTCGATAATTGAGCCAATCATTCCAGTAGTAAATTTTCAAAAATAGTCTCCTCTCAGTCTGCAAATGGACATTTTCTTGACCAAATTTGACCATTGAAGGGTGAAAACATGTAGTGCTAATTTGCTATCATATGCTAAGAAAATGTCATCTAGCTAGCAGGGGCCATACTGGTGGTGGAACTCCTGGAAAGTCATAGAATCTAAGACTTTAGAATCAAAGCCTGGAAATCAAGTAATGACAAGAGCAATCAGAGATGGCAGACACCCCCTCCCCACCCATCCCCCCCCCCCCCCCCCCTGCTTTTGTCACATTGTAAAAAGGTGTTCTGATTGTCTAGGGGATTTTTTTATCATGCCCAATGTTGATGAAACCTAGTGTTGGGTCACACCTTTTCCTGTGATAAATTTTGAGCCAAATACGACCAGTAGTTTCTAAGATATCCATTGATCCCAAATTTGATCTAATCTGTATCCAGGTTCTTTTGTCCATATCACGGGCAATGCGTAGAGATCCTATTGCAAGTTCGTTTGTTGTTTGTTTGAGCTAAATCGGATCAGTAGTCTTTTAAATACATCTCCGGACACACAGACAAAGCCACAGAGAGACAGACAAAATGGTAATACCCTCATCCCCTTAAATTGCTCAAAACCCCTGCAGAAGCTGGGGTTATTGCCAACTATGGACAATAATGCCAATTTTTGAGGTTTTTTGTTCTTTCATAGTACTGTGAATACTCTTGTACGTGATGATGAGGTACTCCCTCCACTGCCATCATTGGTCATCACAGATCTAAACAGCATCGGTGTAAGAAAGCCATCTGCATCTAATGAGGGTATACTGCCTGAGAAAACACCAATAAAAGATTTAATTACCACAGAAGGAAAGCGATTAGAACCCATACCTGATGAATCATATCTCGTATCCCCATCACAGGTAAAGTTGGGATTCTTAGATCAGCATGGATTGTCAGGTATTGTGATCCCCCCCCCCCCACCCCATCCATGTATCCATCCATCTATCCTTTCACTTCAAGAGTATACTTACCTCCCTAATACTTTTGATATTGCTAAATATTGGCTTTCACTCAATAAACACTCAGATTAAAACAGTTAGGTGCCCCTACTGGTCAGGGAGTCAGAGCGTAGTCCGGCGGATGCCAGCCCCACCACCGCGCATGCGCAGACTAGCACTTCCTCTTTGCTAGATTATTGGCAGAGAGATCACACATGTTTTTTTGTGCAAAAGCTTTTCCTTGCTCTATAAACTGTTTTAACATAACTTGGTGGTGTTATTTTGGAGTGATAGTCACTGATTAGGATGGCAGGAAGGATCACTTCGCCAAAGGGGGACCTAGGACCTTTAAATCAGGTGACTTCTAGTAAAATTAGCGAGTTTTTCTTCCCGGTGTATTGTGTTTCCGGGACTCGCGTTTACCGTGATAAGCGCCTTGGTTAGTTGGTTTATGTCAACTCGGTGCTACCTAAGGCTAATTTCTCTTTCTGTTTATGTCCACAGGTCTGTATGACGCTAGAGGGTGGCATCACAGCAGCAGAGAGTTAGTTTTCTCTCCACCATGGTTCCATTTCCTACTAACACTGTTAGGTTATCTAACCAAAAGAAAAAATTATGTCCAGTGAGTTGGAGGCCTAGTATAAAGGTCTTCTCACTTTGCCCTCTTGATACAATTCCTTCCCCATGAGGTGGAGAGAGTTAAGAGGCGTGCAGGTGGTGGAGTACTCCGGTTCGTCACGTTGGATGGTTTGTCTATACAAGGTGTCAGGTATCTAGTTATTGATAATGTGGTGATGTTAATTATAGTAAACAAAGGGAGATAATTAACATTTTTGCCAGAAAGGAGTTATCTATGTGTATCTGATGGTTGTGTAGTCGACGTATCCATTCAGCATACAATTCGTCCTTGCACTTAGGATGTTTGTTGGGATCGAATTTTTCCTGTCACGGGATTAATGACGTCATAATCAGCCTGGCTATGTAATTATCAGCAATTTAAGTTGCAATGCTGGTTTCTGATGTATATTGATCTTTATGATCGTTTCCTTCTCTTTGAGTTGGTTTGAGTGTCTAAGCTTAACTAGTTTGCTCATACTCCTCGTCCTTTGCCCTGTTTCAGGGACCGGGTTGCGCGTCCTGTGGACGATTTCTGCATGATAGGTTCTTGCCTCATCTTTGCTATCAATGTAGCCCTTGTGGTCCCTTGGCTAATTGTGACATATGTAAGCACTGGGGGGGGGCGAGTTAATGTCCGAATTCTTGTGCTTACAGGCGACGGACAAGGTGGTAGAGGAGGAGAAGAAGAAGAAGCGGAAACGAGAGGTTGTAAGTAGGAAGGGTAAGGGGAAGGTCTCGTCCGCGGTGGATATGGAGGCCTTCCGGACCGAGATGTTGGGAGAGATGAAGAGGACGATAAAGGATTTGGTTCCAGAGTTGCTTCGTGGCATGCTTCCTGGACCAAATCCTTTACTGTCCTCATCATCGGCTTCGGAGCAGGTAATCCCCGCCTCTGGATCGGTTTTCCTTAGACCGCTTCCGTTGTTCGACGATTCAGAGGTGGCCCCATTAGAGGGGGCGTTCCACAACCCTGGCAGCAGGCTTATTGCCGCGCCGATAGGGGACCGTGGACGGTTGTCGCTGGAACCCGCGGGCTGCTTATCAGTCCAGGGGTATCCGCACGCCGCGGTGGCCAGTACCTCCTATGGCACCGTTCCTGGTCAGCCCGGGTTAGCTCTCTTTGCTGACCCGGGGTCTAATCTTTCTGATCAGGGTGATGAGGATTACCTGCTAGGGTCGCCGTCTGACGACGTGGACATGGATGAAGACGTTTGTGCACCCCTCGCGGGGAATACAGGCGGCTTCTTCCACGGTTTTACTCACCCTGGAGTAGAGTCCGCGGTTCAGGTGGTGGCCCAGGGCGCTGCTGATGGCCAGCGGTACCGCATACCTCGGCTTGCCGACGGTGTTGCTGGTGCTGGTGCTGGCCGGGCCCGTGGTGGGGCGGTATATGCCCCGCGCTCTGCCACGGCGCCTGCTCCTGGTCAAACCAGTGATATTGTCATGCCGGTGCTGTCAGGCCCGCATGTTTTCCCTGGCTTGCCAGGTGTGTCAGCGTACCCGCCGTCAAGCTCTGCTGCTTGCGCTCAGGAGGAAGACGAAGGCCCCCGTCTTGTAGAGCGCTCGCAGTTAGCCACGGAGGAGGATTGGTCTGACGCTTGCCAGTGGTTGGTGAGCGTTAGGCCTGATCTGCCCGTGGAGCAGTCGGCTAGCCAGCGTGACCACAGGCCGTGGTTAGCTGGGAAACCGACTGCTAACGCTATGCCTTCTCTGCCGCTGGCGGAGCATGTCGTTGACATGTTCGAGGCGGCGGAGTCGTCCATTAAGTCGAGTGGACGTCTCGCGAAGGCCCCTCGCGAGGTGGCCAGGCGTTGTCGCATCGTGCCCCTGGATTACCAGCGGTACGGTGTGGTACCCAAGCCCAGCGTGGATGACCGCGCGGCTTTGGGTGAGGATGCGCGGCCAGGCTCCCGTTCTGACACGGGGGTCTTGTGCTCGAACGCGTTGCGTTCGGCGAATACCGCGTTGCGTGATGCGGAGGAGAGTGGGAGGGCTTCGATTGCCGCTCTGTCCCACGTCTCCCAGCTGTTACAGGGGGGTAGTAACGGCATCCGCATCGCGCCAGCCAAGTCCGGTCACGGTCCAGCGAGCCATCCAGGATGGTATTAACCTGGCGCTGGACTGTATGACTCGGGCGGTGACCAGGAGTGTCCGGGCAAGACGCACGTTTGCCCTGGACAATCTGTGCCCGTCTCAGGACCTGTACAATAGGCTACTGCGTACGCCTATGACAGGTCCTGGTCTTTTTGGAGGTGAGGGATGTCGACACCTCCAGGAGACGGTCACCCTGGTGAATAACCAGAGGGCGCTGCGCGAGCAGTTTGCAGTACTGCGTCGTGCTAACGTTCGCGCCGCGGCCCCTGCGTATCGTCCCCTGCAGGCTCGAGGTGGTGCTGGCCAAGTCAGAGGCCAGCCACCGTCGCAGCGTCGGCCTCGGCCGCGTGCGATTCGGCCAGCAGCGAGGGGGGCGCAGGTTCCTCAGGCGCCGTCAGCCAGGCAGCCGCCCGCGCACCGAGGTGCGCGCGGGGCGGGGCGGGGCGCGCGAGGATCTGGGCGTGGTTATCGGTCCTGACGGGACGCTTACCGCGGTAAGAACCACTCCGGTGTTTATGGCGACGGGGACAGTGCCGCTCTTGCATGCCTCGTGTCCACCTCTGTCCCTAGGTGGACCGGTGGGAGGCCGGCTAGCCGACCACATGCAAGAGTGGGAACGGTTAACTCAGGACCGTTTAGTCTTGCGATGGCTTTCCGTCGGGTATCATCCAGAGTGGATGACAGGCCCGCCGTCGCGACTGTCTCTAGTGCCAGTCTGGACTCCCATTCCGAGAGATCCAGAGCAAAGGTTGTGTATCGAGGAGGAGATAGATTCCCTCGTACAAAAGGGAGCTATTCAGCCGGCACAAAGGTGTCCGGGCTTCTATTCAACCCTGTTCTTAGTAACAAAACGCACCGGAGGGTGGAGACCGATTCTCAACCTCAAGCCATTGAACAAGTTCATCGAGACGCCCAGTTTCAAGATGGAAACGGTGCGCTCGGTGTTGGCGGGGTTGGAGAGGGGGGATGTGGACGGCGTCGATAGATTCGAAGGACGCTTATTTCCACATCCCCATCCACGGGAGTTTCTGTCGCTTCCTGAGATTTGCATTCCAGGGCAGACAGTGGGAATTCAGGGTGTTGCCCTTCGGAATTTCCACGGCTCCTCGGGTTTTCACCCGTGTGGTTCTTGCGATCACCGCATACCTCCGCAGGAGAAGCATAGCAGTCCACACGTACATAGACGACTGGCTGTTGAAAGCGCACACCCGGGAAAGTTTGTCGGCCAGTCTGGAGATTGTTTTGAAAACTCTCACAGACTTAGGCTGGATGATCAATTTCCCAAAATCAGAGCTGACTCCATCCCAGAAGTTTGTTTACCTGGGGATGTTCTTCGATCTAGAGACAGGATATGTTTATCCTACTCAGGAGAGAGTTCAGAAACTCATCTCATTAATTCAGTCAGTGTGCGACAGTCGTCATGTCCTGGCACGGGTTTACTTGAGAATGCTGGGGTTGATGGTTTCATTGGAACCAGTCATTCCTCAGGCCGCCTTACGCAGGCGGCCGATCCAGTTATTTCTCATGACACAATGGACCCAGAGTACAGGTTCGCTGGACTCGAATGTGTCAGTGTTGGCGCCTCTGATTCATCACCTGCAATGGTGGTTGGACACAGAGAATCTCTTGGTGGGGGTTATGCTAACCCCTCCCCACCCTCAGGTGACTGTGTATACAGATGCATCGATGGAGGGCTGGGGAGCTTGCCTGGAAGAGTCCACGATATCAGGGCTTTGGAATCTGGAACAGTCAAAGGAACATATAAATCTACTGGAGCTAAGAGCAGTAGTCCTGGGCCTGGAACATTTCTTACAGAAAGTTCAGGGCAAGATTGTTCTTATTCGTTCAGACAACTCAACAGTTGTGACTTACATAAACCGCCAGGGCGGAACGAAGTCGCCCAGTCTCTGTATGATGACATGGAAACTGCTTTGTTGGTGTCTGGATCACCAGATTACCTTGAAAGCAGTTCATATTCCGGGAAGGTTAAACCTGCTAGCAGACTCATTGAGCCGAAGGATGAGTGTTTTACCCACGGAATGGCAACTAAATCAATGTGTGGCGGATCGTCTGTTCGACCATTGGGGGAAACCCAACATCGATTTGTTCGCAACGAAGAAGAATGCGAAGATGACGACGTACGTCTCTCCGATTCCGGATCCAAGCGCTTTCGCAACAGATGCGTTAGCTATCAGCTGGGGGAGAATGTATGCATACGCATTCCCTCCAGCAATCCTGATTCCAAAAATTCTTCAGAAAATCAGACAAGAGGAATGCCAAGTGCTTCTGATCGCCCCGGATTGGCCAAGCCGATCATGGTATACGGATCTGCTGGACCTTCTGGTCTGCAATCCGGTTCCTCTGCCTCTGATGGACGATATTATCTTCCAGGGCAAGGCCCTTCACAACAATCCGTCAATGTTCAGATTGACTGCGTGGATGTTGTCAAGGAATCTAGAATTAAGGAGGGCTTTTCTGAGCAAGCAGCCATGTTTATGGCCAAAGCCAGGAGGGGGTCAACCTCCAGAGCATATAATTATAAAATCAACAGATTTGCAGAATGGTGCTCAAAAAGATGTATTGATCCAATGGATTCATCTATTCAAGTAGTAGCTGATTTCCTCTGTCACCTCTATGATGCCTATAGCCTCAAGCCTAACTCTATTGCTGGTTATAAGTCAGCATTAATGTCTGTTATTCCTTGCTTGGCTAAGAGGGGAAGTGATGAAGTAAATACATTAAATGTATTAATTAAAGGCATGGGCAATCTAAGACCAAGGAATCCACCTGTGATTCCGTCTTGGAGTTTATCGCTAGTGCTTCAAGTACTAGGTGATAAGCCTTTTGAACCACTTAGTTCCATTTCTATGAAACTATTAACACTGAAGACTGTGTTTTTAATTGCTGCGGCCTCGGCTAGGCGTAGGAGTGAAATTCATGCCTTATCAGCCGAGGATGACCGTTTTGTGGTTTCAGGGGAAGGCCTTAAGCTGCTACCTAGGATTAATTTCTTGGCTTAAAATCAGTCGTTGAAATATCCAGGTCAACCTATTATTTTGCCTGCTTTAACTAGATATGATCCTAATTCTAAAGCATGGTGTCCCGTCCAGGCGCTGCGCCGGTACAAACAACGTACGGCGGAGTGGCGCACCGACCAGTCAGCGTTATGGTTGTCATATATTGAACCCCATGGCAGGGCTTCTAAGGACACCATTTCCAGGTGGATTGTTGAATGCATTCAGTTTTGCCATAAATCCGCCACCGGGAAGCAGGTTGACGTGGCCAAGGCTCACAGTGTCCGCGGCGTAGTGACATCCACTGCCCTATTTAATGGGGTCCCTGTGGATGATATTATGTCGGTGGCTCAATGGCACTGTGAGTCCAGTTTTACAGACCATTATCTCCGTGACACCTCTAATCCTCTCGCCTTGTCGATTTTGAAAAAATAACTCGGTTTATATTTTTTGAGGAGGTTTTTCCTCATTGCTTATATATTTCACAATTAATTTATGGAAACACCCACTTTTTTGGGCCTGCATCAGTCTTCACCAATGGGAAGTTGATGTCAGCAGCCATTATCAACAAGGTCAGTCTTGTTCATGGGTTGTCCGTTGTTGATTGTATTGTCACGTTACCCGTTATTAATATGGTGATGGTTTGTGTATTTGTGTGGTTCATTGTTGAGAGTTTACGAAAATGGAGCTTTTTCGTCTCTGTCCTGTAGTACATGGCACTTGTACGTAGAGAGCGTATAGGACATTGAGGTCAGTCGACTCTTCCTCCCAGGAAGGAGGGGGGGGGGGAGCGCATATGACATTCGGTCATCTCTCATACATCGGTGGTGTTATCCGATGGTTAGTCAAATCCTGACTGTTTTTCGTACAGTTTCAGAAGTTTAAGTGCCTTAAACGCAGAAAAGCGTATAGGGATGAGCTGGTCTTTTGACCTCGCCTCCCTCCCGCCAGATTCACTTTCGAATTCTGGCAATATCAAAAGTATTAGGGAGGTAAGTATACTCTTGAAGTGAAATAAACGAAATCTAGGATTTCTTTTTTCACGAGAGAGTTGATACTTACCTCCCTAGATACGGACCTGGCCTCTCCACCCCACAGAGGCTCGGTCTTCAGGCTCTTAATAGTTGCATGTGTGTCAGCCAATAATCTAGTCAGAGGAAGTGCTAGTCTGCGCATGCGCGGTGGTGGGGCTGGCATCCGCCGGACTACGCTCTGACTCCCTGCCCAGTAGGGGCACCTAACTGTTTTAATCTGAGTGTTTATTGAGTGAAAGCGCATCCGCCGGACTACGCTCTGACTCCCTGCCCAGTAGGGGCACCTAACTGTTTTAATCTGAGTGTTTATTGAGTGAAAGCCAATATTTAGCAATATCAAAAGTATTAGGGAGGTAAGTATCAACTCTCTCGTGAAAAAAGAAATCCTAGATTTCGTTTAATCCATCTGCACATCCATCCATTCAGCTGTCCATCCACCCATTCTACTTCGAATAATACTTACCAGATGTACTATTATGATAATGTCTATTATCTAGTCTAGCTCAAAATAAACAATTAAAACTCCGCACTCTCCTGGTCCTGCCCCTACTGTGTCCGGGAATACCATAGCCGCAGGTACCGAGTCAATTCCCAATCACAGTCAGATTCGTCTATTTTGCGTTTTTGTCAAAGTCGCAATTTTAGTGTGCTCAAATTTTAGTTAATTTAAGCGGTTATCGGTTGTTAGGAAGGATTACATCGGTGGCTTCATGGAGGAACTAGGAAAATCATCACAGGGGCAGGTTGTATCAATCTAGAATTTATACATTCGTGCCATAAATACTGTTTGAAATTTCCTTAAATTGGCACATTGTTTTAAAATGTTAGCCATTGTTGGAGTCGCTTCTGTACCCGTTAACTTTTAATTTAATTCGGGTACTCGGTTAATTTTCTCTTGCGACTCGGTTCCTCTAAAGATGGATGCGCCCTTGGCCAAGATGGCGGCGCCCATGTATTATGTCGTTCTTGGCTTGGTGTGTCTATGCACTCTGTTTATCGCCGATTTTTAGCTTTCGCTTCATTGTCGAGGGTGTTTGTAGCGATCGGCGATGTAGCCTTGGTTATTTAACGCTAGTTAAAGGCTGAGTTGTGTGTTTTAAAAAATTTTCACTCAAAAAAGTTTCAAATATTTCCTGCCTAAGAACTTGATTATCATTAATTTAAGAGAAAGTTAATGTGTTTAAGAAATCTTAACTATCAAGTCGATTGTGCGTGTTGCTCGTCATCATTTGTCATGTGCAGCGTTTTAATTTTTCTCTGTGTTCGCAGAAACCTAAGAATCCGGACACGTTGTGCCAGAAGTGCAACAGGTTCATGAAGCGGAAGTACTTGGGACATCACTGTGTGGCGTGCGCTCAGTGTAAGGTCGGCAGCCCTTGTGATGTGTGCGTGAAGTGGTCGTCGGCAATGGTGGCAGAGTTTGACAGGGATCGACGTGCGAGGCTGGAGAGGATCGCGAAGGACAAGGCAGCGAAGGTGCAGCAGGCGTCTCTTATGGGACTTGAAGGTCGTCTGAATGAACGAATGGATTCAGCGCTGGGCGTATGGGCGGCCCAGTTCAAGGCGATGTTTGACTCGTTGCAGTCCACGGTCCCGGTGAGGCAAGCTGGTGCAGGACAACCGTTAGGTGGTCCGGCTAGTTCTGCTGAGGGGCATGCACCTGCCCCTTCTCTGTCCTTGGCTCAAGAGCCGACGGTAGAGGAGGAAGATCTGCTGCTAATGGAGGATTCCGGCATGCCGGATCTTTCGATGACGGCAATGCCTAGTACGTCCCAGGGGTCGCCCTCGGGATTTGTACGGGTTTGCCAGGCGGATGGTGATGTCGACGTTCCGTCGGGCATATTCCATCCGCTATTTGTGCAACCGGCAATGCCGGCGGAGCCGTGTTTTGCGGTTCCTGCTGGTATCCCGGCGGCGTTAGGTGCGGCTCCTATCGGAGTGACGGTACCAGCCGTAGTTAAGGCGGTCGTAGTCCCGGATCCCGTGCGGGAGCCGATGGATTGCGGGGAATCCGTGTCTGGCGATTCGCTAGACACCGGTGCCGCCGGTAGTCGCGTTATGGATGCGCTCTGTCCTGGCAGAGACGCGTATCGTAACGCCCAGCATGGATCGTCGGTGGCCCTCTCATCTAAGGGAGAGAGGGAGGATGAGAACGGCAGTTCTTTGATGGACGAGTCCGTTTTCTGCACCGAAGCTGAATGGGTGCAGGTCCTTGGATGGATGACCAATCGTCTCGGGTTGGCATCTGATCTAGGATCTCAGCGCGATCCGGCGATGGAACGGATGTCAGAGCGTGCGGCTAGCGCTCTGTCAAGTGGCTCTTCTGCCATGCCGACACTCCCATTGGATACGCAGACTTCTGACATGTTGGAAGTTGCGGCATACCGTCTGGTTCAGCCAGACTATGCATTACCAAAGGCCCCGAAGGGGATAAGGAGTAGGGTCCGTTTTCCGGAGCTGGCCTATCATCAGTACGCCCGGGTTCCACGGCTTTCCGTTGCGGAACGAGAGGCGCTGAATAGGCCGTTGGCTGGGAAGGCTAAGGGGCGGTCACGTCCCTTGGTTTCGCAGACCAACAAAGACCCGTTCAATGAGCTTACGCTCATTGAGGATGCGGCCAGGGCAGCCATGGCTGCGCTGTCGCACGGGTGTACCGTCTTGCAGGGTATGCTGGACTGCACGGCGGAAGGCGGACAGGTGCCAGAGGCTGCTCCCGGAGTTATTCGGGACACCATGCGCCTGTCTCAGGATTGCCTGGCCAGGGTAATCACTAGAACGTTGGCAGAGCGACGGAGAATGGTTCTCGATTGTGTAGAACCAGGACCGGAAATGAGGGCTGCATTATCTTCTGCGCCCTTCATTGGTCCAGGCTTGTTCGGCGGCTCGGCACGACAAGCGCTCTCCAAGGTTGCGTCAATGGTGGCGGAGCAAGAAGTGGTCGGCAAGTCGTGGAAGTCGACTAAGAGGACTCAGCCGCAACAGTCCTACCGTCAGCATAGACAGGAGCAGCAGAGGCAGCGTCCTAGATCGCCCTTCCGTCCTTCTGGCCGTGATGCCCATAGGTCATCCGGATCGCAAGGACCTGGCCGTTCGTCCTCATACAAGTCCTCTAGTAAGAGGCCGTATGAGGAAGACAGGAAGGGTGGCGGTTCGGGCCGAGGCGGCTACCGTAAGGATAGCCGTGGCGGCGGTTCCGGACCGTCGTACCACAAGAAGCCGCGGGGCGGCCGTGGGGCTCGTTCCTGACGGGTTTCCGGCGGAACCACTACCGATGGCTTCGGAGACAGATGGAGTCGAGAATCTTCACCCAAGCGATTTAGCGTCTTATCGGCTAATCTTGACCGACAATTGTGTGCAGATTCCTTCCGTCGGAGGCAGACTTCAGCTATTCCTAAACCAATGGGAACAGGTCGTGCGCGACTGTTTAGTTTGTCAGTGGATAAGAAACGGCTACGATCCGGACTGGCTCATCCATCAATCGTTAGTTCCGTTAACCTCGACTCCAATATGGACTCCTGTTCCAAGGGAATCAGATCGTCTAGACGCCATTCAGTTAGAAATACAATCTCTTCATCAGAAGAAGGCCATTCATTTAGTCAAGGATCAGTCTTCTCCGGGCTTCTATTCGATCATGTTCCTCGTTCCGAAGCGTACCGGAGGATGGAGACCAATTCTCAATCTCAAACCGTTGAACAAGTTTATTCTTTCTCCCAAATTTCAGATGGAGACGGTTGCAGCAGTAATGACAGGGCTGAGGAAAGGCATGTGGGGAGTGTCGATAGATCTGAAGGATGCATATTTTCATATTCCAATGTCAATTCCTTTTCAGAAGTACCTTCGCTTTGCATTCCAAGACAATGTTTGGGAATTCAATGCTCTCCCGTTCGGCCTGACCACAGCTCCGAGGGTCTTCACCAAGGTGGTTCTCGCCATGACTTCTTTACTTCGCAGGAGAAACATAGCTGTTCACACGTACATAGACGACTGGCTGCTGAAGGCGGGGAATCCAGTCACTCTGCGCAGCAATCTGCAGGTAGTCCTAGCCTTATTAAAGGATCTAGGGTGGATTGTAAATCTAGAGAAGTCAGAACTGACTCCATCCCAGGAGTTTGTCTATCTGGGAATCTTTTTCAATCTCAGGGACGGCGTAGCTTTTCCGGCGGAGAGCAGAGTCAAAAGCCTGATTGCAGTTCTGGAGTCGGTTTCTCTAGGAGCCTATCTGACGGCGCGCCAGTTTCTCAGGATACTGGGGTTACTAGTATCTCTGGAGAGGGTGGTTCCATATGCGGCACTCAGGCGCAGGCCAATTCAGATGTATCTAATGTCATTCTGGTCTCAGAAAACGGATCCGTTATCTCTGAGGATTCCAGTCAAAGAACCATTGATATTCCACCTTCAGTGGTGGTTATCCGAACAGAATCTCCTGCGAGGTGTTCTGCTACAACCTCCTCAACCTCAGATGTCCATCTTTACGGATGCATCGTTGACGGGTTGGGGAGCTGTATTGGACAATCAGTCAGTGTCAGGGGAATGGGATCGGACCAATGCGCAGAAACATATCAATGTGCTCGAACTACTAGCGGTGGTATTAGCACTTCGAAAGTTCGAGAGCCTGATTCAAGGCAAAGTTGTCCTAATAAGGACAGACAACTCGACAGTGGTGTCTTATTTGAACCGCCAGGGCGGCACGAGATCACCAGAGTTGTGTATGATGGTTTGGAACCTTCTGCTGTGGTGCCAAGAGAAGAATATTATTCTTCGGGCAGCACACATTCCAGGAAGATTGAACATCCTAGCGGATGCTCTCAGTCGAAGGACGGTTTGTCGTCCGACGGAATGGCAGCTCAACCAATCGGTAGCGGAGGTTCTATTCAAACAATGGGGCAAGCCAAATGTCGACCTGTTTGCGATGAATCAAAACGCAAAGATGGTCACTTACGTGTCACCGATCCCGGACCCGTTAGCCTTAGCGGTAGACGCACTGGCAATAAGTTGGGAGGGGATGTACGCGTATGCGTACCCTCCAACAATTCTCATCCCGAAAGTTCTGGCAAAAATAAGAGAGGGGGAGTGCCAGGTACTACTGATCGCCCCGTATTGGCCAGGCCGATCATGGTTTACGGATCTGCTGGACCTTCTGGTCTGCAATCCAGTCTCTCTGCCAGACGCCAGAGATCTAATCTCTCAGAACAAGGGTCTGTACCTCCACGACAGACCGGAAATGTTCAAATTGACTGCATGGATGTTGTCAAGCAGCGTGCAATTGAGGGTGGCTTTTCTGAGCAAGCAGCGAAGTTTGTTGCTTCAGCCAGAAGAGTTTCAACCACAAAGACATATAATTATAGAATCAACAAATTTGCACAGTGGTGTGAGAGAGGAGATATTAATCCCTTTTCTGCATCTGTTCAACACGTAGCGGATTTTATCTGTCATTTATACGAAGTTGACAAACTTGTACCTTCCACCCTAGCAGCATATAAGTCTGCATTAGCTTCAGTCATTCCCAGTCTCACTGTTGAAGGAGTGGAGAATGACACCTTGAATGAAGTTATCAAAGGAATGAGCAATCTGCGACCTAGACAGCCAATTCCTATCCCATCATGGAATCTATATCTTGTTCTACAGGTTTTAGGACAAGCTCCTTTTGAACCGATTAGATCTATTGATATTAAACTGTTAACTATTAAATCAGTTTTCTTGGTTGCAGCAGCGTCGGCGAGAAGGAGAAGCGAAATTCATGCGCTTTCTGCCGAACAAGACCGTTTTGTCGTCACGGGTGAAGGTTTACGACTACTTCCACGTCTTTGTTTCCTGTCAAAGAATCAGTCACTTAAATATCCAGGACAGCCGATCAATTTGCCAAGTTTAACTAGACATGACCCAAACTCTTCTGTTTGGTGTCCTGTCAGATGTCTTAAAATGTATAAGAAACGTACTAATGAGTGGAGGGACGACCCGAAATCTCTGTGGTTATGTCTCAAAGCTCCCCATTTACGTGCCTCGAAAGATACTATTTCTCGTTGGATAGTTGACGCTATTAAGATGTCACACAAAATCGCTACAGGAAAGCAAATTGATCATGCGAATGCCCATCAGGTCCGAGCACTAGCAGCATCATCGGCCCTTTATAAGGGTGTCTCATTAGAGGAGGTGATGTCTGTAGCACAATGGCATGCCGAGTCGTCATTCACTGATTTCTACCTTCGCGACATCTCCAGCTCACTTAATCCGGTAGCCGTCGCCAATCTGTCAAACCTAAACTAAGCCACGTCCGACCACTACTTCGCACACATCACTAAAGTCTTCCGCCTACACTGAACAAACGCTATGCACATGACTGAGTACGACCGTGGATTGGGCCAAGCTCCTGTGATGATCAAGAAAAGATCAAGCACTCAAAAATGGTGAGTGTTTACATTAATTAAGTGACTATAAATATATTTACTTACAGTCGAAATACCAGACTGCTTAGGTAAATAGTCTGGTACAAGAGTATTCTTATCCTGTCAACCAGACATTAGACTCATTCCAATTTGAAAATCTAGTCGATATACTGATATTTTTTCAAAGTTAGAAGTTGTAGTAGCTTCTTTGCACTCTACTGGACTGCCCTAGCTGAGACTTGGGGCTGACACGGGTCTGGTGGGTGTTGCATCCCCAGTGACAGCCCTCTGAATTTTGTGCGGACAAAAGAGGGGGGGGAGCGCGGTCTAGACCATGGAAGTTTAGCACTCTATGAGTCAGATAGCAGAACCCAAGCGTATGCCAGGGTTCTAGTCTCTTCACAACCTTCTCTGTTGGATGGTAGTTGAGTGCTGGTTCGAGCCTCACCTCCTCCCACCGGCATTTTCTGGCTGTCGAAATCCGGAGTTTATCATAATAGTACATCTGGTAAGTATTATTCGAAGTAGAATCAAAAAAGCATCCGCTTTTGTTTCTACGAGAATTCTTAATACTTACCAGATGTACTATGGCCCTGCCTCAGCCGCCCCGCTGAGGTGAGGCTGAGCTGCTTTCGCAGTTTGCCAAGGCAAACATAAGACGAATCTGACTGTGATTGGGAATTGACTCGGTACCTGCGGCTATGGTATTCCCGGACACAGTAGGGGCAGGACCAGGAGAGTGCGGAGTTTTAATTGTTTATTTTGAGCTAGACTAGATAATAGACATTATCATAATAGTACATCTGGTAAGTATTAAGAATTCTCGTAGAAACAAAAGCGGATGCTTTTTTGATTCACCCCAACTTACCCCACCCACCCACACATTCCATCCATCCATCCAACCAATTGCCCATCCATCCATCCGTCTGTCCGTCCATCCATCCATCCATCCGTCCGCCCGTCCGTCCATCCATCTGTCCGTCCGTCCATCCATCCATCCATCCATCCATCCAACCAATTGCCCATCCATCCATCCGTCCGCCCGTCCGTCTGTCCGTCCGTCCGTCCATCCATCCAATGGACCATTCCAGTTTTAGCTATGCCCCACCTATCTCTAGCTAAGCTTCACCCACTCCTCGCTCTTCTTGGGATCGATTGATCCCTGAACTCCCTGACTATCAATTTCCAGAAAACTATACAGGTAAGCTGTTGAATATTTGAAAACTGCCTGTAGTAGCAACAGCGCCCAGTCAAATTAGTTTTAACATATACAACAGCATGTTCATTAAATTGTACAGACATAATTCGTTCAACAACACATAGTCCGTCACCAATTATGCGTTCGTGACGAACTTATCCACATAACTCATGTCAGCTCTGCTCATTTTCTTCCCTGACCATTTCATGCACTAATCATTTCATAAATATTGTTCTACAGGATAACCACTGAATGTTTAGATGATACTGTGATAGAAGGATGTTACTGTTTAAACCTTTAATTTAGTGTACTGCTGCATCTGTGTGTGTGTGTGTGTCAGAGCATAATATCAACAGTCCAAATGTCTAGAGAATAAAATATAGAATGTATGTGCATGTGTGTATGCACGATTGCATGCTTTTGGGCATGCATATGTGTGTGTGTTTGTGCGTGCATGCATGCGTGTGTGCGTGCGTGCGTGTGCGATGCGTGAATGTATGTGCTAACCTGTGATTTCTCTCGCTTAATATTAGATTGATCCTGAAGTATTGAAGGAATTACCAGCAGATATCCGAAAACAAATTGAGGATCAACTCAAAGCGAGTAAAAAGCATAAAACTGTCATCGATCATCGACCAACAACTCGTCGTCTAACTTCTTCGCAACAACGACCAAGCTGCTCTCATTGGACAGAGAAGCAACCAATCAGTCGGCTTCGCAGTGCAAATGATGATGAACATGTTGATGATGTCATAAGTTTAGATGATCCTGAATTAACAGCCAATCAGAGAGTCAGTGACAATGCACTGATACTCAGACTTCCATCCCCTTCACAGGTATGCTAGGAGAGGTGGATTTAATTTTGACCAAATCATCCTTTTAGAAAAATTCAGTTTGTGGTTATACGCAAAACTGCTTGAGAGCCTACCTGCCTTTTGGAGCCATTTAACCCTTACAACCCTGATGTCAATATTCTATCTTTTACGTTGTCAGTAGAAAATAAGCTAGTGTATATTTTTCCAAAATTTGTTGAAAAATAAACAGCAGTTCATCTTTTACTTTAATTTGAAAATTTAAAATTCCCTCTCCCACTGCCATACTATTTATCGTAAGAACCACTCATCCCTACCACTAATTCCCTGTTTATACCAAAAGGGAACACACTGTGTATATGCACAAACATGTGCAAAACAATGGCACACCCAAGCCATTTACCCTTCAAATGCTGACACTCATCAGTGGTAGGGGCCCTACATACAGGGTCCAGCTAAGAACAATCAGTGAGCATGTGTACGCACATGCCCAGTAGCAGAGACCCTGAATCAAGGGTCCCTAACTAAGAACAATCAGTGAGCATGTGCACGCACATGCTCTGTAGGAGAGACCCTGAATCAAGGGTCCCTAGCTAATCAAGGGTTCCCAAGTAAGAACAATCGTTGAGCATGTGCGTGTACATGCTCAGTGGTGGGTACCCTTGCCGGGTCCCGTGGCCTATAAACAGGAGGCACTGCACCAGTGTCAGGCATCTGACTTTCGTCCTCCAACCAAAGACAAGCCTCGGGCATACTTCAACGACGTGGCTTATCACATTTTACCAGTTTAAATTAATCAGCAACATATGGTAGGAGCCAATACAGACAATCTCCACTCAAAGATATTCCTGCGCTCCATTGCAAAGCTAATTCTTCTCACATAGGCAGCATGAGAAGGGGGCAATATGTACCTCACTACCTCCCCCCCCCCCCCACCCCTCCCCTACCAACATATATGTAAGGGAAACAAAAGACTTCAAACTGAGGATTCAAGAGTAATACAGCAATACCTAACCTTAGGACGGAGCATGCTTCTTACTGCATTATCCAGGTTCTAAGAGGGGACCCATGTGCAAACATAAACACTCCAATCAGGAGATGAAATGGAAGCATACAGGATATATAATCGCCACACCATGGAGTCCCTAGGCACCAGCCATATGGTTAAATAGCCATTAGCCAGTAGGCTATCCCTCTACCCCTCTGTTCCCAAATCCAACGTTAGAAATTTGGCATACAAATTCAAGTTTATTCAAATGAACTCGATCACCCAAATTGGCCAGTGGCCATCTGGATTTGTCCAGTTTTTAGAACTGTGTTTAAAAATCTCTGAAACCGCTTGAGGGATCGATTAAAAACTCATGAAAGATCATTTAGGGCATGAGGTGAACCAAATTTGTTCAAGGGAACTTGCATTGATTGGCCAAATAGTACGGTGACCATCTTGAATGACCTAGTTTTTGTGAAAACGAATTCTCCAAAACCACTGAACGGATCGGGACAAAATTTGTGAGATAAGTTTCGGGACTAAGGGCCATTTAAGTTTGTTCAGGCGAAGTTGATACATTTAAAATCATGGTCGCAGTGGGCCAATCAAGAAATGTTTGCTCAAAGGACGTTGGTACGTAAAGATACATAAAAATAACATGGCCACTGTGGGTTTAGCAATATTGATCACATTTGGCGGCCACATTGGATTTTTTTTATTTGATGGATTTTGAAGCTGGAATTATTTTTATACATAAAATTGATAAATTAGGCCTGGAAAAGGTAAATTACGATTTTTGCGGATTTACCACCTGACCACTAAAATTGACAAAAAATAGCTTTCTGTTGTCTGGCAAATGAATGTTTCTCAAGACCAATGCAGAGGCAACTTTTGGCCTGTTTGACCAGAAAAAGATTAACGGTCAAGACAATATTTCGTTTAGGCACTGTACATTTTCAGGAAAGAGAAGATTATGCCTGAAAGTTGACCACTATGTCTCGGCTATCTAATTTGTGTTTGTTTATTTTGTTTTTGATAGATAGATAAAAGTTGCTTGGATGCATTGCCTATAGAACTACAACGTGAAATCCAGGCCGCATATGCAGAGCAAGAGAAACAGGCTCAGAAGATCACTTACATTCAACCTTCACCATCTGTCATCCCTCCATCTTTATCGATATCACCATCTAAATTCCCATACCAGCTCAAACAGGCAGCCGTGATCGCCTCACCATCTAAATTATGCTCTCCAGCTAAAAGAGCATCACCACAACAGCAAGGAAAAAGCCCGGTATTCAAAGTCCCGGGAACTCATCAAGGACGTAAGAGAAGAATTATGGCCAAAAAACTTGTTTTCACTCGTCAACCGAAAATTAATATCGCAGTTAATGGGATTACGGTAAGTTTGGGTTACGAGGTAGGTCGATAAAAGATTTAGGCCGTGTTCACGCCTCTTGACCTGGACATTTCCCAAGACTGCTGTAGAAGCTGTTTGTTTGCCTTGATCATTAACTGTCTGGCTGCTGCAAGCCAGCAGACAATAATTTCAATGGACTATAATTCTGGACATGCTGAATATTTTGAAAACAATTTGACTGAAAGTTGTTGGTGACTTACTCACCAACAACTTTCGGTCAAATTGTCTTCAAAATATTCAGCACGGTCAGAGTTAAATCCCATGGATAATGTAGTCTGCAGAAATATAGCAAGCAGGACAGCTAACCCCATAATGGTCATGCCAGCCAAAACTGGCCGCTGCAGTGGTATTGAGAAATGCCCAAATGCAGGCGAAGGGACTATCTTTGAAAATTTTACCACTGGAATGCCTGCCTCAATATTCGAGACAGTGTTTCCAGTGGACAATTTTCAAAACTAGTCTTCTCTTGGCCTGTAAATGGACATTCACTAAACAAAGTTTTTGGATATCCTTGACAAAATTTGACGATTAACCCTTTAATGGTCAAGATTTGTTAAGATAATTTTAATGCTTGGTTAGTGAATCTCCATTTGAAGGCCAAGATAAGACTATTTTTTTTAAATTTACCACTGGAATAACTGGCATGGTTATCGAGCCAGTCATTCCTATGGTAAATTTTCAAAAATAGTCTTCTCTTCACCCGCAAATGGACATTCACTAAGCAAAATATTGAGATTTTCTTGACAAAATTTGTCCATTAACACTTTAACACTCGTATCAGCCAAAAGTGGCTTCTGCATTGGTCTTAAGAAATGTCCATTTGCAGACCAAGAGAAGACTATTTTTGAAAATTTACCACTGGAGCATTCCAGTGGGAAATTTTCAAAAATAGTCTTCTCTTGGTCCGCAAAGGGACATTTTCTATGAGAAAAATAAAAAAATTTTGAACAAATTTGACCTTTAGAGTTAATATGATTGTATTGCTAGAAAGAGTTGCCTCCACTTGTTGATGAACCTGTGTGCAGTAAATCCGTCAATCAGTCGGCCGATATCACCAAACATAACATGATGCCGAATACGAATATAGCCATGAATACGACAGCTACCTTTGATAACATTACAATTGTGAACCTGTGTGGTGCCATCACGCTTACCGAGGTCAAGGCTATCATTCGAGAATGGCTGGACACTAGCCCAGGTATGGCTGCCTGTTTCAGTTGGGCTTTAAAATAAAGGGAGATAACTGTTGATTGCATAAATTTATAACTTAACATTTAACCCTTTAGCACTCATATCAGCCAAAAACAGCTTCTTCAGTGGTCTTGAGAAATGTCCATTTGCAGACCAAGAGAAGACTATTTTTGAAAATTTACCACTGGAATGACTGGCTCGTTAACCGAGCCAGTCATTCCAGTGGTAAATTTTCAACAATAATTTTCTCCTCTTCTGCAAATGGATATATTCTGTGAGAAAATTAAATTTTTCTTGAACAAATTCGAGGGTTAAAGAGATAAAGATGTGATTGAATTAAGAAATGCCAGATTGTAATAATATTAGTCTTGGAATATTTAACAACATATTTCTTACATCATAAGATTTTGTTGTGTGTTTTGTGGGGTTGATGTGAATAATGGACCTTTCCAGTTTATCTATCCATCATATGACATCATAATCAAGTATGTGCTGTGTTGGATGACGTCATAAACGATGACTTCATGAGTGACGTAGATATGTACTTCACGAATGCATAGTTCACCTTTCCAGAGTATCCATCGATGATTTAACGTCATATGACATCATAATCAGCTAAGCGGCGTGTAGGATGATGTCATAATCATTATGTCATAGATGATTCTATATGGCTTGTCTTTAACTCTTAATAGTCCGACACGTTGTAAGAATTGTGTGTCTCTACTATTTAATAAACATGCTGTTGAATATTTTGAAACTAATTTGACTGGGTGCTGTTGCTGCCTATGGCAGCAACAGCACCCAGTCAAATTAGTTTCAAAATATTCAACAGCTTACCTGTATAGTTTTCTGGAAATTGAGTCAGGGAATTCAGAGATCGATCTATCCCAACATGATCGAAGTGTGGGTGGAGCTTAGCTAGAGATGGAAACATCCATTGAAGACGGATTAAGCAATGTTGTATGAATTGTATGTCTTTACTATTTAATAAACATTCTGTTGAATATCTTGAACCTAATTTGAGTGGACGTTGTCGCTGACATAACCCTTTCCAGAAAACTATACATGCAAGCTGTTGAATATTTCGACACTAATTTGTGTGGGTGCTGTTGCTGCCATTTTATATTCAACAGCTTGCCTGTGTAGTTTTTTGGAAATTGATAGTCATGAGTTCGTGGGATCGATCGACCCCAACACAAGCGAGGTGTGGGTGGAGCTTAGCTAGAGATGGGCGGGGCATAGCTAAAAATGGAAAGGTCCATTATGTTTTCAATCTATTTTTAGCCGCTGAAGATGAAGATATTTGTATAATGATAGACTATCTACAGGAGCTGATCCATGACAAAAACCTGGAGATGGTGGATCTAGTAATAAAGTTCCTCTACAGGTAAACATCTGATTTGTCATTAGTCATTCAATGGTTAAAATTGTTCATGAAAATTACATATGTTGTTTTTTGAATGCGGGCCAATTTGACAATTTTACAACAATCATTCCAAATAACTATCTGCAGTATTTTGAATTTGGTTACGAACATGTAGGTAGGCAAATGCCGTTTGTTATTCCTATCTCTGACCTTTTTTGCCAAATGCCTGATTTCCAGGGTCAAATGAGGAAAAACTAGCAGGTTATTGGGATAAAAAAATAATTTTATCAAATGCCAACCCAAAGTTGTTTGGAAAGGCAGAATTTTTTAGGGTTGGTTGGGTTACCCCAAACCAAGAAGTTTTTAAGGACATCCTGGTTTGGACTGGCTTGACTGGTAAAGAGATAATGATTAGTGATTTTGCAGAAATAAAGATTTATAATTAATGAGTGTCCATTACTGTTCCCCAAGGTTACTAATAGATTAAATCTGTTACTCAAGTGTTGGATGTCATAATCAATTTATACGTTACACAGGGTATTTACTATTTGAAAAGTACTGGAATTTTGGCATCAGTCCTTGAAAGTTCTTAGAATTTGAAATTTGCCTTGAAAAATATTTGAAAATGCCAGTAAGGCCTTGAAAGGTACTTGAAAATGTGTTTCCCAATATAGGCAAAAGTGGCATACAATATAAGGCTGGTGATTATCCCTCAGCACTGCAGATAGTGTTTCAGAACGGCTAATTTGCACAATTTCCTGCACCCCCTAAAGTAGCCTAGTTTTAGAGCCCTTGAAAATGAGAGCTATAGTCATTGAAAAGTGCGTGAATGAATCGGTCAAATTCCTGTATGAACCATGTTACATGTTAGCTGATGTCACAATCAAAATGATGTAGCATCAGAAAAATTAAAAACTCTGTCACGAAAGTGTCTGAATAGCCTGTTTTTGATAATTTACAATTTGATAAACATTCTGTTGAATATTACGAGACTAATGTGACTTGGAGTTGTTACTGCCATAGGCAACAGCAGCCCCATCCAGTCAAATTAGTATCAACATATTGTTGTGTATGTACTTGTATCTAAATACATCACAAAAAACAAGTATTTGTATTATTTTGTATTTGAAGAATTCCAAAATATTTGTATTTGTTGAGAACGTATTTGACCCAGCCCCGGTATGTATGTCATGAATTAAATTGAATATGTATATAAATTATATATATATTTTCAGATTGATCCACAGGCATGCAGGTGAGACATGGCGGAATGCGTACATATCAATCACTGATTATACCAAGGCAGTCATCTTCTCCATCTATGGAAGTCAGCTTCGTGTTCAGCCAATAACTGTTTAATATCAAAGGGAGAAAATCCATCTTAATTTAGAGGAAAATATAACTTAGAGGAGATCACCCTGTGTAGTGCTTGACATAGAATTAATCTACAAATCCGGAGCTTTCAAAGAATATAATTTTGTACTCCAAGTAGAAAGAAGTGAATATCTTAATCAAAGTCTGGCGTAGCGTGAAGAGTGTAACGTCATAGGTTGAAGCCTTTCCGGGTTTAACGTCTGCAATCATAGCAAACCAATAGTTTTCACTCAAATTTCTCTTTTTAAACGAGGAAAAAGTGTATTTTTTGAAGTGCCTAAGAGGTAGGGCTGTAACAAACATTCATTGGTTCGTAAAATGGCAAACCAAGGGATGACGAACCATGGTTCGATTCTCGTGCATGGGATTTGTGTGGTTCATGAACCATACATAAGCTAACCCTTTCACTGATGAATTCCCATATCTAGTTTTAGGAAAACCATACAGGAAAGCTGTTGAATATTTTGCAATTAATTTGACTAGAATCTGTTGCTGCCTTAAGCTCTTGTTGTTTTCTACCATTTAGCCAGTAAAGCCTTTAAATGTTATTCTCTGTAGGAGTTACTTCTTGCCTACGATAGCATATTAAAAAGGTTCGTGAACCAGTTTGTGGTTCGGACATCTGTATCGTGAACCGGTTCGGTTCCTGAAAATCCTCAGCCCTACTAAGCGGAGTGTATTAGGTGGTTGTAATAACATGAATTCAACCATTTCACGGTGAAGCCAGCCAAAACCCGGCCGTCTGCAGTGGTCTTAAGGAATATCCATTTGCATGGTGAGAGGACTATTTTTGAAACCTTACCACTGGAATGACTGGCTCGATTATCGAGCCAGTCATTCCAGAGGTAAGGTTTCAAAAATAGTCCAATAAGCATATAGTTTTATTTTTCAGACAAAATTTAGCCCTTAAAGGGTTAAATATTGTTATTCTGCATAAATGGGCAACAGAGCAAAAATTAGGCAAAATTAATTGGATGCAATTCGTGCTTAGAAGAAAATGGTCATGGTCAAATGAATATTCAGTGTTATCTTCAAAACACAAGTTGAAAACTGATGATACCGTTAATTCAATCGTCGGAATCAATCAAAAGAAGAAATGTGTCTGAGAAAAATTCAGACGATGATTCCAGTTTTCGGTGGTAACAATCATTGATGGCTTCCACTCCTCAGAAGTCACTACACTGATAGATCTATGTGAAAAGAGAAACAGCTTGGGTAAAAATGGATGAATCCAGTTTTAGCTATGCCCCGCTCATTCCTACCTAAGCTACGCCCATGCTTTGTGTTGGGATCGATCGAACCCTGAACCTCAATTTCCAGAAAACTATGCATGTACGCTGTTGAATATTTTGAAACTAATTTGACTGGGAGCTGTTGCTGCCTATGGCACCAACAGTGCCAAGTCAGATTATTTTCAAAATATTCAACAGAATGTTTACTAAATAATAAAGACATACAATTTGTACAACTTGACGGACTACTAGGCGTTTATGACGGACTTAGATATGCCATTCATGACATAATTGATTTTGGCGTCAGCCGGCATGTGACGTAATTCATTATGGCATCATATATTTGACTGACAGATAGAATTCCTCTATTGTGTATCTCTAAATATTTTTTCAAATATAGTAACTAGAAAATTAAATGTGGGCTTCAGTCTCAGTGCCAAAGTATGCCATGTACCTCGGCAAATACTAAATATGGATTCATTGCTTTACTGGTGAGACATATACCACAGATTCTCATAAGGGTCCTTTTGGGGGTATACACCCCCAGAATGCAAATTGGAACCCCAAACAGTAGTGGCAGAGGGTCCCATGGGACTCCTGAAAATCTTGTATGATTTTTAAATATTAACTAATTTTATAATTTATGTTCTTACACAAAAATAACCACAAATTCTAGCATGGGATCTCCATATTTCATAGCTCTGAGTTCATGCTACCTTCTAATTTTAGCATGGATGAGAGAAACTTCATTTAAACCACAGATTTTGACATCATCCTACACGTCACATATTTGATTATGACTCCTATGATGGATAGTTGATTATGATGTCATATGATGGATGGATAAACTGTAAAGGTGAATTTCGTTGATTAGGTCACCATTGAGCTTTTACCAGACATCTTGACCCAAACATCAATATGATTCTCTGGACCTGCATGGCCAAAATCTCAGCCGTGTTTGGTGAAGTACATAAAATAGAACTAATACATAAATACAACACACTTTCCATAAAATTTGGCTCATTATGACCTTGACCGTTGATCCTAAGGTTAGAATTGATAACAATTTGAATGAAAATTGTTGCTGCACCACCTTGGAGAGATCAACACGCATCTTGTACAAATGTTCTTCATTTAATGGGACATGAGAACTTTAATAGGGATGTATCCTGTTCACGGTCTCCATGCCGACAAGGTGTGTAGAGGTAACATACTGTGCTTCTAAACTGAGTGTCAGGCTCCACAAGGTGAGAAATCAGTGATCACTTACTACCTATCCCACGCCTATTTGCCCACTAAACTTGTTGAAAAATGTGTATTCCAGATTCTTTGCTATTGATTCAGTTAAAGATAGAATACTGACATCAAAGTGCCATGGGTAAAACTCTCAGCATTACAATTTTCAAAATAGACCCCCATCATTCATTATTAGCAACTTGTACAAATGAACTGAAATTTAACCATTCTATTGGTAGAACGTTAATTTAACTAGCCAGTCTTTCCAGTGGTATATTTTCAAAACTTCTTTCCCTGCAAATGGATATTTCTCTAGACCACTGAGAAGCTATTTTTTGGCTGCCACGACCATTGACCCTATAATGCATAAACCAGCTAAAAATGGCCTCTGTGAATTATCAATTTGCAGACCAAGAGAAGACTATTTTTGAAAATAGAAATTTGGTTATCGAGCCAGTGATTCCAGTGGTAAATTCTCAAAAATAGCCTCTTGGTCTGCAAAGATGGACACTGAGATAGAATTTTCTTGACAAAATTTGGCCATTGTGTTAATTAAAGTGTTAATTAACCCACTTCATTCTGAAATCCAATTGCCTAATACAGCAATAACCATAAGTCACATTGCTTTCAAAATATCCAACTAATATATTGACCAAAAGAAAATGTTTAATAAGATTTAATAAATGTGCACTTAAATACTTCCCTTGATCTGTATTTAACTAACCAACCAGAGTTGTCTCCCCTTATCTGTAATATTGATGGTATTTCTTCTTGCCTGTGTTAATTTAAAGATTTTAAATTAGAAATGACATTAGTGTTTGTTATCATTGTTAAACTTAACCCTTTAAATCCTTAAATTTGATTAAGAAAATTTAATTTTTACACAGAAAATCTCCATTTACACAGGCCAACAGATTATTTTGAAAATTTACCCCAGTAATGACTGGCTCAGTTATCGAGCCAGTCATTCCTTTGTAAATTTTTTTCATACACTGTTCTCTCCATTGTCAATGATATTGCTCACAAGTACAGCTATTTTAACCCAGACCCGAAAGCAAAGCATAAATTTGGATTGATAAATAAATAGAAATACATGATATATATTGACATAATTTTTGTTTATTATATTCTGATAATTTATATTCCAATAAAAAAACCTATGGAATATTACATATATGTATAAATAGATATAACTATACAATTAATTTTCAACATGGACGGAAGACGTTAAAACATTACTATAAATTGTCGGCAGGTCTTGTACGATTTAGTCACCATCTGCATCCGAGCCAATCATGTCCTCTTTCTGTGAATAATAATAATAATAATAATAATAATAATAATAATAATAATAATAATAACTAGATTGATCAGTTGATGACGCGTCATCGCAAATCCCCACGTTCACCGTTTTGAACTTTTGACCCCACCCCACAACCCACCCCCGGGGACGGAGCCAAATGTAAATGTCCTTTTGCACTCCAAAATCATATGGGTAACTCACATACCAAATCTGGTTAAATTTCATCCAACAGTGTCAGAGGAGTTGAATTACAATTAATTTCATGACCTTTTGATCCCATCCCCCACATCTGGGGGCTGGGCCAAATGTAAATGTGCTCATCGACTCCAGATTGATATGGGTAACTCACATACTAAATTTGGTTGAATTCTGTCCAATGTTTTCGGGAGTTTCATTACAATCAATTTCTTGACACTTGGACCGCACCCCCCACACACGCCTGAGGGTGGGGCATACTAAATTTGATTGAATTCCTTCAAAGTTTCGGAGGAGTTGCATCACAATTAATTTCTTGGCCTTTTGAGCACCAGCCCCCACCCAAAGGGAATTGGGCCAAATGTAAATGCGCTCATCTACTCCACATTTATATGGGCATAATATATATATATATACTCACATACCAAATTTTGTTGAATTCTCTCCAATGGTTTCGGAGAAGATGCATCACAATCAATTTCTGCAGGTTAAAATTTGATCTGTTAACAGCCGCCCAATGGGGGCGGAGACAAATGTAAATGGGCTCTTGCACTCCGCAATCATATGGGTAACTCACATATCAAATTTGGTTTAGTTCCGTCTAACAGTTTCAGAGGAGTTGCGATACAAGTAATTTGACCTTTTGACAGCTATCCCCAGTCACTCGTGGTAAATTTTCAAAAATTATATTCTCTTAGCCTGTAAATGGCCATTCCACAAGACCATAACAGAGGTTATGTGACGTAATTGATTATGTAATTGACTGACAAAGCAGATTCATTCATTATAAGATTTCATTAACAAGGGAACTAACTTAGCTATTAATTGCGATGCAATATATCACTTGTGGCACACAATAATAAACTACATGGAATAAAATAGTTTTAACCCTTTAATGGTCATGTCGGCCAAACCGGCCTCTGTTATGGTCTTGTGGAATGGCCCTTTACAGGCTAAGAGAATACAATTTTAGAAAATTTACCACTGGAATGACTGGCTCGATAACTGGGCCAGTCATTCCAGTGTTAAATTTTCACAAATTGTATTTTCTTACCCGGTAAAGGGACATTCAATGGACTGATATTTAATTATCTTGTCCAAATTTGACAATTAAAGGGCTAAAACTATGGTAATAACTATGTCTTCAGCTGGCGATAAGTTAAAATCTATTTAAATGTGTGTTGAAAGTAATGTGAAAGTAATGTGAAAGCACGTTTAAATAGATTTTAACTTTGAACCAATGCATTTTCAGGATCTGAATTTCAAGGTAACTATATACAGGTAAGATGTTGAATATTTTGAAACTAATTTGACTGGCAGCAACAGCTCAGAGTCAAATTAGCTTCAAAATATTCAACAGAGTGTTTACTAAAATGTAACTTTTAACAAAGATAGAATTTGTACCACTTCGTAATAAACCTTTCGATTTTCATTTTGATTGTAACCCAGCTAACATGTGAAGTAATTTATTTTGACATGAAAAGTGGAAATGGGTAGTGCTTCAATGGGAGAGGTGGGGGTGCTTAAAAAAAATTTACCAACACTAGGCTTTTATTTTTATCTAAATGGATAAACGACAAAAATTTTCATTTCACAAAGTATATTGGATGATTAAGGTGGATGGGCCAAGGTGTAAATAGTCTATCAAAACTGTCATTCCTCAAAATAACCCTGTCATCTTCCCCGACCCCACCCCCTTTCAACCGTGCACCCCACCAGCACTACCCCATCAGCACTTATTATGCGCTGCGCAATAACCCATACTGATCATGATTGACAGACTGGATGAGGCGCCTGGGATATTAACCAGTAGATTAGGCTAGAACTGATTGGTCTGTTTTAGCCCATACCAGCTAGAATCAGCAATTGCCGAAAGTCCTTTTACTATACAAAGTGTACATAATGATGAGCTTGCAACAATAGAATGTGTAATTTTAGAAACAATATTGCTCAAAGCTGTTGCAGAAACAGCTTTCAAAATCCTTATTTTCAAAATTGCACATGCGTGTGCATTGTGGAGTGCATAAGAGATTATAATTTCTTTACATCTAATTGATCTACATGTAAATCTTCAAGCTTTAACTGTCTCGCTGCTGGAAGCCACCAGACAATAATTTCAATGGTGAAAAACTCTTTTGACTTATTGAATATTTTGAAAACAATTTGATTGAAGGTTGTTGGTGGCATAGCCACCAACAACTTTCAGTCAAACCATTTTCAAAATATTCAGCATATCCAGAGTTAAACCAGATAGAAAATATAGTCTGCCAAAATTGAGTAGACAGAGAGTTAAAGCCATAATCATACATGTTTTTTTCCCACAAACAAGTTGAATAACTTTCTCCTGTATGCACACAATATTTCATACTAACCAGATAAAATGATTAAGTTTTCTCGAAATTTCTACTTATAAATTATGACATGGTGTTGCCTCGATGATCAACGACGTGATTATGAATATTAATTAGCATCCTATCTCGTGATTAGCACAGAAAATCTATTAATCAACAAGACAAGATTAATTAATCCTAAAAGTTGACTTGTTAATATAACTATACAAGTCACGTGACGCACACACCTGTCTGGTAAGACAACCTGTGTCTTAGTCCCAGAATGACCAGATATGTTGTCTTTTGTTGTTTAACAATCAAGCTGGCCGAAAACGGATTCTGCAGTTGTATTAAGAAATGTCCATTTGCGGTACAAGAAGATTATTTTTATTTCTGCATTTTTCGAAAAGTGGTGATTATGCTGCGCTCCGGTGCGTGCGTGCGTGCATTGCACAGAAAATCAATTGCAACGCAACTCCTCCAAAACTGTTGCATGAAATTCAACCAAATTTGTATGTGTGTTACCTGTATAAGTGCAGAGTTCGAGAACATATTTATATTTGACTCCATGCCCATTGGAGTGGTGGGGGTCAAAAGGTCAAGAAATTGATTGCAATGCAACTCCTCCGAAAGCATTGGATGCAGTTCAACCAAATTTGGTATGGAGTTACCCTTATGAGTGTGGGATGCAAGAGGACATTTACATTTGTCTCTGACCTTCGGGGTGGGGGAGGAGACAAAAGGTCAAATTTTATTGTGCAGAAATTGATTGTAATGCAACTGTTGGACGAAATTCAGATAAATCTTATATATCGGTTACCCATATCAGTGTGGAGAGCAAGAGAAAATTTCCATTTGGCCTTGTCCCAAGGTGGGTGAGGGAGGCTGGTGTGTGCGTGCATGCGCGCGCATGTGCATGCATGTGTGTGTGTCTTTCAAAAGGTCAAGCAATTGATTGTAATGTGACTCCGCCGAAACCGTTGAACAGAAAACAAACAAATTTGGTATGTCAGTTACCGTTATGATTGCAGAGTGCAAGATGAGAGAGCAAATTTTCATTTGGCCTAGCCCCCAGGTAGGTGGGCGAGGCCAGTGTGTGTGTGTGTGTGTGTGTGTGTGTGTGTGTGTGTGTGTCTGTGTCTGTGTCTGTGTCTGTGTGTGTGTGTGTGTGTGTGTGTGTGTGTGTGTGTGTCTGTGTCTGTGTCTGTGTGTGTGTGTGTGTGTGTGTGTCTGTGTGTGTGTGTGTGTGTGTGTGTGTGTGTGTGTCTGTGTCTGTGTCTGTGTCTGTGTGTGTGTGTGTGTGTGTGTGTGTGTGTGTGTGTCTGTGTCTGTGTCTGTGTGTGTGTGTGTGTGTGTGTGTGTGTGTCTGTGTGTGTGTGTGTGTGTGTGTGTGTGTGTGTGTGTGTGTGTCTGTGTCTGTGTCTGTGTCTGTGTGTGTGTGTGTGTGTCTGTGTCTGTGTGTGTGTGTGTGTGTGTGTGTGTGTGTGTGTGTGTGTGTGTCTGTGTCTGTGTGTGTGTGTGTGTGTGTGTGTGTGTGTGTCTGTGTCTGTGTCTGTGTGTGTGTGTGTGTGTGTGTGTGTGTGTGTGTGTGTGTGTGTCTGTGTCTGTGTCTGTGTGTGTGTGTGTGTGTGTGTGTGTGTGTGTGTCTGTGTCTGTGTGTGTGTGTGTGTGTGTGTGTGTGTGTGTCTCAAAAGGTCAAGCAATTGATTGCAATGCATCTACTCCAAGACCATTGGATGGAATTCAATCAAATTTGGTATGTGAGTTAACCATATGATTGCAGTTTTAAAATTTATCATTGGAATGACTGGCTTGATAAACGAACCAGTCATTTCAGTGGTAAATCTTTAAAAAAACAGTCTTCTCTTGTTCTGCAAATGGACATGCATTTCCTATGAGAACATTGAAGGTTTCTTGAACAAATTTGAAAGTTAAATGGTTAAAATGACCCCATATTTTGGGCCCCACCATCACTCTTACCATTTGGGAGGGGGTAATGCCATCCTATGTCTATCTGTCTGTCCTGAGTTGTATCTCCAAAACCGCTGATCTGATTTGGCTCAAATTACTACACAATGAAGGAACTTGCCGTGCAAGAGGATTTCCATAGACTGGCCTTGGTCGGATACAATTCTGGATCTGCAGATATCTCGGAAACTATTGGTCTGATTTGGCTAAAATTTTAATGCACATAACGGGGGATAATGCACTACGATTTAGGGCTGGGCGGTTTGGCCTAAAAGAAAACCGGTGACGGTATCACTAATTAAACTGGTATTAACGAAATACCGGTTTACGGGGTTAGAATGATCGAAAATAATTTGAAATACGAAAATATGCCGTTTTCATTAGCTACAGTACATGTATTTTGCGATTTGACAACTGACATAAATTGCCACGAAATTAGAACGGTAACTACGTATGACTGCTCACTTCGACGCTATCTATCTCAAAATAGTAGTTAAAATAAGTAAAATAAATAAAGTCTGGTTCACGTGATGTCGTGAAAATAACACTAACTACTAAAAATGTTGATTTTCAACACCGTTATTAGGTAACTAATCGTAGTATCACACCCAACTTTTGGGTGTGATATGAAAAAATTTCAAAAATATCTAGAAAATCCGGAAAATTTGAAACATTTTACAATGTGACAAAAACAGGAGGGGGAGGGGGAGGGGCGTGTGCAATCTCTGATTACTCTTGTTTGCATCATGTATCAGTACAAATGTATCTACATGTACCTGTTAACCATTTAACTGTCGGGTTACTGAGTTTAGGCAGACGATATATTTCAGTCGGACATTATATTCTCTGGACCAGCTAAATATTTTGAAAACAATTTGACTGAAAGTTGTTGGTGGCTAAGCCACCAACAACTTTCAGTCAAATTGTTTTCAAAATATTCAGCAAGTCAAGTTTTTGCTCATTGAAATTTTTGTCTGGTGGACTGCAGCAGTGAGACAGTTAATGGCTAAGCCAGCCAAAACCAGCCTCTGCAGGCTAAGAAGCCTATTTTTGAAAGTTTGCAACTCGAATGACTGGTTTAATAATCAAGCCAGTCATTCCACTGGTAAGTTTTCAAAAATAGGCTTCTCCAAATGGTCATTCAATAAGGGTTAATACGTACAGACCAGAAATTTATGATACGGAATATTCTGTTGAATATCTTGAAACAAATTTGACTCGGAGCTGATGTTTGTTGCCTATGCCAACAACAATTTCCAGTCAAATGAGAGCATTTTATAATGAGATGGCAGACTATTCACGCTGTAGTTTTGGATTTTCCAGATTAGTTTTCGGAGTATCCAAATTTTTAAAAGATTTTTTGCCTTTTTTCCAATCACGACTAAGGCTGTGGAATCCCATGCACTATGCATGGCCACACCCATTTCTTATGTAAAAGTTTGAGCCAAATCGGACCAGTAGTTTTCGAGATATCTAAAAATCCAGAATTTCATCCAATCAGGATCTGTGTTCTTTTATCCACATCTCCGCAAACGTCTGTAAATCCTCTTATACAGCAAGTCCCTTCGCTGTGTTAGAATTTGAGCCAAATCAGATCAGCAGTTTTTGAGATGCAGCTCCGGACACACAGACAGACCTGATCACATAACCCTCTTATGGGGAGAGTGTCATGGAGGATTATCCAGTTTCTAAGTCAATCATTATGATGTCATAATCAACTAAGGCACATGTAGGCTGAAGTCATAATCAGGCATGTCACGAATGACTTGATTTAGTTCTGTCATAAACGTTTAATAGTCCTTCAGGTTGTATGAATTGTATGTCTTTACTATTTAATAAACATTATATTGAATATTTTGGAAGTAATTTGACTGGGCGCTGTTGCTGCCTATCACCCAGTCAAATTATTTTCAAAATATTCAACAGCTTACCTGTCTAGTTTTCTGGAAATTTGAGATTCAGAGACTACAGGGATCGATTGATCCCAACACAGGGCAAAGCAAGGGTGGAGCTTAGCTAGAGATTGGCGGGGAATGGCTAAAACTGGTTTCATCCATTTTAAGTTCAAAATATTCAACAGCTTTCCTGTACAGTCATTTTGAAATTAAAACACTCATTTCAGTTGTTACAGATTAAAGTGATTACCCCTATACTAACTAGTGTCTCCTCTTTGTTACTTCGCACAAAGGTGGTCTTTATTGACAGGTTTATCCACAGTACAAAACACTGTCCCTATACCGCTTATTGAATATTCAACAGATTAAC
Organism: Chaetoderma sp. LZ-2023a; assembly: GCA_034401795.1. Taxonomy (NCBI): domain Eukaryota; kingdom Metazoa; phylum Mollusca; class Caudofoveata; order Chaetodermatida; family Chaetodermatidae; genus Chaetoderma; species Chaetoderma sp. LZ-2023a. The sequence goes on from CM067359.1 coordinate 83,191,265, forward strand.
CAATCACTGATGCGTGAAATGATTCGTTCAACAAAACAACTTGTATTTTGAGCGATATTATTTCAAAAATTGCCCTTTTTAAATACCTAATAAACACATAAAAAATTAATATGCAGATAGCTTTTCAATTTTTATTATTTATTTTCTGTTTTTGGTCAGATTTCTGCACGACTGAGCGACGCACAAAGTAATTATGCCATGAAACAAATGCCAAATTAAGAATAATATAATTATTATTCCAGACAAATTAAAAATAATGTGGAATAAATTATAACAATTGTAGCTAAATCAACAAATAAGCCGATGTTATCATCTATCGCAAAAACAATTTATTGACGATTTATGCAGATTAATATAGGAATAATTCGATTGATAAATAAATAGATTCTGTCATCAACTACATGCATTTTCATTGAAAGCTCCTAAAATACTGGATCATAAAATCGTCTTAAATAATTATCCGTCCGACTGCTGAGTCTTTGTAAACGACATACTTCCAGGGGCTATATCTCTGGACCTGATAAATATTTAGAAAAGATTAATCCACCATTAACTTTCAGTGAAATTGTTTTCAAAATATTCAGCAAGTTTTGCCTACTAAAATTATTGTCTGGTGGCTTGTAACAGAGGCACTTAATATTAACACCACCCCCTCCCCCACCCACCCCTATGAATTCCCAGAATCCCAATTTCAAAGTCACTCCAGGTAAGCTGTTGAAAGGTTTGAAATAAATTTGACAGGAAACTGTTGCTTCATAATGGCAGCAACAATTGCAGCAACAGCTCCCAGTCAAATTGGCTTCAAAATATCCAATAGGATATTTATTAAATTGTAATTGAGTTCGTGAATTTGGTATTTCGGGAATCAAATGGTTAACTGACCAGAATATAGGGAACAGCAAAAATAAGCACAACTGCCTGATGATAGGCTGTATTAGTGTTGGAATGGTCCGGGTAATAAGAGCAATTTACTTTCAAAATATTCAACAGCTTACTTCTTTGATTGACTTAACACTTTACCCCTCATATCAGCCAAAAATGGCTTCAGCAGTGGTCTTGAGAAATGTCCATTTGCAGACCAAGAGAAGAGTATTTTTGAAAATTTACCACTGGAATGACTAGCTCGGTTATCGAGCCAGTTATTCCAGTGGTACATTTTCAAAGATTTTCTATGAGAAAATTGAAATTAAAAAGATAAGTTTGAGGGTTAAAGGGTTAAAATCGAGATTCTGGGACTGCAGTATCTAATGGGTTAATATGCACCAGTGGCATTTCTTATAGCAATGAAAAGTATTTTATCTAACACTTTAGCCCTCAAGTGGGTAAAAAAAGACGTTTGCACTGATTGTGACAAATCTCTATTTGCAGAACGAGAAGACAATTTGTGAAAATTTACCACTGAAATGGCTGGCTCGATAATTGAGCCAATCATTCCAGTAGTAAATTAAAAAAAGTAATCTGTTGGTCTGCAAATGAACATTTTCTATGAGAAAAGAAATATTCTTGAATAAATTTTGAAGAGTAAATGGTTAGCGGGTAGAAATTTCATAATGATAACAGATGCCTCATCCCCCTACCTCTATATCAGCTTCTAATCGTCTTTGCTCATAAATATCCTCTGCTTCTGTTCGTTCATCCTCAGTGAATTCATCCTTATCGAGGCGCTCCAGTCGACGCAGTGCAATAAGTACTTCTAAACGGTATTCATCCTCCTCGGACATGGGATTTTCTGAGAGAAAACATACAAAATTGGCCAATTATTGTACTTTTTAGCCTAACTATTGTGTAGCTTATATATTTCCATATTGAATGTTATTTGTAGACCAAGAGACTATTTTTTTTAATTTTGTACTGGGATGACTGGCTCGATAACTAATCTGATTGACATCTGTGATATTTAGAGTATAATAAAATGGACCTTTCCACTTTATATGATTGTCATAATCAACTACCTGACGTGTAGAATGACATCACAATCAATGGCGTCATTATGACATCATGAATGACGTAGATAACTCCATCAGGAATGCATATTTGAAGATGGACTATGTGTTGTTGTACGAATTGTATGTCCTTACTATTTAATAAATAGTCTGTTGAATATTTTGAAACTAATTTGACTGGGCACTGTTGCTGCCATAGGCAGCAACAGCACCCAGTCAAATTAGTTACAAAATATTCAACAGCTTACCTGTATAGTTTTCAAGAAATTGGTAGTTAGGGCATTCGGGGATCGATCAATCTCAACACGGCGAAGTGTGGGTGGAGCTTAGCTAGAGGTGGGCGAAGGCATAGCTAAAACTAGAAAGGTCTATTAGCAGAGATGGAGATACCTTTCCAACATGGTCACACATATCAGGGTTCATAACCAAAGCGTCCTGGCGACATCAGACATTATACAATACGTACCAGAACAGACGAGAGCTCTGAGTAACGGCAAACATTTCAACTTAGTTAATTCCTTCAAAGACGTCAAACCGTTCCCTCTGTAAAATGAATAAAACGAATAAATCACACCCTCTCAGTGTGTACATCTCAATTTTACACAAGAGTCTTAACTCTTTTTCAACCCAAAAGGCCAAATACGAAAAAACAACTCAGTCAATTTGTTTACTGTCCAATTTGCTGGATTGTTTACATCCATGGGTGTAGACCTCGCCCATTTCCCTCGTCCGCAGGATGGTCATTTTTTCATGTAATGTAGCCTAAACAATCGTGCTATAAATTATGCAGAGCTTGACTAAGTCTTACACTAATAACTGAACTGAGCCCTACTGCTACTAATAGACTGTATAATATATAAATTATAACAAAGTTATTTTGCATGCATAGTGACTTTAGATCGCTTTTGGACAAAGGCATATAAGATGGTGAAGTGAAAAAAGAGCAAGGCTTCATTATAAACTGAATCACCCCCCCCCCCCCCCAGAGTAATGACAACATAATCAGCTAAGCGGCGTGTAGGATGATGTCATAATCATTACATCTTAAATGATTATATATGGGCCCGTCTTTAACTCTTCAGTCCGACACGTTGTACAAATTGTACGTCTCTACTATTTGATAAACATGCTGTTGAAATGTTTTGAAACTAATTTGACTAAATAGGCAGCAACAACACCCAGGCAAATTAGTTTCAAAATATTCACCAGCTTACCTGTATAGTTTTCTGGGAATTGATAGTCAGGGAGTTCAGCGATTGATTGATCCCAACACGATGGAGGTGTGGGCGGAGCTTAGCTGAGATGGATGGGCCATTGCTAAAAATGGAAAGGACCATTATGAGGCTGCCTAGGTTACGTGTTTGACCACGTGAAAAATCTACAATAATCTTAATCCAACACATTGCAAAATAGAAAAGTTTGTCAGTTAAATTATTATAGAAGATATATTTATTGAATGAAATAATAAACGATGACTGTGAAAACAGACAGCTATATAAGTTATATGTAGCCTATATATGTACATACCTGTAGAAATTGATATATCACTGTTTTGTTTGTACGAATGTGACAATAATATTGTTGTAACAGGTAAAAATCAAATGAGAAGTGACCTCTACTGTTGGTGAAAACTGGTGGCTTAATTTGGTCTGATGGTATGGTTCAAATTGTAATAGATCTTAACAATATATTCTGACCACATCCTTGTGCATCATGGATACCCCCCCCCCCCCCCTCCCCACCTTTGCTGGTTGGTCTGTTGTTTTATTAACCACTAAAAACAGTTACCGTTCAATCACTACTTACTAAATCAATTCTCTGCATTTAGCTACCAGAATAAGATTTTTATGCTTGCATACACTCCTTCCCATGCCTATTCCTATTAATATGGACCCTCAACCAGGCTACTGGGTAGGTCCATCTCCAGTATATCAACTGATACAGACTGGCACCAGTCTGTACTCACTCCACAGTGACGCCTGTCACTAAGCGCGCTTACGCATGCGCACTGGAGCCCAAATAGAAAACAGATTCACTTTTCTGAATTTAAGTGCCAAATATTATAGGCAAATTCTCAAATCAATTCCATGCGGGGTGGCTGAGGCCGGGTCGTAGTGATTGAACGGTAAGTATGTTTTTATAGTGGTTAATAAAACAACAGACCAACCTGCAAGGGGGGGTCTGTGGGGGGTTGTTATTACACCACAAAAACATCCATTACCGTTCAATCACTACTTGCTAAACCCGTATATTTGGTCAGTTCCCCACTTAAAACATCAGGTGGGAGGCGATTTGAGAATTAACAAACATGGATAAAAATCACACCAATCTTATCCAAAAGTTAATAACACAAGATAATAGTGCCTTTAAGAAAATCACACCATGATTATCAAACAAGGAAAACTTGAACTTAGAGATAAATAAAAACCAAAATAAACTCTCACCATTTCTTACAGACTCACAGTCTTAACGAAAATGGCGGGATGTGCTTGGTAAATGGTCTTCGGCTTATTTTGTTAAAATCGTAATATTATGAAAGAAGGAGGCTGCTGCACTCTGATCTTTCAGATAAAAGGTTGAAAAGGGGATTCAGATTTCCATCCTGCAACCTGCATGACTTCATCTAAATCCGAACCGGCAAAAAGCGCAAAAGAGGAAGCCATTCCTCTAACATTGTGAGCTTTAAAATGGAAGAAAATAATTTGTTCCGGAGAAACAATCTCGAAACAAAGCTAAACCGTCTCCCAAATCCATCAGGATATCGAACACTTTGAGACTGGCTTAGCTAACTCTTCCACATAAGAAAACCATAAAAAGGGACGGATCAAATCATTTGAAATCAGTTCGCTGGTGAACATTCTTAATGCCCTAACAGGACACCAGAATATGCGGATGGCGATAACGACGATAATGATTTTAAAATGATCGGACTATCAGGAAACCGGTTAGACTGAGTTTTAGATAAAAAATCCCTTCTCGGATATAAAACTAAAACGCCTCCTGAAACTATAAATCTCTCCCTTTCAGCAGAAAAAGCATGAATTCCTGAACGCCTTCTAGAAGAGGCCGTTAATACTAATAGATGAAAGATGTTCAACATGACGGCCTGCCGGCACTTGAAGAACCAAAGCCAAGTTCCATGAAGGTAAAGGCTTCGCTATCGAAGGACGAATATTGCCTAGACCTAATAAAAACTATTAAAGGTCTTAGTGTCCTTAACATCAGCATACAAGGAAGAGAAGATGCCAGAGAAAATCTATATCCCCTAACCGTATTAGCTGATAAATGTAAGGAATCAAAAAGATATGTTAAAAAGTCTAATACTTGGGGAATAGAAAAAGAATCCGGCACTAGACCTTGGTCTGAACAACATTCTCCAAAAATTTTAAGTCGACACTTGTAAACTCTGCAGGTCGACTCTCAACTGGAAGAATCGATAAATACCGGAGGTCTTGAAGAAATTTTATTCTCGTAGACTTTAGTTTCATTATACTCCAAACACACAGACTGAAGATTTCTGGGTTTGGATGAAGACAAAAACCTCTTACTTGAGACATAAGATCCTGGGAGAATGAAAGAAGATGAGGAAAAACTACCAGGAGATCTAGAAGGTCTACAAACCAAATCCTCTTTGGCCAAAAAGGAGCTATTAAAAGAATCTCACAGATTTGCTCCTTGACCTTCTTCAACAATAACGGAATCAAAAACGTTGGAGGGAATTCATAGGCGAACATTCCTGTCCAGGACTGATACAAGGCATCCACTGCCAGGGCTTGACAATCCGGAAAAGGACACATGAAAGAGGAGATTGAAGGAAATTTCAATTTCCCTTTCTCCGAGATCTAACAATACTCACCATTCTATTACTTGTGATACAGCTAGCCCTATAGACTTAATATGCTTTACCGACCCCTGGAACCGGGTACTCGGCTCCCAACTGCCGAGTACCCGTCTGCCATGAAGCTCATATTGTTTGCATAGCCACCAAACAAGAGATACCCATGGCTTGCCTCCGTGGGGCTGGGAGGCTGGGCCCGTAATAGAATGGTGAGTGTTGTTAGATCTCGGAGAAAGGGAAATTGAAATTTCCTTCATTCTCCTTCGATCAATACTCACCATTCTATTACTTCTGATATACACCAGATTTAGTCAGTAACCTGGTGGGAAGGGGCAAGCCGGAACCGAATCACATTCGCATCACTGCCCCCCCCCCCTTTTTTTTTTCTCCTAGGAAAAGGGAGAGAACTCATGAACATGCATCTCGCCTGAACTCACAAATATGCCAAGAGGGTTAACTGCTCTTTGCATATATTAGCCTGGGAATGAGCATGAACATATAAGATGAATGATCATGATATATAGACATAATACAAAAAACTCAATCTTGAATTACCTCATGATATTTGGATTTCAGACGTGGAGCCTCCAACCATTCACTTGTCCGGCCATCAGTGACACAATCTGGTTGATATCCTCTCGCTCGACCATGTCTGCTTCTTAATTCTTTCTTACAAATGCCAAAAAAGGAAGAAGAGCAGTGTGGTCATATAGCTATCGTCTCAAAACAGCTAAAGCGAGTGGATTGGCGAAGTCTGACACATCCCTCATATAGTAATCCGTGAAAAGGACTCACAGTGCCATTGTGCAACAGCCATGATGTCCTTTAATGGAACACCATTGTAAAGGGTGATAGAGGCGGCGACTCCTCTAACATCGTGTGCTCTTGCACATTGCACCTGGTGCCCAGTCACAATCTCATGGGTAGTCTGAATGCATTCGACTACCCAACGAGAGATAGAATCCATGGATGTGGCACCATATGGCTTCTTATGGCAGATCCACAGATGTCTATCATTCGACCATAACGAGTCTGTCCGATTTGTACTTAGTCAAAGCACGGACTGGGAACCAGACACTGGCATCTCGATCAAACCTACTTAGTTTCTGTATAATGATCGGTTTGCCGGGATATCTCAAAGATTGATTCTTTGACATAAACTCTGCTCTTGGCAGTAGACGCAGACCCTCTCTGGAGACAATAAATCGGTCCCTCTCTGCTGAAAGTGCATGGATTTCACTGTGCCTTCTAGCTGAGGAAGCTGCCAATAGAAAGACTGCCTTTAGAGTCAAATGCTTTAGACTAGCCGAACGCAACGGTTTGAAAGGGTGCTTGGCCAGTACATTAAGCACTAAAGATAGACTCCAGGCTGGAATGATTACCGGTTGTCTCGGTCGGAGATTGCTCATTCCCTTCACCATCACACTCAACTGGGCCACCTCTGGACTATCCCTGTTAGCTAGACAAGGGATAACTGATGCCAAAGCTGACTTGTATCCAGCAATTGTGACAGGAGCTAGTCCTGAAAAGAACAGCTCACAGAGAAAGTCTGCTATTTGCTGAATAGTGGAATGAAAGGTATCAATACCCTTTTCTTCACACCTGTCTGCAAATCTGTTAACCTTGTTATATGACTTGAAGGTTGACCTCCTTCTCGCAGCTGCGATGAAATCTGCAGCTTGTCGAGAAAAGCCCTCCGACGTGGAACGTTGTTTGATAACATCCACGCAGTCAATTTGAACATTTCGGGACGCTCGTGTAGGAAGCGTCCCTTGGCCTGGGAGATTATGTTCGGAATCTCGGGTAACTGCACTGGATTTTCCACCAGCAGATCTCAAAGATCCGTGAACCACGACCTGCTGGGCAAAAATGGCGCTATTAGCAGGACCAGGCACGGTTCCTCCCTGATCTTCACCAACATCTTCGGTAGAAGAATGGTGGGTGGGTACGCGTAAGCGTGCATCCCTCTGCAGCTTAATGCCAGAGCGTCTGTATCGACGGCATTAGGATCTGGAATCGGCGAGACATAAGTCATGATTTGAGCATTTTCCCTTGTGGCGAACAAGTCCACGTTGGGTTTGCCCCAATGCTCGAAGATCCTGTGAAGAACTGGAGGGTTGAGAGACCATCTGTTGGCAGAATTCTCAGGAATATGAGCTGCCTTCAAAACAACCGAGTAATTCCTGCACCATTGAATCAAGTGCCACACTTTGTATATATAGTGTGGGTGACTTGGTCCCGCATTGGCGATTTATGTATGATACTACTGTCGAGTTGTCCGACCGTATCAATATCGCCTTGCCCCTGACTTTTGGAAGAAACTTTTCCTATGCCAGTACCACTGCCATCATTTCCAACAGATTGATATGCAGCTGGCTCTCTTGGAGAGCCCATGTGCCCGAGACCTCGTGTTCTCCCAGACAGGCCCCCCATCCCTCCAGCGATGCATCCGTGTACACGGACAGCTGGGGGTGGGGTAGGTGCAGCGAAAACTCTTACTAGGAGATTCTGACGATTTTTCCACCATGCAAGATGCGACATTATTGGCTCCAAAACTGGCACCAGTTTTGACAAGGGGTTCTGTTCTCTGTTTCCACAGAGACATCAGATACAACTGGATAGGTCTTCGCATCGGAGCAGCGTACGGGACTACCTGCTCCATGGAGACCATCATCTGAAGAAACCACCTCGCCTGAATGTGGTTTCCCAATTGAAAACTCTTGAGGATGGCTAACAGAGACACCACTCTGGGCTCTGACGGGTAAAACCCTGCCCTCCTCGAGATCGAATCGCATCCTTAAATAAACGAAATGTTGAGTGGGTGTCAACTCGGATTTCTCCTTGTTGACTATCCAGCCTAGATCTGAGAGCAACTTCAGAGTCAGAGCAGTATCCACCTCTAGCCTGGCTGATGAGTCAATCGTCTATGTAGGTGTGAAGCGCCACGTTCTCTTTTCTGAGAAATGCTGTCACCACAAGGACCACTCTGGTGAAAACCTTGGAGCTGTCGACAGGCCGAATGGGAGGATATAAACTCCCATACTTGATTCTGAAATGCAAATCTCAGAAACCTGTGACAACTCCTGTTCAATGGAATGTGGAAACATGCATCTCTCAGATCGATCGATACACACCACATTCCCTTCCTCAATCCTGCCATTACCGACCTCAGAGTTTCCATCTGAAACCGAGGCATATGGATAAACCAATTCAATGGCCTGAGATTGAGTACGGGTCTCCATTCCCATGAGCTCTTGGGGACAAGGAACATGTTTGAATAGAAGCCTGGAGTGTTCCGGTTTGCTGGTTATATTGTTCCCTTCAGAAGCAAACCTGACACTTCGTTTTGAATGGCTTCTAACTTGTCTGTTTCCCTTGGAACGGGTGTCCAGACAGGTGCCAAAGACAGATTCTGTGGTGTAAAGTCCCACCACTCTGGCATGTACCCCTGGGATAACCATCCCAGGACCAGACTGTCTGACATCACACCTCGCCACGCCTCGACGAAACGCATGAGCCTTCCACCCACTATAGATGCTTCGATGCCTAATGGGGGTGTCTGGCTCGCGATCTGCTCCCCCTCTCTTGATGAGTGAGAGAGAGAGAGAGAACCATTTTGGTCTTGGCTTGGCCGGTCTAACAGGCACCGCTGTTCCTGTCACACAGGTGCGGTCCAGGCAGATGCGAATGGAACCCTCGTACCCTCGGGTACGATCCGCTCCCTTCTGTCCCCCCTTTGAGGACTTACCCTTCCCGCCTCTCGGGCGATCAGGAGCAACATTGGGGAGGGTAAGGGCCCCCACAACCTTGGCTTTCTTCGCCGTAGGCGGCTGAGAAAACCCAGCAGAAAACAGAAGCAGCACTAGGCTTAGCTTTCACCTTGCTTTTGTGCTTTTTCTGATTCTTAAAAGGTTGCCCGGTCAGCGGCTTGACTACAGCCCCTAGTGCGTGCGCTTGACGCACTAGCTCTAGCTGCAGATTAACCGCCAACCGATTCTGCGCAATGCTGGCCGTGTCCTCTAAGATGGCCCGCGCCTGGCCACCAAAGATGCTAGGGCCTGTCAGGGGCGTCCCAAGAAGACGCTCCCTGACGGCAGTAGCTGGACGCATATGGTCAAGGACCATCTGCCTCCTGGACTTAGTCACACACGCCTGCACCCTTGCCAATGCATCCATAGACAGCACCAGGCCATCATTAACGCACGAAAGCACCACAGGTGGCACAGGGTGGCCTGCCCCCGCTTCAGCCCACACCGACTGAAGAAGACGATAAGAGTGGTTGACATCAGTATCAGCCGCAAGTATGGCAACAGATCAACTAAATGACTGCTGTTCGGACATTAAATCCTGGATGACATTGAATATGTTGAAGCTAAATGATGACAAAACGGAGGCCATGCTAGTTGGTCCGGTGATTAGGCGCGCTAAATCAGACTTGACATGCATCACTGTTGGAACAAGCCAAATAAATCTGTCACCTGTGGTGAAAGATCTAGGGGTAATGCTTGATAATGAACTGACCATGGAAAAGCATGTTAATCATCTCTGCAAAGTGTGCTCGTACCAGCTACGTAATATTGGTTGCATCAGACGGTATATTACGAAGGAGGCTACAATCATGCTTATACTGGCGTTAATATCGTCAAGACTTGATTATTGTAACAGCTTGCTTATTGGTGCACCAAAACAACTTATTCATAAGCTACAGATTGTACAAAATACCGCTGCTAGAATCATATCACTCCGCCGAAAGTATGATCACATAACCCCTGTCTTACAGAATTTGCATTGGCTCCCGATCGAGCAGAGAATCACTTTCAAAATTTTATGCTTGACTTACCAATGTGTTTCCGGTACTGCCCCTGCATACTTAACTGAACTAGTACAACCCTATTCGCCTGGTCGATCACTCAGATCTGTCAATCAGATGCTGCTAAACGTCCCAAAAGTAAATTCTACTACATATGGCCACAAAACTTTCGCTTATGCAGCTCCCACCGAGTGGAACAATCTACCACTTAGTCTAAAAAACTCAGCATCATTAGATATTTTCAAATCACAACTGAAAACCACCCTTTTCAAACGAGCATATTCTCAGTAGATATAGCTATTACGCACTAGCGCTTAGAGCACGCATTGTCATGGATTCAGCGCTTTATAAATGTACTTATTATTATTATTATTATTGCTGTCCTCACACCCCCATCACATAGGGACAGGACTTCATTATGGTGTACCTGATCTTTGTCCACCAGTGCCGGGGCGGGGCCACCAGCTCCAACACTCTGGACACCCAGTACCCAGCGGTCATCCTCGGTGACCGATGGGACAACACCATACCTGTCGTATTCCCCCCGTGGAATACGACAGCTCGCCCGCACCTCCCTGGAGGCCGCAAGAAGCTGGCCCTTGGTCATGCGTTGTTTGCTATAAATAGCATCAAGCAACTCCATAAACCTTGGACTGCGGGCAAGATCCCCATCCTAATCGATGCAACCGATGGACGAGGGGGGGGGGGGCATCCTCCTCGGCCGTGGTCGAAACCACAGATGGGTCTACCCTGGCTAGCCAAGCCAGAGCCTCAGACCAATCTGTCTCTGAGGAGGACACTCCCGTGAACACGTCACCCGTTGACATGTTCACGGCCCTACCAGCAACGGCCTCCTGGCTAGGAGCCATTGCTGATATGCCAGGAACTCCGGTACCGTACGGTTCCGCCGCCAGCCCATGGAACACACCAGTCCACGGAGTAGGCCCGCACGGAAAACCGTGCGGACCCATAGCGGTTGAGGAACCGTGGCAAAACACGGGCGCCAACGGCACTCCATGTCTGACCGCCGGACCAGGCGAGATAGGTATGTACCACGCCTGGCCAGCAACACCCGTCACCGTGTCGGTTGGCGGCAAACCAACCATCACGGGACCGGTGCCTGGTACCGGAGTGGCCTCAACCACGGGCGGAGCCACTGCCCTGGCTTGCGCCAAGCCAGCCAGATGGAGGACGGTTCCGTCCAGGACGGAATCGACCTCCATGTTCTCCACCTGCGGCATCACGGGCCGCAGCAACCTCTCCTCCTCGGCCTCCTCATCTTCAGACCCCGAAGGGTTGTCACTAGCCAACGAAAACCGTGGATGCCTGACGGACCAGCCACCGCTACTGGACCACCCGGAGGTGGCCGCAGAGAGACAGAACCCATCAGGCCGGAGCCCGATGGGACTGCCAGGGGGGGCCGTACGAGATGGCTCCCTCGGTAGCCAGTCCAGAACCCTGTCCAAGGACAGTGTCCGAATCAAACATGGGGAGACTGCCCTACAACTTTTGGCAGCAGGGACGACACCAGTGTGGGCAGAACGCTATGCAAGAAACCTTGCATAGCAGGACCAAACCACGCCGGCGGTGCCATCTCCGGTTGCAGACGTGGAACGCCCCCACGGGTCGAAAACGGAAGCTCCACGATTTACTTTCGGACCGCCTGACCCCGCATCAGACCCTGCCAAGTCCTTCTGGCAAGGAACTTAAGCATCATATCGGACGACCACACAGCGCAAACGTTACACCTACTGTCACGATTACAGTTAGTACAGCGGAAACAGACATGGTCCTTGAATAGAACCCGTACGAATTTGTGGCACTCATCACATGATGGCGGGGCTGGCCTATATTAAGCCAAACCTACAATAAGCAAGCAGAATGAAACAGAAATGGAAGGCAGACAATTAACTTTCAAATATATTGACCATAAATTAACTGTAAACCCTCCCGCACCCCACCCCGCAACGTTACAGCAAAGATCGCATTGATTATGACGACAAGAACGAAGCGGGCAATAATAAACCCATACACTGATCCTCAAGGATGTATAACGGAACCAGGAATCATATCGCATAGCATTCGGGGTATATTTACTAATAAATATAAATTACACTCCTAACGAAGGCCAAAACGATATGTGAAGAAACAACAAAATGTAAACAAACTGCTGTAGCACACGGTAAAACCGCAGACCACACATCTAAATCAAGAATTTTGAAACCACTGATCATTGCAAACAGATCGTGATAACACGCAAAACTTGAACATTCCAAAGTTTTCTGGTACCATTTTTAGTACGCAGCACCCAGAACAAGATGTGCGAATTAATGAAAAAACATTTCTGCACATAAACATCCGAGCACCACGGGTGTGACGTCACCCGCTCGGATCTTACGGAGAACGACGTCAGCCGATTTTCGTGTTAAAAACACCGTCAAGCCAACACCTAATTTCATATCTGCCGATCGCCTGTTGGGGTTAAAGGAAGGCGATCATCTGGCATATTTCGTTGTTAACACACGTCCCAGATTCTTTGGGGCTAGAAATTGGAACATGCGACACAGACAAAATTTTGAAGACCTAAGTCTTTTAACTATGGAATAACATGGAAATATACAACCTGGTTATCATTGGTAGCATCCATGGTAATCCAATATATCCTTAGAGAGCGCACAAAGCTATCACAATTACACAGAAAGAAGACTTAATATAAACTCAAGACTTCCAACTGCAAAAAAGCATGTGTCTCTTGTTGCTATGCAAACAAGAATGAGCTATATGGTAGACAGGTTTCTTGGCAGTTGGGAGCCGAGTACCCGGTTCCAGGAGTCGGTAAAGCTTACTAAGTCTATAGTCCTAGGGCCCAGCTATCAGGGCTAGCTGTATCAGAAGTAATAGAATGGTGAGTATTGATCGAAGGAGAACTGGGCATTCCGAGATGACGCAAACAGATCTACCAGAGGACGATCCATAAGACTGAAAATCGCTTTGACAACCGACCTCTTTAACTGCCACTCTGTATGGCCAAATTGCTGGGACATGACAATTTGTCTGCAAGAAAAAATCAGACTGCCTGAGACATGAGAATACACTAGAAGAATCTGATTCTTGCGACACTATAAGAGACGATACAATACTTCTAGACAAAGGAGGGATGACCATGTACCATCCTGCCTGATGATATAAGAAACCACTGTCGAAATGTCCGACCAAATCGAGATTTTGAGACCTATCACAAGATCTGACCATGAAAGGAGATCCTTCTTGACAGCACACAACTCCAGAATGTTGATATGAGCTGTCGACTCCTCCAGGGACCAAAGACCGGAAACCGACAGTGAGTCCCAGACCGCTCCCCATCCCTCCTGAGAAGCGTCTGTGAAGATAATCGCCTGAGGGGAGGACTTTACCAGTGTAACACCCATCAGACACAGAGAACGATCTTTCCAAAAATCTAGATGAGGCATCAAGTGTTCTCTGATGGGAATCTGATAGAAAATAGAGTGAACCGACTGCTTCCAAAGTGACTATAAATACATTTGGAAGGATCTTCTCATCAGCGCCACCCATAAAATAACATTCTCTACGCTGACCATCAAACCTATCACTCTTAACAGAAATCTCGCTCTGACCATGGGAGAAGACAGGATTTCCAATACCACTGATAAAGCCTCTAATCTTGGATCTGAGGGGAAGACTAGACCCTGGGCCAGATTGAAAGAAAAGCCTAGATGCGTAATGATTTGAGAGGGACCTAGGCCTGATTTCTTTAGATTTTAAAACCACCCTAGGTTGCATGCCAGGCTGCAAACCTCTGAAAGAATTCCTGAGAGAAAAGAGGAAGACTGCCTTTACTAACCAATCGTCTATATAACCGTGAAGATGAATAGAATGACGATGTAAAATTCCTGACACGGCTGAGACTAGGCGAGTAAAAAGAAATGGAGCCATAGTCAGGCCCCAAAAAGCATGGCGCGAAACTGCCAAACTCAAACTTTATAAGCAAATCTCAGGAATTTTCAGAAGGAAGGGAGAATGAGAACATGAAAGACGGCATCCTTATGATCGATGGAAATGACCACATACCCTGATCTAGACTGGAAATGATCTGGAAGATGGTCTCCCTCTTGACTTGGGAGTATGAATCGTGAAATTTAATATCTTCAAATTTATGAAAGGATGCCAACCTCCAGATTCCTTGGAAACTAAAAAGATGATTGAATAGAAAACCGGGTCTACTCACCAATGGGGAACATCATCTATTGCCCTCTTGACAATCATGGATTCCAACTCATCTTCCAAGGCAACCAATTTTTCCGGATTGGATGGATTTGGTGTCCATTGGAAGCAAAGAAAGAAGAGGAGAATGACAGATCCAAAACGGTGCATAACCCCAACGTATCTTGGAGAACTAGCCAGGGCCTGCCAATTCTCCCAAAACAGAGACAGGAGCCCCCCCCCCACTCCCCACCAACTGGAATGTTGGGAAAAGACACTGGACCAACTGATCCAAAGGCACAAGAAGAGTGGGATGGTTGATTAAAGGAAGAGAGAAAGTTGGACTTACCTGGGAATAGTCCACACCTTCAAACTCTCTTTCCTTGAAAACCTCTAAAGGAAGAACGACCTCTGAACCTGGAACTAGGACGACGAGAAAGGGACATGCCCCCTCTCGCCCAAGGAGAGAAAAACAGCCTCCCTCGGGATCTAGAACGGGGAGAGGATATGGAATCAAAAACAATCCTCCTCCGTGATCAATCTTGAAGATAGGAAGATGATCGATTAGACTTATTAAAAAACTTAGATGGATAAGCCCCAAATAGGTCTGGATAGAGGCTCTTTCTTCTGGGAGAAGAAAATGGGCTTTTTGCAGAAGAACCCTCTCTTGAGTAGAAGAATTGGTCAAGGAAATCTGAGCCTGAAGCTCCCTAGAAACCTGCAGGCATACAGATTCCGCACGAATAAGACTGGAAGCCAACTATATCCTGACCAAAACAAAAGGTGTGGGGGGGGGGGGGGTGTGTGTGTGTGTGGACTGAATAAGACTATCCTTCAAGGAAAAAGAAATAGGACCTCAGAAACCTACCTATACCTTCTCTTGGAAGTAATGAGACCCAAAGATATGAAGACTGAACTGAGAGCACCACGAGACAGAACCGCCAAGGAACGAAAGACTGTTAACAGAACCTGAACACCACATTCTAGAGACTTAATAACAGCTACAGATAACAGCAAGGAAAAAGGCCGACTTAAGAAGGGATCTGCCAACAGAATCCCAATAAAAAGAACAGAGGAATGATCAATACTGGAAGACTCTTTTAGAGGAAAGAAAACCTCAGGAGGGGCCAGAAAGAGCCTGAGAAGAAGAAACTTTCAAATAAACTCAGGGGACCTGAACAGGAGCATCGATTAATAAGAAAGAGAAAACTCCTTACAGTTAACATCATGTACGAAAAAAACAGCATATCTACTACTACATTATCAACAGGAAGAACTTGAGTAGAAGAAGAATCAGAAGTAGAAAAAACAGACCCGAAAGAAGAAGGGTCAATAGAAAAATCATCCTTAAGAAGAAGAGAAAAAATAGAGGAGATCCACCTGAGAGCCATGGACCAGACTTCCCAAGAAGCTCTGACCGGACAAGAACCTCTTCAGATCCCTGGCCCCGACTGACTAGTGAACTGAGCGAGAGAAGAAAGATTAGGAGATAGTCCAGGAGCTAAAGCTAGGTCAGAATCGTGACGTAGCACACCCAGTATTCGGAAGGTCTGACACTTGCTGTGGCTTGGGGGACATGTCCCACACATTTTAAGCCCTGTTGTACAAACAAATTGTGGTAGCACTAATTAGTTATCCTGATTTCTTTGCATAGGGGGTCTAGGCTTTGGCTGTATCCACAGTGCACAACGATATAAGCATGATCGTGTCATAACTCAAAGTAATATCGTATTAGATTCACCATATATGATATTTAGACGGATATCGACCTAACATATATCCAACATACATTTTGCATGCATATACCAAAGGCGAGGGTGAAATGTGAAGGTTATATTTTATGTATGTATACTAACTCCATCATAGAATCTGTATATCCAGCTGTACCACTGTTGACAAAGCACCCAGGTAATGGTGGTTGGAATGAGACAGATGGACAGAATTGGAGAGTCTGGATGAGAAAATTAAGATGTGCTGAAGCAGCATTGACGACTTAGACGCACTGCAAGAAAATTTCAAAGAGGTGTGTATGTACGTGAATAAATTGCAACAGCTGTTCAAATCCTTTAAAGTTGAGTCAAGCTCGAAATCACACCTGTTCGCATTTTGGAACTCATATTCATATGGTAGAGCTGCTGCTTGGATTCATAAGAGCTGAGAGAACTGGAGATTGGCAGGCACACCTATCTGCTACTGCTGCTATGGTGCCATATTTCTACAGCATGAACAGAACCAATTATGCAAGATGGCTGCCAATATATCTTTGCAGACAAGAAGATGCTTCCAAGTACACATCCCCATGTACATGAACAATTCTTGAATGGAAATCATTCCGTAAGTCGCTCAGACCATCCATTCAATCAAGTGTGGACAGATATGGCCTTAGAGCAATCGATTAATTTGGATTCCAAAAAGCGAGGTGGTATTATTGGAATAACACAAAAGCCAGGAGCTCTGGAGAGGTGGTTTTTAACTAGCCACGAGAGGGCAGCCATAACAACGGTCACAAAGCAAATGTGTGGGTTACAAGATAGTCACATGTTTGGAGTACATAAGGAAATGGGGACTAATCGAAGGAACAGGGATGAAACCGATGTGCAGAAGATACTTTCGATGTTCTCATCAGATATAATGACCAATCCCTTTAAAATTGCGGAAAATGACGACAGCGAGTGTCTTCCGCTTGTAAACATTGCAACTGGCGTGGTATTGCCTAGTGAAATCGCCAAGAGACTTGTTTCCGCCTGTGACATTGGTAAGGAGATTATGGAAAATTTTGTTCAGGAGCGGCTGGACACTAACACGAGAAGCTTTTGGGACACGTTGCCACACTTAAAACTTAAAACATTTGCCAGCCTAGCACAGAAGAAAAAACTCAAAACAAATGATGAAAAAATTCACAATGTGAGATCTGACCGCGAACTATTTGGTCGATTAATTATTGCCGCAAGGTCCAGAGATGTTGATTTAAAACTAGTGATGACGTATGAACTGTCTGCTGTTCCACTATCATTGTCACATACGGATGGGACTCTAAGAAAGAATGTGAAAAGTGTTTTGTTAAGTGAACTAGAAAAGGAAGTAAATGTTGATGGACGGCTTCCACCTGTTGACAAGACAGGCGCAACAGCTTATGTAGTAGATGGCATGGCAATTGTGCAAATGGTTAAAACTGGAGGTACGTCTAGATTTGGAGAATTGGCTGATAAATACTGGCACATCTTTACAGTTCCACTGAATCAAGAAGACTGCAACAGAGTAGATATAGTTTTTGAAAGATATGATAGACTGGAATCTCTCAAAGCGGAAGAGCGGCTAAAACGTGGGTCATCAACAGCATTGGAAGTAAAGATTGCTGGAGAAAATACTCCCGTTCCAAAGCAATGGGCCAAGTACATCAGCAATCCAAGCAACAAAAGTAACCTGGTTGCATTTCTCAGCAAGCGGTGGCGTGATACTGGTCCAAATATGCTATCTGCCGACAATTGCGTCATTCTTGCTGGTGGCTTTAATGATGGAATGGATGTTGTTGTTATTTCAGCGAACAATTCGTCGTATTTGGAAGAACTTCGATCAGATCACGAGGAAGCAGATACGTGTATGATGTTGCACGCGCTACACGCTTCAAAAGACCACATGCGTGTTGTTATACAGTCTCCTGATACAGACGTGGCAGTACTTAGTATATATACGTATCGTTCGCTTCACTGTTTTGAACTATGGTTCCGTAGGGGCACAAAGGACAAATTGCGATACATACCAATACATACAGTTGCTCAAGTACTGGGCCCAGCTATCTGTCTGTCTTTGCCTGGGTTTCATTCTCTTACAGGTTGTGATAGCACTAGTGCATTATTTGGAGTCGCTAAGAGAAAAGCATTCAATCTCTTAAAGTCATCTGAATGTCATCAGCTTAGCTTAGCCCAACTCGGCGAACATGTTGACTTATCACCGAATACTGCAATTCTATGTGAGAAATTTGTCTGTGAGTTGTATACCACCAGGGATGTGGGAAAGACAGCTGATGAAACCTGTTATTGGCTCTTTTGTCAAAAGAGACAAAGAAATGAAAATCTTCCACCTACATCGAATAGTCTAAAGCATCACACCGAAAGGGCCGATTTTCAAGCTCTTGTTTGGAGACGTTCATTGCAAGCTGTTCAGAACCTTCCATCTCCAAATGGACATGGCTGGAGTATAGTGGATGGTCTACTCAAGCCTGTTCTAATGTCAAAGGATCCTGCTCCATTTGGATTAATTGAACTCACATCATGTAGATGTCAAAAGTCTGCCTGCAAAAGAACAGATCTCTGTCAATGCAAGGCTAACAATCTACTCTGCACTGAAGCATGCCTTTGTATGGTAGGTGAAATGTGTGACAATGTTCAGCATACAATTGTCGAAGATGACTCTGACACGGATGAGTATCATTCTCTCATTTGCTCACGTGATAAATATGTCCTGCCAGCTTGTGTAGACATGCACTGCATGTCAGTTAAAAGTTTAATTATGAAAAATGTAGAAAACATGGGCATTGTTGTAGCTAAGGTATTGCTAGTCACAAGAAGACCTAAGTGCCCCAATATGTACAAAGCAACATACGGGTGTCTTAAACGAGGTTGATTATGTATAAATCTGCGATATACGATCACTCCTTTCCATTTTGGTTAAGATTGTATTGATATAACATGCGCTTAAGTTTGTGAAAATTTACCATTGTGAAAATTGTTTGAGAGCTACATTCAACACCTATTGTAAATGGGCTTCTCACGGGTTAGTGATACCACAATTTTCTTGTACAACACGGCTCAGAATATACCCAAGACATCGGTCTAGCATAATATAGACAAACCTTCTGAATACTGGGTGTGCTACGAAACCATTCTTCTAGACCCCTTTTGAAAATTGGCTCCCGGACTAAGAAGAAGAAGAGATGAGAATAGAGGAAACACCTGAGACTGAAGATTCAGCTGCTCTAGAGAAAATAGGAGAACAGGGTCTTCTAGAAGACTCAGGAAAGGAAGAAGCTTGATCAGAAGGAAAAGAATCCAAACCATGATCCAGCTAGAAGACAAGGAAGGATGAAAAAGAGAACTGGCAGAAAAAACTCGAGGGAATCTAAAAACAAGCCAAAACAAAAGAACAATCGAGAGAAAGATCCCTGAACACAGAAAACAGAGAAATCTAAGCGCTATCAACAATTAGAAATTTTAACTCGGGAGAACGAACACCGGAAACAAATGAATCAAGATGATCAAAGGAAGAAGAAAAATAAGAAGAAAAAGATTTAAAATCTGGAGGATGAGAGGAGAAAAAGTAAAGAAGAAACTGAAAATGGAAGTGTAAAATGATGCTCGGATAAATTCTTAGTCGAGGCTAACCGACTATGAAGATCGCTATACCGGAAGTTACGTCCCGACCGGAAGCAGAAGTCTATAGTCTATCCGGATCTAGACCACCCGGAAGTACACCCATAGAACCGGAAGCGGAAGTGTACAGACCGGAATACCAACCGGAAACGGAAGCGCTCCTACCGGAAGGGATAAAAAATAAAAAGAGTCTAGAGACCCCGGCTATTCAGTATGATCGGAAGCACTGCTAAAACGGAAATAGGAACCAGAGTTTGAAGACCCGGATGTTCTGAAAAAACTCGAAGTCAGACCGGATACTAAAAGAACAGACGTAGATCCGGAAAACGGAAGTAATCCCTATCCTGACCTGAATCCACAACAACTGATCTAAGACTTTAACATTAGCATATATGTTAAAGACGGGGGCTTCCGCCGCCGCCACCACTGGGTTTGACCCAGTGACCTGCTCAAGATCACCATCGAGAGCTTATATGCTCTAATTAGTTGCTCTTTGTTCTTTATTCATCCACTAGACCGGAAGTTATGTCCCAACCGGAAGCTGAAGTCGGAAGAGTTTATTAGTCATACCGGAAACGGTCGGAACGGAAGTAAGAACCGGATCTTGAAGACCCGGATGTCCTGCAAATCCGGAAGTCATACCGGAAATGGTCGGAACGGACGGAGCACCAGAAATCGGAAGTAAACCCGAGTCCCAAGGACCCGAATCCACCACAACGGAACAGGAAGAACTAGCAAAACTAGAATGCGGACTGTGGCTATATGGCGACCTATGAAGAATCTTGATGACCGGTATGACCAAAATTTTGGCATTAGCATAATGCTTTTGGACGGGGGCTTCCGCCGCCGTCACCACTGCTTGAGGTTATGCCTATCACCCTCAAGACTAATGTGGGTTTGACCCGGTGACCTGCTACAAAATCACCTTCAAGAGCTTTGTCGCTCTAGACTTGTTTCGGAGACCTGATGTCTTGCATAGACGTTAGAGGAATCGGTATTCCCCATATGCAGGAATGCCCGCTAGCCTTTGGGCTATTGTCCGAATCAGAAGAAACTTCCTGTTTCTTGGCCTCCATGATCGCAGAAGAAATTCTTTCGTCTAAAGATTTAGTCAAGACTACAGCGAAGGATTCAAATCTTGCAAATAAAGCTAAAAAGGCTTCCAAATTCGCCGAAGAAGCCCCCCCCCCCCCTCCGTTGCTGCAGGATTAGACATATTAGAATATTGCAAAAGACACAGCATTGTCTTACTAGCAATGGAGGTAGGGAAAGGACGACCAGAGGGCAGCGTTGAAAGGACGAAAAATCCTTAAAGAAAACTTAGATATGAACGCAGACCACCCTATGCAAAACCTGCACATCGATGGGGTACACGTAGTGCACTTAAAACAGACATGTCTTCCATACTCACAGATTGAGGACGTGCACTTGATTTATCGGTCGTTAAAACAGACTCTTAAAAACGAAAAAAGATTACGAAAGAAGCATACAGCTTAGAATTTCGATAAAAGGAGTCTAGAAACATGCAAACGCCTTTCAAAGAAAGGCCGGAGAAGTTCAAATTCAAAAATTCTATCATAGGGAAATAAACGTAATTCCTTGTAAAGCACTATTTTTTCTTTTAACTGAAAGCGAGTAAGGGCTCACTGGAGTAATAGAGTGTATTTATATGATGATGACTTAGGCATATTAAAGTTGTTACCATGAAAATGAAACCCGACGAAAACTGGTAACATTTATATACATAGTTATAAAGTTCAATATAACCACGAAATACTTCCAAAAACATAATTTTGGGAGGATAGACTTCATAGTAGGCATCTCTTAGCGTGAGGAAGTCCTTAAATAGTAAGCTGACACAGCGCAAAGCTATAAAAACTCTGATAATATTTGTGCAGTTGTTCTGCTTGCAGAATAATTGAAAAGTGAATGTTTCCTATTTGGGCTCCAGTGCGCATGCGCAAGCGCGCTTAGTGACAGGCGTCACTATGGATAGCCTGGTTGAGGGTCCATATTAATAGGAATAGGCATGGGGAGGAGTGTATGCAAGCATAAAAATCTTATTCTGGTAGCTAAATGCAGATAATTGATTTAGCAAGTAATGATTGAACGGTAATGGATGTTTTTCTGGTGTAATAACAACTAAATGTCACCCCGGAAGTTTTAAACTTCTCCTGGGTACAACTTAAATTGATAATCTACAGCGCCCAGTCCCCAGAAGAAGGATACATAATGGCATGTTTATTAAATAGTAGAGACATACAATTCTTACGTGTCGGACTATTAAGAGTTAAAGACAGGCCTATTAAAATCATTTATGACGTAATGATTATGACATCACCTACACGCCGCTTAGCTGATTAATGATGTTAAATCATCGATGGATACTCTGGAAAGGAGGATTGGTCCTGACGGTAATGTTTTTCACAAGTTTTATATCTTAGTACCAAGACAAATATGTCCAGAATGGAGAAAGAAAATGTCCATAATGTAACACAACTCACAGAATTTTTGCATTATCTTCAGTAAGGGTATTTCTTTTAATTCTCACACATGTAAAGCCACCTTTGACACACAATTTGACAAATATCATGAAGAAATCAGCGTTAGTTTATCATTCAGAATGAAACATAGATGTTCCTAGTTTTTATTTAATTAGTAACAATTTTTTTACTTCAAACTGGTGAAAACTGCTCTAAATGTCACACACGGAGTAATTACCCATTAGGATTAATCGATCACTGCACTCCATGATTCTCAATTTCCAGAAAGCCGGTACAGGTAAGCTGTTGAGTATTTTAAAACTAATTTGAGTGGGTGCTGACTGCTGTTGCTGTCTAACAGCGTGGCAGCAACAAACAGAGTGGCAGCAACAGCGCCAGCCAAATTTGTTTCAAAATAAAATGTTTATTAAATGGTAAAGACATACAATTTGTACAACCTATCAGACTATTAAACATTTGTGACAGACTAAATCACGGCATTCATGACGTAATTGATTATGACCTCGGCCTACACGTGATGTAGTTGATTATGCCGTCATATGATTGACTGAGAAACTGGATTCCTCCATTACTTTTTATCATCAGTATGGCACAGATTAACACCCAAGCCTGCCAAAAACACATCTGTAATTGTCATGAGAAATGTCCTTTTGTGGACCAAGTGAGGACTATTTTAGAAAATTCCACACTGGAATAATTGGATCGACAACTGAGCCAGTCATTCTAGTGATCAATTTTCAAAAATAATCTCTTGGTCTGCGCAAATTGACATTTTCTATGAGGAAATTTGAATTTTTTAAAACAAATTTGATGATTGAAGGGTTAACAAGATAATCTTAAAAATAAATCACTATTTGATAAAACTAAGTTTTCATAGCAACATTGCCCTTATTTAATTTTAATTTTAAATTGATTTACCTGACATTAATATATTGCAGCTTTTTCAAATTATCCGCGAGTCCATCGAGTGTCTTCAGTTGATTGTCACGGAGATGTAATGTTGTCAGCTTGTCAAGACGGTCCAGACCTTCTAGTTTAGTGATCATGTTTGCCCCCTGAAAATTGAAACAAAACAAGGAAAAGTTTGTCATGAAGTGAAATTTTTTTCTATAATATAGAAGCATCTCTCCAGATTTATAATGTAATGCAACCATGGAGCTCGACTTTATGACTTCAATGAACTATGATGCTTCACTCAGATGTCATACATAGAAAATAAATATAGAAGGCCTTATCACCAAGAGGCCTAAGGGCCTGCAACGCTAAGCGGGACCATTAGGATTTGAACCATTTGCATTTAAATACCGGTAGGCATTATGGATAATTTTTGAAAAAATCCAATATGGCCCGTGACCCAAGAAATTTACCAATAAAAATTCTCATTTGATATATCAAAGCATACCACCATAGGATCATACGGTACAATGCTTAGTCCGTCATCAATTCACCTTTCCAGAGTATCTATCCATCATCTGACCTCGTATGACATCATAATCAGCTCATCTGATGTATGATGACATCACAATCATCACATCACACAGGGTTCCATATAGACCGTCATAAAATCTCAAAAAGTCTGACACGTTGTCTGAATTGTATGTCTTTGTAATTCTTTGCTATTTACTAAACATGCTGTTGAATATTTTGAAACTAATTTGACTGGGCGCTGTTGCTTCCTTAGGCAGCAACAGCTCCCAGTCAAATTAGTTTCAAAATATTCAACAGCTTACCTGTGTATTTTTTTGGAAATTGATAGTCAGGGTCTTCAAAGATCGATCAATCCCAATATGAGCGAGGTGTGGGTGGAGCTTAACTAGAGATGGGCGGGGCATAGCTAAAAAGGGAAAGGTCCATTAAGCAGTCATGATGAACTTATCTACGTCATTCATGGCATACCGTATTTCACCTATTTGAAGCCTATGGTCTAATAGAAGCCCACCCCCTAACTTTGACATGATTTCTAAGCAGTTTCAAAACAACAAAACTGTATTAGAAGCCGACCCCCTAACTCAGCAGTTTGCATCAGAAATATTTTTTAAGAACAAATTGGTAAAAATAGCTTGTAGTAATAACAATTGTGTCACAGGATCATTCTACTTGACATCGATCTCTGCCCTGATACATTCCCGGACCTCTTGAAATCAATACAGGCTTTGGATTTGTAGATCACGGCCACCTATTAAATTACTACTAATTGTAGTAGGCCATGTAAGTTCAAGATAAAATAAAGATTATTCCACAATTTTTTGTCAAAATGCACGTAAAACACTCTCTAAGCGTGATAAATACCTTCCTTATACAAATATTTTGAGACCAAATTTATGTACCAACAAAATCAGGTAACCAAGGCAGTCTCTCGTATTACGCATTAATTTTTTAATGCTGACCAACATTAAATGATCCAAAATGGAATCAAGAGGTATGACAAAAATTGGTTGAAAGACAGAATTAAAACGAGATAAACAGTTTCCTTATGTTAGGGAGCTTTGGTGCGTTTGTGATTAGAGGCACAGTGTTCTCGCGAGATTTAATGTGCTAACAGAAGTTTGTTATAAAACGGGTACGCATTAATCAGACCAGACCTAAGTACAATACTCAGTTCCTATCGTGCAATGATGATATATAGCAATTACCGAGTCCAGAATATTTACATCTGAGTACTCACTCTAAATAAAGTTCTTATGCGATTGGAGGCGAATCACGTGATTTATATCTTTATGCGACAACATTTTATTTCAAATTCAGGATTCATTTTGATGTAATAAATGACCTTTATTAAAGGATACGCAATATTTAGGTGCTCCAATTTAATAATTTTACTTCTTGAGGTATGCATTAAACATAGTGGTAAGGCGGTGAGAATTTGTACCAGGAAATCAAGTTCCATTTTCTTGACCCAGTTTTAACAGTTTTAGAAAACTTTTTGGAAAACTGTAATAGAAGCCCACCCCCTTTCTCAAAAATGTTGGTATGGAAATTGACTCACTCACTCTTAACATCTATTGTCCTAATAGAAGCCTCTAAGCATCAAATGGGCGAAATACTGTAATGGGTTATGCCATCATCATACACGTAACATCATTAATTATGATGTCATATGACTGACTGAGAAATTGGATTCCTCCATTACATGTAGATAAAGGTTGTTATTTAATTACCAGAAATAAGTTCTTGATATTTGGAACCGTCAGTCCGAGTGTATTTTCAAGTTTGTTACTGCGCAGCTCCAAGGAATGTAACCGTGTCAACCGTGTTGGATCCAAACCTGTAACCTCCTTGATTTCATTGACTGAAATTAAACAAATAAACAGTAGGCTTTTACAATTATTGTATCAATTATTTAACAAGGACAAATTTGTCCAATACCCATGTCGTTGATATATCTCAGTCAGGCCACCATAAGATCAAAATTGTCTATTTTGGAAACAATGTTGTTGAAAGCAGTTGGGCTTTGAGTTTTGACTGTAAAATCAGCATATGTTTTCGGGACCCCACAGACACGCATCAATCCATGTTCGGAAAAGATCGCTCCATTAGAGTTATTGGAAAATGCTTTAAAAATATCTATTTTGAAAACAATGTTGTAAGCTGTTGCGTTGGCCACCAAATTTACATACATGGTTGGGTAACGAACCAGAACTGCAGTTATTGAAGAATGCAAAAATGTCTATTTTGTAAACTGTTGTTAAAACCTGTTGTTGTTGGAATTTAGATTGCAAAATTTGTATATCTGCTCGGGACCCCACAAGCATACTTCCCTCCAAATTTGGAGAAGATTCCTCAAGTAGAACCAGAGTTATTCAATAATGTCTTAACAACAACAACAAGCAATGCGTGCTCACATATGTTATACCCTTGCATCTAGTGACATGGATAAAAATAATCATGATTATTCGATTAATCAGCTTGGGTACAAATTGCCCAGATCATAACAACAAAAACAACAACGATGAAAGATGCAATGGTGTTTATAAATGACCATACATTGCAGGCCAAGAGAATTTTTTTGAATATGTATCAATGAAATGCCTGGCTCAATGCCCAACACCAGCCTGGTCAATAACCAACACCAGCCTGGTCAATAACCAACACCAGCCACGGCAGTCACGTCTTGAGGAAGCTTTACTATGCAGGCCAACAGAACGCATTTAAAAAAATTTTATCACTGGATTGACTGACTCGATGATCGAGCCAGTCATTTTTTTTTCAGTGATAAAATTTAAGAAATAGTCTTACTCTCGGGTTGCAAATGGACATTCAATGACCAGATAATTTTCTTTTCTTCACCATATTTAACTAATCAAAGGGTTAACCCTTTCACGATGAAGACGGCCAAGACCGGCCTCTGTATGGGTCTTCTTCGTCTTTTCGATCGCTGGTATCACACTTGGAGAGCTGTTCTCAAGATGAAATCTGTGGTTTTCTGCAGTTCTTCCACAGGCCCATACAGCTTTTCAGGAGAAGAGGTTGACAAAGGCCAGATCTCTTCCCTCAGCAGCTGATACGTACTGCAACATTGAAGTATGTGCTCTGTTGTCTGTTCTGCTTCTCCACAAGGACAAGCGGGCGACGTCGTAAGGTGGAACCGCCTGTACATGTGTTGGTTTAGTCTGTTATGTCCAGTTCTGAGACGAAAAATGGTCACTTGCTCTGGCCTCGAGAGATGATGGTAGGCATCTTCTGATTGAGGTGTTTTATAGAGTGACTTGATGATAGTCTTCATCTCTGTATGGGTAACCATGTTTTCTGTCTGATTCTCTTCTGCACCCACCTTTGCCATCTTGTCTGCTTCCTCATTTCCTTGGACTCCACAGTGTGAGGGATCCACTGCAATGCTATCCGAAAGCATTTGATGGTTTGTAGTGCTTCTTCAAGTTGTGGCAGCTTACCTTTGGTGATAGCCTCAAGGACGGAGCGGGCATCAGATAAAAAGACAATCTGTGCAATAGGGTCTGCTGTTCTGCTGATGGTATTAGCTGCATGAACCAGTGCTTCGACTTCAGCTCTGTAGTTTGTGCAGTGTTTGCCTGTCGGTATTGCAGCTGACTCATGTTGTCCGTTTGGATACTGTATGTGCAGTCCGGCACCTCCGCTCCTAATTGCATCTTTGGCTGATCCATCTGTGTAGATCCTTATCCATGTCTCCTGAGGGTACATTTCTTCCAGCATGGCTAGGGTCAGCGCCTCCTTGCTCACATCACTGTGTTCATTGTTGGTTGTGAGATGAGGTACTGTGGTGCGAATAGCTATGCTCTCTAGTTTGTTTTCCCAGGGTGGAGGATCAAGGGTGTGGTTTGGGTCTTCTATTTGTGCTGGCAACATTTCTTAGTGTTTCCTTTGAAGTGCTTTTGTCTCTTTCACAAAACTTGATCTTTTAAGTCTTCCTGATGACAGCTGTGCTTGCCTGATCTTCATCGGGTGGTTGTTGAACGATTTGAACTTTGCAGCTTGGATCAGTGCTTTGCATTCCCTTCCTTTGCTAAGTGGGGGGATGCCTGCTGTCTGCTCCATTTTTTCTATTGGTGTTGATCTCATTCCACCAGTGATGATGCGCAGTGCCTTGTTTTGTACTCTGTCGAAGTTCTGTTGATGAGATTTAGCTGCTGTCATCCATGAGCTGGATCCATACTCAAGGTGTGGTCGTACAGCACCTAGGTAGATGGTCTTGAGGATCCTTTCATTGGCACCCCACTTTGTTCCTGCCAGCTTCCTCATGATGTTTAGCTTTCTTCTGGCCTTTGCCTCTGCATTCTGGATGTGCTCCTTTCATGTTAATCTTCTGTCATAGGTGACTCCCAGGTATGTCTGCTGGTCCTCGTACTCGAGTGGAGTACTGCCCAGTGTCAGATTGCCAACCTTGGTTTTGGTGGACAGTGAGAATAGCATGGCTGATGATTTTTCTTTGTTGATGGTAATACACCAGCGGTTGGTCCAAGCTGTAATTCTGTCCAAGGCGAGCTGCATTCTGTACGTGGCAGTCATTGTGCACTCCTCGGTGCACCAGAGTACGAGGTCATCTGCATAGAGGGATGCTTTGCTCCCATTGGGCAGCTCTGCTACAATGTCATTAATGAAGAGTATGAACACAGTTGGTGATAATACTCCGCCTTGTGGCACCCCTTGTCTCAGTAATACATTCTGTCCAGATTTTCCATCCACCAGCACCCTAGCTCTGAGATTGTGTGGGTATGACTTGGTCCATCGGAACATGTTGCCACCGATGCCTGTGCGCCGGAGCTTCACCAGGAGGCCATCCTTCCACACCTTGTCAAATGCCTTCTGCAGATCGATAAAGGCAGCTAGCATCACCTTCATGGCTTGAAAAGTGTCCTCTATGACCTGTGCAAGATGTGTTGTTTGATCTTCTGTGCTCCTGTATCTTCTGAAGCCGGCCTGCTCTGAAACTATAATGTTCTCAGACTCCAGGTACAACTGCAAGCTTGTAAGACTGATAGGATGGTAGCTCAGCACTTTCGTCTTGTTCTTCCCTTTTTTCAGAGTAGGAGACATTCTGGCTTCCTTCCAGCACTGAGGAACCTCTCCATTGGTCCAACTGAGATTAAAGATGTCTAGCAACTTGCAAAGAGATGCATTACCAAGGTGTTGGATCATTTCATTCATAATGCCATCTGGCCCGGGAGATTTCTTCTTGTTCAATTGGCGGATAGCCTTCTTCAGTTCTGCTAAACTAACGTCAACTTTCATTGCATCGTGAGTGTTGGTGTCTGTTCTTTCCTTTTGCTCTTTTCTAACCTCTTTTTGATGCATTCGTGGTATAGAAATGTTGCTTTCTTTTGCATATGCCTTTACAAAGGCATCTGCAGCCATCTTTCCTGTTAGTGTTTGTCCATCTTCTTCAAGAGTAATCTTCTCTCCCCCGACACCCTCATCATTCAGTGCTTTAGTCAGTCTCCATAGCTTTGTGGTGTCTCTCTCTAAATTAAACCCTGCTGTCTTTTCCCTCCAGCTTCTTCTTTTGGCCTCCAGCTTGGTCTTTAGATACCTGGCTTTAGTTTGTTGTAGCGTGAGGTGGTTTTCATGATAGGGATTACCCTCTGCATCTTCTCTGGCCTTGTCTAGTTTATCATGTGCTGCTTGCAGTTCTGTTGTCCAGTAGGGGCGGAAGTTTTTCCTGAACCCTCGAGGAATCGCTTCATTGGCAGCCTTGAGGATACTTGAATTAAATTCCATGACCACATTGTTGATGTTTCTCCCTTCTACTGCTATATTTTGGGTAAGCTCATTGGAACGAATGCCGAACAGACTCCAATTTGCCTTTTTGTAGTTCCACCTTCCAGAAAGAGAGAGGAGGACTGGGCGGTGGTCACTTCCTCCTAACTGCAATCCAACCATGCGATGGGTCTTGAGGAATGTCCATTTGCAGGCCAGGAGAAGACTATTTTTGAAAATTTACCACTGGAATGACTGGCTCGAATTCCTGTTGTAAACTTTCGAAAAGTCTTCTCTTGGCCTGCAAATGGGCATTCAATAAGTAAATATTTTAATATTTTTAACAAATTTAGTCATTAAAGGGTTAATTTAAGGCAGAGAAACCTCCATAACAGCTATCATGAAACTATAGGTACATTAACCCTTGAATTTGTTCAAGAAATTTTTTAATTTTTTCATAGAAAATGCCCATTTGCAGAACAAAAGAAGACTATTTTCTTAAAATTTACCACTGGAATGACTGGCTCGGTTATCGAGCCAGTCATTCCAGTGGTAAATTTTCAGAAAATTGTTTTCTCTTTGTCTGCAAATGGACATTTCCCAAGATGACAGCAGAAGTGATTTAAGCCATTTACATGTACCGGTAACTGTCTAAGGCAGCAATGGCTTCCAATCAAATTCATTTCAAAATACTCAAACAGATCTTCTGTATGCCAGGTTGGTTGCCTTGAAAATGAGATATGGGGAATTCATTGGTGAAAGGGTTAAAATTTGGCAAGAAAATTAAGATTTTTTTCCATTTGCGGGCCAAGAGAAAAGACAAGTTTTATTTACAACTGGAATGACTGGATTTGACTATCGATTAAAAACCATAGAACCTAAATTCATAGAATCTAAATTTCAGGGTCACTTGAGTACAGGTAACGTGTTAAATATTTTCAAACTGATTTGCCATTGGCAGCAACAGTACCCAGTCAAATTAGTTTCAAAATATATAATTTTTTGAAAAGTGATAGTGATAGTCAGGGAGTTCAGGATCCATCGATCCCAACACAGGCAAAGTGTTGGTGGAGCTTAGCTAAGAGACATGTAGCTAAACAGACACGCTAGGTCTTTTCTGATTGGTTGAAAAGAAAATCATGACAGCTAAGAGAGAGCTAAGATACATGTAGCTAAAACTCAGGAAATGTCCATTGATTACGACGTCGGATACTTGAGTGACAGATCTGTTCCCTCCATTTTTTTATGTTCAGTAAACATGCAGTGAAAAGTATTTTTGATATACAATATGCATCCCTATCCCCAGTTTGAGTCAGTCATTCCAGTGAACTTTAAAAAATAGTCTTCTCTTGGACTGCAAATTATGGCCATTTCTGAACACCGACACAGAGGGCATTTTAGGTAGTCTTGGTCATTAAAGCGATGCTAATTTCATCTCAAATGTTGCATTGTACTGCTGAGATTATGGTTTATAGATTCCATATCATTCATATCCTGTAACATTCCCATTTTTGTATCACAATTATTTGCTTTGTAATATCGCGTAAATGTTGAACGGGCGGGCTGAGTGAGTGATTGCCACCATTTTGTCACCTCAAGCGATAGTGTGTGATGTCATATTAGTGCTAATGGATTACGTTCTTTATTATGTAATACTCATCTCATTGAATATTTTGAAACTAATTTGACTGGAGTTAACTTAGTTTCAAAATATTCAACAGCTCACTTGTATGATTGTTTTTATATCACTTTGCAAAACTATAGCTGACACCTCTATGACTGCGTGCATATACCGAGGCAGACACGCTAGGTCTTTTCTGATTGGTTGAAAAGAAAATCATGACAGCCATCATAGGCTGTAGAAATGTATCAACATTTAGCTACTACTGAAGCTTGAATATCTTTTGTTGTCATCATGATAAAAAGCTGAAATGTCAGGAATGGATTATGGGTGGCAAATTCTATCACCTGAATGGTTAATATAAGATAAGACCAAGAAGACTGTTTTTGAAAATTCACCACTGGAATGACTGGCTTGGTAATTGAGCCAGGCATTCCAGTGATAAACTTTCAAAAATAGTCTTCTCTTGGTCTGCAAATTGATATTTTCTTTGAAAACATTGAAATTTTCCTAAACAAATTCACGGCTTAAAGGGTTAAAGGGATGAGATAACAAATTGTTACTCACCCACCGGGTTCTGGGGTCTGTCACAAATAGTACTAGCTATGGTCCATTTCTAGTAGCCACGGACTAGGGTTTATTTCAACTCCTGGGCATAATAATCTTAGGAAAGGGGTGCCTCTATTTTCAATATTATTTGGGATCATTATGGCACTCAATGTGTGATAATGGAGGAATTCAGTTATAGTTACGCCCCACTCATCTCTAGCTAAGCTCTGACCATGTTTTGTACGTGTTGGGATCAATCGATCACTGCATTCTCTGAAAATCAATTTCGAAAACTATACATAAGTTGTTGAATATTTTGAAACTAATTTGACAGGGTGCTGTTTCTGCTGCCTAAGTCAAATTAGTTTCAAAATATTCAACAGAATGTTTATTATAAATAGTAAATACATACAATTTTTTATTTATATATAACTCGACAGACTATTTTAGCATTTATGACAGGCATAATTACGTCATTTATGACGTAATTGATTATGATGTCAGCCTACATGTAATGCAGTTGAATATGACATCATATGATTGACTGAGGTTATTGAGCCAGTCATTCCAGTGGTAAATTTTCAAGAATTATGTTTGCTTGGCCTGTAAATGAACATTGCACGAGACCACAGCAGAGGTCAGTTTTGGACGGTATGACCATTAACCGTTGCCACACTGATGTCAATATTCTATCTTTTCCTGTGTCAATAGAAGAGAAAGTGGTGTACATTTTTCAACAATTTTGGTGGACGATGTTACTGTCAATGACAGCACCATCTCCTCAATACATGTGGGAATTCTGCTAGTACTATCCTTTCAAAGCTCATGCTTGGACTACCAAAACATTAATGCCAAACAAGTCCTAACATTCCTATTTATTAGCAGAGACAGACCTGGCTTTCAAAAATTATGAGTCAATAGATTAGCCAACTACCTTTTTCTTAGCCAAATCTTAACTATTTTAGTCAATGTTTTCCGATGCCCAATTATGACCCATCACCACCAGGTAATCATTTCAGCTGCACACTGCGTACACTAGATACAAAATATTTTGAAACTAATTTGCCTGGAAGCTGTTACTGCTAAGGCAGCAACAGTTTCCCATCAAATTAGTTTCAAAGTATATTCAACAGCTGGCCTATATGGCTGCTTTTAATCCGAGATATTAGGATTTGAGGGCTTATTTGGTCGCAATAAAAATGTACATGTAATACAGCCATTGAAGTTCGCCACAGCAATCAGCAAAGCCATGGTAAAAGCGGTGGTAAACTTAATTTCCCAGAGCAAATATTTGCCGTGGAAGCAAATTGCAGGCCTAGCTACTTTTATGTGATATTAGCATAGATATCAGGTATCAAATAGGATGTCATATTAAAGCAAGGTTCTACAATTCACCAAAAGTAGAGCAGACATTATAAATGATGAAAGCTGAAAAAAATGCCATACAGTTGTGCGATGGTAAACCAGTTCTGCAACAGCATTTTTGTGCCGTGACACTATTGTCGGGATTTCAAGGACTGTAATATAAGTACATGAACTAGTTAGTAGTTACATACATTACTACTAATTCACATGAGCTTATAATACAGATGTACGGTCAAGACATATTGTGACACCCGCAATGTCATATACTTACTCACATGCACATAATGCCACTAACAGTTTGTGGAGAGAACCAAACGTAAATTCCACATATGGGCGGAAGAATATCGAAGGGATATTAAAAACACATAGATACTGCTGTTGCTCAACATTTTAATTTGCCCAATCATAGTGCACAGAACGTGTCCTTTAAAATTATACATGTTCTTCCTCATACCCTGAGGATCTCAACAAAAACCTATGTTGGAAAAGAACAAATGAAGTACGGGATACACCCACCCCACACGCCAGATCCCATAGGGACCAACGATGTAGATTGAAGGAAAGTTAAATTTCCCTTTCTCCGAAATCTAACAATACTCACCATTCTGTTACTTCTGATATACAGCTGGCCCTGACAGCTGGCTCTAGGACTATAGACTTAGAAAGCTTTACCGACTCCTTGGAACCGGGTACTCGGCTCCCAACTGCCGAGTACCCGTCTACCATATAGCTCATATTGTTTGCATAGCCACCAAACAAGGGAAATCCATGGCTTGCCTCCGTGGGGCTGGGAGGCTGGGTCCGTAACAGAATGGTGAGTATTGTTAGATCTCGGAGAAAGGGAAATTTAAATTTCCTTCATTCTCCTTCGATCAACACTCACCATTCTGTTACTTCTGATATACACCAGATTTGGTCAGTAACCTGGTGGATAAGGGCAAGCCATAACTGCTACTTTTGCCCCTTGGAGAAAGAGCTAGACTTAAAACTTGACTAAAGGACCTGTAAAATGACCGTCAAGTTAACGGAACCGAATCACATTCGCATCACTGCCCCCCCCCCCCCCCCCTTTTTCTCTTAAGAAAAGGGAGAGAACTCACGAACATGCATCTCGCCTGAAAACACAAATATGGCAAGAGGGTTAACTGCTCTTTGCATATACACATGTATTAGCCTGGGAATGAGCATGAATATATAAGATGAATGAACATGATATATAAACATAATACAAAAAACTCTCAATCTTGAATTACCTCATGAAAAATGGATTCCAGATGTACCGCCTCCAACCATTCACTTGTCCGGCCATCAGTGACACAATCTGGTTGTCATCCTCTCGCTCGACCATGTCTGCTTCTAAATTCTTTCTTACCAAAGTCAAAAAAGGGAGAAGAGCAGTGTGGTCGCTTAACTATCGTTTCAAAACAGCTAAAGCGAGTGGATTGGCTGAGTCTGACACATCCCTCATATAGTAATCCGTGAATGAGGACTCACAGTGCCATTGTGCAACGGCCATGATGTCCTCTAACGGAACACCACTGTAAAGGGCGGTCGAGGCGGCTATTCCTCTAACATCGTGTGCCCTTGCACCTGGTGCCCAGTCGCCATCTCATGAGTAGTCTGAATGCATTCGACTACCCAACGAGAGATAGTATCCATGGATGCGGCGCCATAAGGCTTCTTATGGCAGATCCATAGATGTCTATCGTTCGACCGTAACGAGTCTGTCCGTTTCCTGCACTTAGTCAAAGCACGGACCGGGCACCAGACACTGGCATCACGATCAAACCTTGTTAGTTTCGGTATAATGATCGGTTTGCCGGGATATCTCAAAGATTGATTCTTTGACATAAACTCTGCTCTTGGCAGAAGATGCAGATCCTCTCTGGAGACAATAAATTGGTCCCTCTCTGCTGAAAGCGCATGGATCTCACTGCGCCTTCTAGCTGAGGAAGCTGCCAATAGAAAGACCGCCTTTAGAGTCAAATGCTTTAGACTAGCCGAACGCAACAGTTCGAAAGGGTGCTTGGCCAGTACATTAAGCACTAAAGATAGACTCCAGGCTGGAATGACTACCGGTTGTCTCGGGCGGAGATTGCTCATTCCCTTCACCATCACATTTAACTGGGCCACCTCTGGACTATCCCTGTTGGCTAGACAAGGGATAACTGATGCCAAAGCTGACTTGTATCCAGCAATTGTGACGGGAGCTAGTCCTGAAAAGAACAGCTCACAGAGAAAGTCTGCTATTTGCTGAATAGTGGATTGAAAGGTATCAATACCCTTTTCTTCACACCAGTCGGCAAATCTGTTAACCTTGTTGTTATATGACTTGAAGGTTGACCTCCTTCTCACAGCCGCGATGAAATCAGCAGCTTGTCGAGAACAGCCTTCCGACGTGGAACGTTGTTTGATAACATCCACGCAGTCAATTTGAACATTTCGGGACGCTCGTGTAGGAAGCGTCCCTTGGCCTGGGAGATTATGTTTGGAATCTCGGGCAACTGCACTGGGTTTTCCACCAGCAGATCTAGCAGATCCGTGAACCACGCCCTGCTTGGCCAATATGGCGCTATTAGCAGGACCAGACACGGTTCTTCCCTGATCTTCACCAATACCTTCGGCAGAAGAATGGTGGGTGGGTACGCGTAAGCGTGCATCCCTCTCCAGCTTATCGCCAGAGCGTCTGTATCGACGGCATTTGGATCTGGAATCGACGAGACATAAGTCATGATTTGAGCATTTTCCCTTGTGGCGAACAAGTCCACGTTGGGTTTGCCCCAATGCTCGAAGTTCCTTCGCAGAACTGGAGGGTTGAGGGACCATTCTGTTGGCAGAATTCTCTGTCTGCGAGACAAAGCATCCGCCAGAATGTTCAATCGCCCAGGAATGTGAGCTTCTTTCAAAACAACCGAGTAATTCCTGCACCATTGAATCAAGTTCCACACTTTGATACACAGTGTGGGTGACCTGGTCCCGCCTTGGCGATTTATGTATGATACTACCGTCGAGTTGTCCGACCGTATCAATATCATCTTGCCCCTGATCATCGGAAGAAACTCTTCCAACGCCAGTTCTACTGCCATCATTTCCAACAGATTAATATGCAGCTGACTCTCCTGGAGAGTCCATGTGAGACCTGGTGCTCTCCCAGGCAGGCACCCCCACCCCTCCAGCGATGCATCCGTGTACACGGACAGCTGGGGGTGGGGTAGGTGCAGCGAAACCCCTACTAGGAGATTCTGATGCTCCTTCCACCATACAAGATGCGACATTATCGGCTCCAAAACTGGCACCAGTTTTGACAGGGGTTCTGTTCTCTGTTTCCACAGAGACATCAGATACAACTGGATAGGTCTTCGCATTAGAGCAGCGTATGGGATCACCTGCTCCATGGAGACCATCATGCCCAGCATCTGAAGAAACTGCCTCGCCTGAATGTGGTTTCCCACTCGAAAACTCCTGAGGATGGCTAACAGAGACACCACTCTGGGCTCTGACGGGTATACCCTGCCCTCCTCGAGATCGAATCGCATCCCCAAATAAACGAAATGTTGAGTGGGTGTCAACTCGGATTTCTCCTTGTTGACTATCCAGCCTAGATCTGAAAATAACTTCAGAGTCAGAGCAGTATCCACCTCTAACCTAGCTGCCGTGTCTGCCTTGATCAGCCAATCGTCTATGTAGGTGTGTAGCGCCACGTTCTCTTTTCTGAGAAATGCTGTCACCGCAAGGACCACTCTTGTGAAAACCCTTGGAGCTGTCGACAGGCCAAACGGGAGGACAATAAACTCCCATACTTGATTCTGAAACGCAAATCTCAGAAACCTGTGACAACTCCTGTTCATTGGAATGTGGAAATATGCATCTTTCAAATCGAGCGACACACACCACATTCCCTTCCTCAATCCTGCCATTACCGACCTCGGTGTTTCCATCTGGAACCGAGGCGTATGGATAAACCTATTTAATGGCCTGAGATTGAGTACGGGTCTCCATCCCCCTGTGCTCTTGGGAACAAGGAACATATTTGAATAGAAGCCTGGAGTGTTCCGGTTTGCTGGTTTTATTGCTCCCTTCAGAAGCAAACCCGACACTTCATTTTGAATGGCTTCTAACTTGTCTGGTTCCCTTGGTACGGGTGTCCAGACAGGTGCCAAAGACAGATTCTGTGGCGGAAAGTTCCACCACTCCGGCATGTATCCCTGGGATAACCATCCCAGGACCAGACTGTCTGACGTCACACCTCGCCAAGCCTCGACGAAACACATGAGCCTTCCACCCACTATAGACGCCTCGACACCTAACGGGGTTGTCCGGCTCGCGGTCCACTCCCCCCCCCTCTCTTAACGAGAGAGAGAGAACCAGTTCTGTCTTGGCTTGGCAGGTGCGGTCAAGGCAGATACGAAGGTACGATCCGCTCCCTTCTTTCCGCCCTTTGAGGACTTACCCTTCCCCTTCCCCTTGCCATTCCCGCCTCTAGGGCGATCAGGAGCAACATTAGGGAGGGTAGGGGCCTCCACAACCTTCCTCGCTTTCTTCGCCGGCGGCGGCTCAGAAAAGCCAGACGGAGCAGCAGCCGCACTAGGCTTAGCTTTCGCCTTGCCTTTATGCTTCTTCTGCTTCTTGGAAGGTTGTACAGTCAGCGGCTTCCCTACATCCCCTAGTGCGTGTGCTTGCCGCACCAGCTCTAGCTGTAAGTTCACCGCCAACCGATTCTGCGCAATGCTAGCCGTGTCCTCTAAGATGGCCCGCGCCTGGCCACCGCAGATGCTAGGACCTGTCAGGGGCGTCCCAAGAAGACGTTCCCTGACGGCCGTAGCCGGACGCATATGGTCAAGAACCATTTGCCTCCTGGACTTAGTAACATGCGCCTGCACCCTTGCCAGTGCGTCCATAGACAGCACCAGGCCGTCATTGACGCACGAAAGCGCCACAGGTGGCACAGGGTGGCCTGCCCCCACTTCAGCCCACACAGACTGAAGAAGGCGATAAGAATGGTTGACAGCACTCATAGCTGCCCTCACACCCTCATCACATAGGGACAGGACTTCCTCGTGGTGTCCCTGGGATTTGTCCACCAGTGCCGACCGGGGCCACCTGCTCCAGCACTCTGGACACCCAGAACCCATCGGTCATCCTCGGTAACCGATGGTACAACACCATACCTGTCGTATTCCCCCCGTGGAATACGACACCTCGCCCGCACCTCCCTGGAGGCCGCAGGGAGCTGGCCCTTGGTCATGAGTTGCTTACTATCAATAGCCTCTAGCAACTCAATAAACCGTGCATACAGTCCAATGGACTGGATCCGGGCTGCGGGCAAGATCCCCGTCCTAATCGATGCCACCGATGGATGGGGCGCATCCTCCTCGGCCGTGGCCGAAACCACAGACGGGTCTACCCTGGCTAGCCAAGCTAGAGCCTCAGACCAGTCTATTTCCGAGGAGGACACACCCGTGAACATGTCACCTGTTGACACGTTCACGGACCTACCAGCCATGGCCTCCCGGCTAGGAGCCGCGGCTGACATGCCAGGAACTCCAGTACCATACGGTTCCACCACCACCCCATGGAACACACCAGTCCATGGAGTAGGCCCGCACGGGACCCGTAGCAGACACGGAACCGTGGCCAGACACGGCCGCCAACGGCACCCCCACGTCTGACCGCTGGACCAGACGAGATAGGTGAGTACCACGCCTGGCCCGGCACACCCGTCACCGTGTCGGTTGGCATCAAACCAACCATCACGGGACCGGTGCCCGGTACCAGATTGGCCTCAACCACGGGTGGAGCCACTGCCCTGGCTTGCACCAAGCCAGACAGATGGAGGACGGTTCCGTCCAGGACGGAATTGACCTCCATATTCTCCACTCGTGGCATCACAGGCCGCAGCAACCTCTCCTCCTCGGCCTCCTCATCTTCAGACCCCGAAGAGTTGTCACTGGCGGACGGCTCCCATGCCTGACGGACCGGCCACCGCTACTGAACCACCCGGAGGTGGCCGCAGAGAAACAGAACCCGTCTGGCCGAAGCCCGACGGGACTGCCAGGGGGCCATATGAGACGGCTCCCTCAGTGACCAGTCCAGAACCCTGTCCAAGGACAGGGTCTGTACCAAGCATGGGGAGAGACTGCCCAACAACTTTCGGCAGCAGGGACGACACCAGCGTGGGCAGAACGCTATGCAGAAAGTCCTGCATAGCCGGCCCAAACCATGCCGGCAGTGCCATCTCTGCCACCTCCAGCTGAAGACGTGGAGCGCCCCCAAGGGCCGAACCGGATGCTCCACGATTTAATTTCGGTC
Source organism: Chaetoderma sp. LZ-2023a (assembly GCA_034401795.1). NCBI lineage: Eukaryota > Metazoa > Mollusca > Caudofoveata > Chaetodermatida > Chaetodermatidae > Chaetoderma > Chaetoderma sp. LZ-2023a. Next base: position 83,230,964 of record CM067359.1, read on the forward strand.
CGCCTGACCCCGCGTCAGAACCAGCCAACTCCTTCTGGGCAAGGAACTTCATCATCATATCAACGGACCACACTGCACATACATTACACCTATTATCAAGGTTACATGAGGTACACCTAAAGCAGACATGGTCCTTAAACAGGACCCGGACGAACTTGTGGCACTCGTCACATGATGGCGGGGCTGGCTTGGCCTATAAATAAGCACAAACCTACAATAAGCAAGCGGAACGAGACAAAGACGGAAGGCAGACAATTAATTTTCAAATAAATTGACCATAAATTAACTGTAACCCTCCCGCACCCCACCCCGCAACGTTACAGCAAAGATCGAATTGATTATGACGACAAGAACGAAGCAGGCATAAATACACCAATAAACTGATCCTCCAGGATGTATCACGGAACCAGGAATCATATCGCATAGCATTCGGGTATATTTACCAATCAATATAAATTATACTCCTAACGAAAGCCAAAACGATATGTGAAGAAACAACAAAATGTAAACAAACTGTTGTAGCACACGTAAAACCGCAGACCACACATCTTAATCAAGATTTTTGAAACCACCGATCATTGCAAACAGATCGTGATAACACGCAAAACTTGAACATTCCAATGTTTTCTGGTACCATTTGAGTACGCAGCACCTAGAATAAGATGGGCGAATTAATGAAAAAATTTTCTTCACATAAACATCCGAGCAACACGGGTGTGACGTCACCCGCTCAGATCTTACGGAGAACGATGTCAGCCAATATTCGTGCTAAAAATACTGTAGCAAACACCTATTTTCATATCTGCCGATCGCCTGTTGGGGTTTAAAGAAGGCGATCATCCGGCATATTTCGTTGTTAACACACGTCCCAGATTCTTTGGGGTTAGAAATTGGAACATGCGACACAGACGAAATTTAGAGACCTAAGTCTTTTAACTATGGAATAATAAGGAAATATACAACCTGGTTATCATCGGCGGTATCCATATTAATCCAAATATCCTTGCAGAAACGCACTAGCTATCACAAAAATACAGTTCACAAAAAGACTTAGACTTTAATTCTTAATCTTTCCAACTGCTAAAAAGCATGTAGTGCTCTTGTTGCTATGCAAACAAGAATGAGCTCTATGGTAGATGGGTACTCGGCAGTTGGGAGCCGAGTACCCAGTTCCAAGGAGTCGGTAAAGCTTTCTAAGTCTATAGTCCTAGAGCCAGCTTTCAGGGCCAGCTGTATATCAGAAGTAACAGAATGGTGAGTATTGATCGAAGGAGAATGGTGATTCCAAAATCCGAGTTGTTTTTATGCTAATTCAAATCACCCGGTCATGGTAACCCTTCTATGACGTCTTAATAAACGTCATCAAATGATATCACACTGACTACTACGTCGGCTCCTTTTATGTCAATTGAAATCAGTTAGCCAAAATTGTATGACTTACCTGTACAGGTACCTACAAATGCCGCCATTGCAACACACAGTTTGCCCAATGCGTAAGGCTAAGCAGACATATTCGAATCATACACATTTGATCCGAATTGCTGTTAATGGACAACTAAATCCAATTTCATTTTCTCTGATGAGTATAACTAAACAAAGTACGAAACGCCATAAATCTGAATCACTCCACTTAAGGTTATCCACCAAATGCTAATTATACAACCAAAACCCGAAATATTGGGAATCCTCAAGCCACACGAATGTTGTCTCAGTCAGATTGACAACTAATCAACATTGAGAAAAATTTCCGGTTGCATTTGTAGTTTTTGACGGTTACACTAGCCCTCAGAAACAACAATCAAAACTTTAATAGTTACATGAAAAGATATCTAACGATTACACTAATCCAAGAATCTAAAAATCTGGTTACACAAAAAATATTTCCGGTTACAACAATCAAAAATCCGGTTACACAAAACACAAGTCTGGTTACAAAATGAATTTTCCGGTTACAAATTCAATATTTCCGGTTACAAAGTAGAAATTCTGGTTACACGTAACTGGATTTTCCTCATTCCGGTTACACCCAAGGAGCAACTGTAACCGGGACCGAGAGTATAAAAGCAAGTGCAAAACAGAGCACTGACATTTGAATTTGGATCCAACTGATCCAGCGTAAGAAAACCATAAGAAGAGTTCCTGACCAGTTGACCTAGTAGTTACATAACTATTTATCTTAAGATGTTCATTTTACTGGTTCGATACTTAGAAACAATGAATAATAATATGATTTTAATCATTAGTCAAATGTTTAGCCAATCCTGCTTTTTATTATCCAGATCTTAATTTCATGAGTATTTGTCTAATGTAGCTTTCTAGTTTATCCATCCATCATATGACATCATAATCCACTACATGAAGTGTAGGATGACATCATAATCAATTATAGCATGAATGACTTTGATTTAGTCTGACTAATAGACGCTTAATAGTCTGACATGTACGAATTGTATGTCTACTATTTAATAAAGATGCTGTTGAATATTTTGAAAGCAACAGAGCCCAGTCAAATTAGTATCAAGATATCCAACAGCTTACCTATATAGTTTACCGGAAATTGATAGTTAGGGCATCCGGGGATCGATCAATCACAACTTGGGCGAAGCATGGGTGGAGCTTAGCAAGTGATGGGCAGGGCATGGCAAAAACTGGAAAGGCCCATTGTCTTCCAATCCTGAATTATGTTCAGAATCTTCAACATTATATTTTCTTTTGTTTTTGGAACCTGTTAAATTATTAATATACTTACAATTTAACGAGATATGTTCAAGAAGGGGATGGTTAATTCCCTCTGTATTCATAATTTTATTGTGGTTAAAACTCGCCATCTGCAGATACGGCATTTCATCCATCTTAGCGGATGTCAGTAAATTATGATCTGCTCTGAGCGTGAGTATATGCGTCAAGCTACTAAGTACCGAGATGTCCTTTAACTGATTGTTTGAGATGTCCATGTATCGCAGATGGATGAATGATTTCAACTTGGTAATGTCTGTAATCTCTCTGCAGATGAAATAAAAAGAATTTGTGAATTAAAATTGGTCAGAAAAATTCTAATTTTTGCTTAATGATGATATCAATATTCTATCTTTTACTGTGTCAATATCAAAGAAACTGGTGTACATTTTTTTAACAATTTTTGTGGAAGATGTTGCTGTCTATAACGCCAGCGAAATCTCTTCTCTTGGTCTACAGAAGGACATTTTCCATGAGCAAATTGAACAAATTTTAGGGTTCTAAAGGGTGAATTTAATTTGAAGATTTAAAATTTTGACACCAGAGAGGTAAGGTTTAAACGGGAACACAAACACTGAGGACAGTCACAGCATGCTATATGATGCTTTTGCACATAATACATGTACCGTAGTTTCTCGACTAAAGGCCGCCCTCGAATATAGGTCACAGGCCCAAATTTGACCAAAATCCTCCCCAAAAACACTTGTATTCAAGTATAAGACGCTGTGAAATTTACAAAAACGTACCTTTAAAAATCGAAAATTGGTATCAAAAGTTACCAGCACTCAGCCAGCAGCTGAGCTAAATCCTTGCATGTTTTTGCTTATGTCCACATATGTTCAAGATAAAACAAAGTTTATTCCATACTTTTAGGGTAAAAACCTACGTTAAAAAGGTTTTGGAGTGATAAATACATGCCTTATAATTTCATCACGTAAACATTTATTAAAACTGCTTTGTTTATCCGCCTGTGTTTGGGTGGCTTCCTCTATTCTCTGTCATTTATGTACAAAATCAGTTACAAAATCAAAGAATAATGATAGATTATATTATTAGGCGACATTCTCTTCCCTCCAGCAGATTTGTATCACTTTGATACAACAATGATTCCCGACTCGACAAAATCACATTTTCTGCTCAGACATGTCAGAATTTTGTGGCTTTGACGAAAAATTTAGACCCAAAAAATGTCCTCAAAGAATGTGCTCGATCATAGGATGCACCCCCCCCCCACCCACCCACCCTTCCTAGAACTGCGTCCTTTAGTCAAATTTTTACGGTACTTAAATTATTTGAATATTTTCGAATTCCTTAATATTAAATTCCACCACAGAAAGCCATCTTCAATTTCTCATCAACATGACATAGTGACATCACCGCATTAATGATTGTTATGGTATGACATCATCACTTGAATAGTAATTTGTTGTTAATTATTGATAGCTCAGAACAGCTCATTTAGACACCATCACATTAATGAGATGCAGGAGAAATACTACAGTTTGTTAACCCTTTAATGGCCAAATTTGGTCAAGAAAATTTAAATATCTGCCTATTGAATGTCCATTTACATGCCAAGAAAATACAATTTTTGAAAATTTATCACTGGAATGACTGGCTCGAACCAGTCATTCCAGTGGTAAATTTTCAAAAATTGTGTTCTCTTGACCTGTAAATTGAAGGAAATGTCAATTTCCCCTTTCTCCGAGATCTAACAATACTCACCATTCTGTTACTTCTGATATACAGCTGGCTCTAGGACTATAGACTTAGAAAGCTTTACCGACTCCTTGGAACCGGGTACTCGGCTCCCAACTGCCGAGTACCCGTCTACCATAGAGCTCATATTGTAAGCATAGCCACCAAACAAGAGAAATTCATGGCTTGCCTCCGTGGGGCTGGGAGGCTGGGTCCATAACAGAATGGTGAGTATTGTTAGATCTCGGAGAAAGGGAAATTGACATTTCCCTCATTCTCCTTCGATCAATACTCACCATTCTGTTACTTCTGATATACACCAGATTTGATCAGTAACCTGGTGGGAAGGGGCAAGCCATCAATGCTACTTTTGCCCCTTGGAGAAAGAGTTAGACTTAAAACTTGACTAATGGAGACCTAAAAGGACCGTCAAGTTAACGGAACTGAATCACATTCGCATCACTGCCCCCCCCCCCCCTTTTTCTCCTAAGAAAAGGGAGAGAACTCACGAACATGTATCTCGCCTGAAACACAAATATGCCAAGGGGGTTAACTGCTCCTTGCATATCCACATGTATTAGCCTGGGAATGAGCATGAATATATAAGATGAATGAACATGATATATAGACATAATACAAAAAACTCTCACTATTGAATTACCTTATGATAATTGGACTTCAGACGTACCGCCTCCAACCATTCACTGGTCCGGCCATCAGTGACACAATCTGGTTGTCATCCTCTCGCTCGACCATGCCTGCTTTAGATTCTTTTCTTACCAAAGTGAAAAAAGGGTGAAGAGCAGTGTGGTCACTTAACTATCGTTTCAAAACAGCTAAAGCGAGTGGATTGGCTGAGTCTGACACATCCCTCATATAGTAATCCGTAAATGAGGACTCACAGTGCCATTGTGCAACGGCCATGATGTCCTCTAACGGAACACCATTGTAAAGGGCGGTCGAGGCGGCTATTCCTCTAACATTGTGTGCCCTTACGCCCTGCACCTGGTGCCCAGTCGCCATCTCATGAGTAGTCTGAATGCATTCGACTACCCAATGAGAGATAGTATCCATGGATGCGGCGCCATAAGGCTTCTTATGGCAGATCCACAGATGTATATCGTTCGACCGTAACGAGTCAGTCCATTTCCTGTACTTAGTCAAAGCACGGACCGGGCACCAGACACTGGCATTATGATCAAACCTTGTTAACTTCGGTATTATGATCGGTTTGCCAGGATATCTCAAAGATTGATTCTTTGACATAAACTCTGCTCTTGGCAGAAGATGCAGACCCTCTCCGGAGACAATAAATCGGTCCCTCTCTGCCGAAAGCACATGGATCTCACTGCGCCTTCTAGCTGAGGAAGCTGCCAATAGAAAAACCGCCTTTAGAGTCAAATGCTTTAGACTAGCCGAATGCAACGGTTCGAAAGGGTGCTTGGCCAGTACATTAAGCACTAAAGATAGACTCCAGGCTGGAATGACTACCGGTTGTCTCGGTCGGAGATTGCTCATTCCCTTCACCATCACATTCAACTGGGCCACCTCTGGACTATCCCTGTTGGCTAGACAAGGGATAACTAATGCCAAAGCTGACTTGTATCCAGCAATTGTGACGGGAGCTAGTCCTGAAAAGAACAGCTCACAGAGAAAGTCTGCTATTTGCTGAATAGTGGATTGAAAGGTATCAATACCCTTTTCTTCACACCAGTCTGCAAATCTGCTAACCTTGTTATTATATGACTTGAAGGTTGACCTCCTTCTCGCAGCCGCGATGAAATCAGCAGCTTGTCGAGAAAAGCCTTCTGACGTGGAACGTTGTTTGATAACATCCACGCAGTCAATTTGAACATTTCGGGACGCTCGTGTAGGAAGCGTCCCTTGGCCTGGGAGATTATGTTCGGAATCCCGGGCAACTGCACTGGATTTTCCACCAGCAGATCTAGCAGATCCGTGAACCATGCCTTGCTGGGCCAATACGGCGCTATTAGCAGGACCAGACACGGTTCCTCCCTGATCTTCACCATACCTTCAGCAGAAGAATGGTGGGTGGGTACGCGTAAGCGTGCATAACTCTCCAGCTTATCGCTAGAGCGTCTGTATCGACAGCATTTGGATCTGGAATTTGTGAGACATAAGTCATGATTTGAGCATTTTCCCTTGTGGCGAACAAGTCCACGTTGGGTTTGCCCCAATGCTCGAAGATCCTTCGCAGAACTGGAGGGTTGAGGGACCATTCTGTTGGCAGAATTCTCTGTCTGCGAGACAAAGCATCCACCAGAATGTTCAATCGCCCAGGAATGTGAGCTGCTTTCAAAACAACCGAGTAATTCCTGCACCATTGAATCAACTGCCACACTTTGATACACAGCGTGGGTGACCTGGGCCCGCATTGGCGATTTATGTATGATACTACCGTCGAATTGTCCGACCGTATCAATATCACCTTGCCCCTGATCATCGGAAGAAATTCTTCCAATGCCAGTTCCACTGCCATCATTTCCAACAGATTGATATGCAGCTGGACCTCCTGGAGAGTCCATGTGCCCGAGACCTGGTGCTCTCCCAGGCAGGCACCCCCACCCCTCCAGCGATGCATCCGTGTACACGGACAACTGGGGGTGAGGTAGGTGCAGCGAAACTCCTACTAGGAGATTCTGACGCTCTTTCCACCATACAAGATGCAACATTATCGGCTCCAAAACTGGCACCAGTTTTGACAGGGGTTGAAGGAAATGTCAATTTCCCTTTCTCCGAGATCTAACAATACTCACCATTCTGTTACTTCTGATATACAGCTGGCCCTGACAGCTGGCTCTAGGACTATAGACGTAGAAAGCTTTACCGACTCCTTGGAACCGGGTACTCGGCTCCCAACTGCCGAGTACCCGTCTACCATAGAGCTCATATTGTTTGCATAGCCACCAAACAAGAGAAATCCATGGCTTGCCTCCGTGGGGCTGGGAGGCTGGGTCCGTAACAGAATGGTGAGTATTGTTAGATCTCGGAGAAAGGGAAATTGACATTTCCTTCATTCTCCTTCGATCAATACTCACTATTCTGTTACTTCTGATATACACCAGATTTGATCAGTAACCTGGTGGGAAGGGGCAAGCCATCAATGCTACTTTTGCCCCTTGGAGAAAGATCTAGACGTAAAACTTGACTAACGGAGACCTAAAAGGAACGTCAAGTTAACGGAACCGAATCACATTCGCATCACTGCCCCACCCCCCCTTTTTCTCCTAAGAAAAGGGAGAGAACTCACGAACATGTATCTCGCCTGAAACACAAATATGCCAAGGGGGTTAACTGCTCCTTGCATATCCACATGTATTAGCCTGGGAATGAGCATGAATATATAAGATGAATGAACATGATATATAGACATAATACAAAAAACTCTCACTATTGAATTACCTTATGATAATTGGACTTCAGACGTACCGCCTCTAACCATTCACTGGTCCGGCCATCAGTGACACAATCTGGTTGTCATCCTCTCGCTCGACCATGCCTGCTTAAGATTCTTTTCTTACCAAAGTGAAAAAAGGGTGAAGAGAAGTGTGGTCACTTAACTATCGTCTCAAAACAGCTAAAGCGAGTGGATTGGCTGAGTCTGACACATGCCTCATATAGTAATCCGTAAATGAGGACTCACAGTACCATTGTGCAACAGCCATGATGTCTTCTAACGGAACACCACTGTAAAGGGCGGTCGAGGTGGCTATTCCTCTAACATCGTGTGCCCTTGCGCCTTGCACCTGGTGCCCAGTCGCCATCTCATGAGTAGTCTGAATGCATTCGACTACCCAACGAGAGATAGTATCCATGGATGCGGCGCCATAAGGCTTCTTATGGCAGATCCACAGATGTCTATCGTTCGACCGTAACGAGTCAGTCCGTTTCCTGTACTTAGTCAAAGCACGGACCGGGCACCAAACACTGGCATCACGATCAAACCTTGTTAACTTCGGTATTATGATCGGTTTGCCGGGATATCTCGAAGATTGATTCTTTGACATAAACTCTGCTCTTGGCAGAAGATGCAGACCCTCTCCAGAGACAATAAATCGGTCCCTCTCTGCCGAAAGCGCATGGATCTCAGTGCGCCTTCTAGCTGAGGAAGCTGACAATAGAAAAAAACCCTTTAGAGTCAAATGCTTTGGACTAGCTGAACGCAATGGTTCGAAAGGGTGCTTGGCCAGTACATTAAGCACTAAAGATAGACTCGAGGCTGGAATGACTACCGGTTGTCTCGATCGGAGATTGCTCATTCCCTTCACCATCACATTTAACTGGGCCACCTCTGGACTATCCCTGTTGGCTAGACAAGGGATAACTGATGCCAAAGCTGACTTGTATCCAGCAATTGTGACGGGAGCTAGTCCTGAAAAGAACAGCTCACAGAGAAAGTCTGCTATTTGCTGAATAGTGGATTGAAAGGTATCAATACCCTTTTCTTCACACCAGTCGGCAAATCTGTTAACCTTGTTGTTATATGACTTGAAGGGTGACCTCCTTCTCGCAGCCGCGAGGAAATCAGCAGCTTGATGAGAAAAGCCTTCCGACGTGGAACGTTGTTTGATAACATCCACGCAGTCAATTTGAACATTTCGGGACGCTCGTGGGAGATTATGTTCGGAATCTCGGGCAACTGCACTGGGTTTTCCACCAGCAGATCTAGCAGATCCGTGAACCACGCCCTGCTGGGCCAATATGGTGCTATTAGCAGAACCAGACACAGTTCCTCCCTGATCTTCACCAATACCTTCGGCAGAAGAATGGTGGGTGGGTACGCATGAGCGTGCATCCCTCTCCAGCTTATCGTCAGAGCGTCTGTATCGACGGCATTTGGATCTGGAATCGGCGAGACATAAGTCATGATTTGAGCATTTTCCCTTGTGGCGAACAAGTCCATGTTGGGTTTGCCCCAATGCTTGAAGATCCTTCGTAGAACTGGAGGGTTGAGGGACCATTCTGTTGGCAGAATTCTCTGTCTGTGAGACAAAGCATCCGCCAGAATGTTCAATCGCCCAGGAATGTGAGCTGCTTTCAGAACAACTGAGTAATTCCTGCACCATTGAATCAAGTGCCACACAGGGTGGGTGACCTGGTCCCACCTTGGCGATTTATGTATGCAAGTAGTGATTGAACGGTAATGGATGTTTTTGTGGTGTAATAACAACCGCAGACCATGCATCTCTCAAAAATTTTGACACCACCGATCATTGCAAACCGATCGTGATCACACGTAAACTTGACCATTCCAAAGTTTTCTGGTACCATTTTTAGTACGCAGCACCCAGAACAAGATGCGCGAATTAATGAAAAAATTTTCTTCACATAAATATCCGAGCATCACGGGTGTGACGTCACCCGCTCTGACCCTACGGAAAACGACGTCAGCCGATATTCGTGTTAGAAATACCATAGCAAACACCTATTTTCATATTTGCCGATCGCCTGTTGGGGTTTAAAGAAGGCGATCGTCTGGCATATCTCGTTGTTAGCACACGTCCCAGATTCTATGGGGTCAGAAATTGGAACATGCGACACAACGAAATTTAGAGACCTAAGTCTTTTAACTATGGATAATAAGGAATTATACAACCTGGTCTTCATTGGCGGTATTCTCCATTTTATCCAGTTAGATCCTCCTAAGAACGCACAACTATCATTTCACAGATAAGAAAAATATTTCTTGCAAAAAAAACCCGTGGACAGCTCTTGTTGCTATGCAAACAAGAATGAGCTTTATGGTAGACGGGTACTCAGCGGTTGGGAGCCGAGTACCCGGTTCCAAGGAGTCGGTAAAGCTTTCTAAGTCTATAGTCCTAGAGCCAGCTGTTGAGGCCAGCTGTGTATCAGAAAGTAACAGAATGGTGAGTATTGATCGAAGGAGAATGACTGGTGCGGTTATGAAGCCAGTCATTCCAGTGGTAAATTTTCTAAAATAGTCCTCTTGGTCTGCAAATTGACATAATTCTCAAGACAACTGTAGAAGCCATTTTTGGCTGATATAAGTGTTAAAGATTTAAGTTTGGATCCAGTATGATTAGCCAAACATGAGATATGAACCTACTAAGTTGAGTTAAACGCAAAATGTTAATGCTGAAAAAAACCCCAGTCATTTATCAATATTGACTGTTGACCTTTTAACATAAATGTGTTTGTTTTGTGCCCTCTCCTTATAAGAAGGTATATGTACAAGTTTAGGTCCAGGAAGATTAAGCAAACATACACATGTAAGATATGAACTGCTAAGTAGAGCCAAAGACAAAATGTTAATGTTGAAAAACCCCGCAACAATAACCGTGACCGTTGAACTTTTGAGTCTAACATCATTGTATGATGCCCTTCCATTATAACGAAGTAGTCCACCATGTCCAAGATTGGGCCCACTATACTTAACCAAAGATGAGATATGAACTGCCAAGTTGAGCCAAACACTAGATGTTAATGTTGAAAAAAACCAACAAAGTTTTTACAAATGTCGCAATCACCTTGACCTTTTGACCCCAACACCATTATGTATGATGCGGCATGCCCTCCAATTATAAGTAAATATATGGCCACGGTTTGGTCCAGTACTGAACCAAAGATTATTGAGATATGAACTGCTAAGTTGAGCTAAATGAAAAATGTTAATATTGAAAACGTTTTTACCATTGATGTCACAATGAGTGACCTTGCCCTTTGGTCCAAAGGTCATGTAATACCCTCTCATTATATGGAAGCATGTATCCAAGTTTGGGTTCAGTATGATTAATCAAAGTTGAGGTCAGAACTGCTAAGTGAGATATAAACAGAGAAGCTGAGCCAAACACAAATTGGCCGCCGCCGCACAACATGCAGGGTAACCCGATTATCACAAAATTAGCTCATCTTACTTCACAAAGTTGAGATAAAAATTACATAATCAATTGAGCGTTAATGATTTCTACTGCTTGAAATATTTCAAAACATACTTTTTTAAATTGCTCTTTCATGCGATCGGTCACGAAAATTGAAATTTTTCTCAGCAAATGCATATCAATTTGTAGGCTAAGAGAACTTTCTAAGCATTTACTACAGAAAAGCCTGGTTATATCGAGCCACTCATAATCGAGCCAGAGCAACGTATTCCAAATTTCAAGAATAGTTTTCACTTGGCCTGCAAATTGATATTTCCCAAGACCACTATGAATTCTGGTTTTGCCAAGCCACCACCCCAAACCACCCACCCCCACTTGATTTGCAGAAATATGTTCAGTTCAATCATGCTTGAATATACCACTTTTCTGTTTAAAATTATGAATTCTGTGAATTCTGCCATTGCCTTATATCTTCACAGCCCCACACTTACCGATTAGTAATATCCAGTCGCACATATGCATGAGAGAGGCCGTCGCCAGTTTTACACAGCAATGATAGAGACTCTCCAATCACCTCTTCCGTCAATGGAATATCAGGAACTGCCTGAATTTAAGAAGATTTTTTTGTATGTTAACGCTTTAATGGTCAAATTTGGTCGAGAAAATCTAAATATTTCCATCTTGAATGTCCACTTGAAGGGCAAGAGAAGACTATTTTTGAAAATTTACGAATGGAATATCCATTCCGCAAGACCATATCAGCGGCCAGTTTGGCCGAGTTGACCAGAAAAATAATCTGAGTAATTCTATTTCTAATTAACCCTTTAATGGCCAAGATTAAAACATTAAAAAATGTAAAATCTTTTTGCTTAGTGATGCATGTCCATTTGCAGGACAAAAAAGCTATGTTTGAAAATTTACCAAGTTTGAAATCATGACTTACGGGTTTGTTTATCGAACCAGTCATTCAAGTGGTAAGTTGTCAAAAATAGTCTTTGGTTGTCCTGCAAAAGATAATTTCTCAAGACCATGTTGCAGAAGCCATCTCTGGTCAGTTTGACCATTTAACCCTTGAATCCTCATATCAGCCAAAAATGGCTTCTGCAGTGGTCTTGAGAAATGTCCATTTGCAGACCAAGAGAAGACTATTTTTGAAAATTTACCATTGGAATGACTGGCTCGATATCTGAGCAAGTCATTCCAGTGGTAAATTTTCAAAAATAGTCTTCTCTTGGTCTGCAAATGGACGTTTTCTATCAAAAAAATAATATTATCGTGGCCTGCATAATGGACATTTCTTATGAGAAAATTGAAATTTTCTTGAACAAATTTGAGGATTAAACTTTTTTTTTAAATTGGATTTAATAATCCAGCTACCCGTACAAAATAACCTAGAGTGCTCGGTCAATGATATGTCATCGCAAATCCCTACATTCACTGATTTGAGCTTTTGACACACATGCCCACAACCTACCCCAGGAGGCGGAGCCAAATGTAAATGTTCTTTTGCACTCCACAATCATATGGGCAACTGACATACCAAATTTGTTTGAATTTCGTCCAGCAATGTCAGAGGAGTTGAATTACAATTAATTTCATGACCTTTTGGCCCAATCCCCCCACACCCCAGGGATGGGGCCAAATGTAAATTTGCTCATCCACAATGATATGGGTAATTCCAAACGTAAATGACCTCTTGCACTCCGCAATCATATGGGTAACTCACATATCAAATTTAGTTGAATTGAGTCTATTACGGTTTCAGGATTTGCTTCATAAGTGATTTGACCTTGTGACCCTCACCCGCCCCCTTAGGCCAGAGCCAAAGGTAAATGTGCTCTTCCACTCTGGACTCATATGGGTAACACACATGGCAAATTTGGTTGAATTCCATCCAATAGTTTCGGAATAGATGCGTTACAAGCTATTAGACCGCACAGACACACACACGGGTTGCATCACATAATCCCCACTTTTCTTCGAAAAACGCAGGGATAAAAAGAGGCCCAAGTGTCTGGGGCTCCCACCTAGAGCAAAAACCTTTCCACACTAAGGGCCTTTTCAGGGAATTTGACGGATTTCTATCGCCTTCGAAACTATTTGGGGGGAATCCTTGCTCAAATCTGCTATGTTGAGGTCACCATGTATGATTGCATGATGACATTTATATTCAGCTCCACCCTCTTGCCTTGGGGTGGGTGTGGGTGACTTGGTTCAAAGGCAGTTAACCCTTTAATGGTAAAGCCGGCCAAAACCAGCCTATGCAGTGGTCTTGAGGAATGTCCATTTGTCGGTACCAGTGCCAGTCATTCCAGTGGCAAATTTTCAAAAATAGTCTTCACTTGGTACCTGGCTACAAATGGACATTTAGAAAGGAAATATCCAATATTGGATCCTGGAACATATTACTACAGAAACATAACCATAATAGAAAATGTGCAAAAGAAGGACAACAACACTGGTTGTTGGGCGGAAAGATTTAGAGTATTAAGATCGCCTGAAGGCTTTAAGTTACCAACACTGGCCTATCGGAGATTGCGAGGTGGCATGTTAGAGGCACACAAGAGTCTTCATGATAAATCCCACCCTGAAGTAAGCCCAGATATCCCACTAGGAGACTGCGCCAACAAGAGGTCACAGCCTATTCAAGAAAAGATCGAAGACGAGACTGCGGCCACAAAGCTTTGTAAACACAGATGAAGAATATGAAGATCTGGACATGTAGGAGAAATCCTGTGTTCAGTACCAACTTATGGTTACTTACGGACTTATGGTTATGGTATGGTGTGCTAGGTGTGCTAGTTCAGATGCAAGGCTGATGTGCTAGGTGAGCTAATAAAATAAATTGACACCAGTTTTCGAAATGTTAGAAATATTTCTAATATACCTCCGGGCACGCATTGTAGGTTACCACTTTCCATAATATGAAACGCATATACCTCAGTTTCTTCACCTCTTTCGCCTTCCCCTTCGCCTTTGTCTTCACCGGCTGAATCATGATGGACGTCTTCATTTTCATTTTCATGTTCTTCTTCTACCTGTTCTTCTCCACTTCCAGATTCTGACATATTTAAACCGAATTTGCTCCTGTTAGTATTAGAATGTGATGTTGCGTGATCAAACGCTCAGTTAGGCCGGCTCAGGCTAATTCTAACGGTAAACGAAGCTAAAATTTGGTAAACAAAAAAACGTGTTATCTGTCAAAAAGTTGTTTACATAAAAAATGGCGATCCGTTGCTACGGTTATATTAGTCTCTAAACTAAAATGTATTATTATATTATAGACGATTTACAAAGCCATTTGTCACGTTCTTTGGAAATTTAATCATAATAGATACTATATGTGAAAATTTCCGAAAAGTATTCCCCATCACCTGCGCAGTGAGGCGCAGAATAAATAATGTTTTGGATTAGGGGTTATCTGAATTTCTGGGCCGTTCCTAACTTTTGACGCCAAAAAAGCAAGTTTGGGCAGCAGAAATTAATTTCGGAATTTAGCACGAATATATAGATAAGTTGCCTGTGGGTAAATACCAATTTGTCTAATCAGTTTCACTGAGATACGTTAGAAGAGCGTGTAGCCTATTCACGTTTAAAGGTAAAAGATATTGTCAATAACTTTTAAGTTAATTTGTTAATAATTTTAATTAAATTAAGTGTGGTCAAGGGTTATTTAAGATGAACAATTCTTGATTTAAATTCAGCCTGCTTTCATTTGTCATCCGTGCACGTGGGCACAGACACGCTTTTCATTCAATGGGTTTTACGCTATCAAAGCTGGGAAGGTTGCCAATTTTCTATCCATGTTGGATAAGCAGAACTTTTGAATTTTGTAAATTTTTAGTTCACCTGGCCTGAAGGCCAATTCATCAACGATCAATGAAATGAGTCAATGAAATATATATGTGGGGTGGGAGTGGGGGAATCTGCTGGCGACATACAAGCTTCTACGCAGGATGTACAATACAATATAGGCTGTATTCGACTGGCCGGAAACTTAGCGAACATTGGCTCCATAGAGAATATATTTTATTCGACTGGTATTTCCCAGAAAAAAATAGAGCATGAAACAAGCCGGAGCCAAAACGTGTGCCATATTTCATGAAGTATGTCACATGATGCAAAAATATGAATCACATCCCTGATGCTCACCTGACCACAATTGCCAAGTGAGCCTTTGACATGATGACTGGTCCGTCCATCCATTGTCCATCCATTCATAAACCTATGCTTTAAGACGTATCTCCTACAACACTTGGCAGATTTTAATCAAATTTGGGTGGAAGGATCCTATGGTGTAGCCTCTAGAACTTTGATTCAGAAATTTGTTTGGTTCATTTTTTGACAACCATCTCGGATTTTCCGGAACACTATTTCTTAATGAATGGCCCAATTTCATTAAAACTTTGGTGGTGGGATCATACGGCGCCTACTCCTCTTTAACCACTTTGATTTCAAATAAACTTGATTGGGGAAGACCCTAGAGTGGTACAAGTATGCTTCAGAACTTGTATACGGAATTTTGATTGTTAAATTTTTCTTGTGGCCATCTTGGATCTTCTGAAAATTTTCTGTAAATCTTTTAAGCCACTGCTCTTTCAATATAAACAACCCGACTTCAGCGAAACTTGGGTCGACTAATTCAATGCTGATAAGCTTCAACACTTCTAACGAGAATTTTGATTGGTAAATATTTCCGGTGGCCACCTTGGATTTTCTGAAATTTTTTGGAAATCTTTATTAACCACTTGACCAATTTCAAACAAACTTGGTTGGAAGATCCTAGAGTGGTATGCTTCACAATTTATATACAGAATTTTGATTGGTTTATCCGAAAAATGGTGGGGAGATCGTTTAATACACTAGTCATTAACTGTTTGGCCAGCCCTACTCTTCATTAACCGCTTGTTTTGGTGGCCATCTTGGATTTGTACAAAAAATATCTGATCCTGATTACATGTAGTTATGGTGACACATCCATAGGACATTATTTTACTGCACAAAGAACTGCGCACAGATCTGGAATTCACTTAAAATTTATCTCCAAAACTGTTCACCAGATTGTTTACCAAATTTGGCTGGAACTCTTATGGTGGTAGACTCCAGAACATGTAATCCGAATTTTGATTGATTGATTTCTTTGATGGTCATCTGGGATTTTCTGAAAAATTTCAGTAAATTTCCCAGAACCCTTTAAAACAATACTTCTCCTGAATCATTTTCCTTAATCGCTGGCACAATTTCAGTGAAACTTGGGTGAAACCATCCTATTGATCAACATATCAAACAGGAATCATGTGGTTCAACATATCAAACAAAAAACGATGAACTATGGGACTTTCAAAAATATCTGAAAATGCTTTAAAAAGTATTTACTCCTGTGGTATGTACCCCACTTAGTAAGTTTTAGTCAAATTTCAAACGAGAATTTTGATATTGGTCAATCTTTACCTCAACTGGCCTTTCAGGCCAAGTGAGCTTATACCCTAGCAGCTCTGTTGTCCGTCTGTCCATCCGTCTGTCCACCCGTCGACCCGGGATAAACCTTTAACCCTCAAATTTCTTCAAGAAAACTTCAATTTTCTCATAGAAAATGTTCATTTGCAGACCAAGAGAAGACTATTTTTGAAAATTTACCACTGGAATGACTAGCTTGGTTATCGAGCCAGTTATTGCAGCGGTAAATTGTAAAAAGATATTCTCCTCGTGGTCTGCAAAGACATTTCTCAAGACCGTGGCAGACACAATTTTTGGCTGATATAAATGCTAAAGGGTTAAACAATTTTTTCTCAAGAATGTTTTTTAAAACATCTTTAAAAATCTCCGAAACTTCTTGGAGGATCGATTCAAGACTCATGACAGATTGTCTAGATTGACCAAACATATCAGGGTGCCATCTTGGATTTGACCTAGTTTTCGCGACAATGACTTATCCAGACCTGCCCAATGGCTCAGGCTGAGATTTGGAAGATATGATTAGGCATTAAGAGCCATTAAGGTTTGTTCAAGAGAAATTGATGTAAAAAAACATGGCCACCATGGACCTACCAATCAAAATATAGCATGTTTGCTGGCCATATTGGATTTTTAGCTCACCTGGCCTCAAAGGCCAAGTGAGCTTATGCCATGGTGACTGTCCGTCGTCCGTCAACTTTTCCTTTAAACAACTTCTTCTCATGAACCACTGGGCTAATTTCAATTATATTTGGCAGGAAGCATCCTTAGGCTTAGGGCATAGGGATCTAAGTTTGTTCAAATGAAGCCGATTGGCCAATATGGCCAGCTGCCATCTTGGATTTCGGCCGATTTTAGGAAACGTCTAGAAGTCTTCTCCGAAACCGCTTGGGGAATCAATTCAAAACTCATGAAACATCATCTAGGGCATGAGGTAAGCCAAGTTTGTTCAAGAGGACTTGATTGACCAAATGGTTCGGTGGCCATCTTAGATGACCTAGTTTTCCTGAAAATGACTTCTCCAGAACCGCTGAAGGGATCAGGCCAAAATTTGGGAGATATGATTAGGGACTTAGCGCCATTAAAGTTTGTTCAAGGGAAGTTGATCCGTCAAAAAACATGTCCGCCGTGGGCCAATCAAAATGTAGCGTGTTTGGCGGCCATCTTGGATTTTTTAATTTAATGGATTATGAGGCCGACATTGGTTTTATGTATGTCTTTGGGTATTCTGAGCTCAAATTTGCAATTTTCGAAACTGTTGGATAAACGGTTTGGTGGCCATCATGGATTATTTTCCTGCCAAAGGCTCCCATACTAAAGCAATGGGAAATTTAAAATGTCTCGAGAACTACTAGGCTAATTTCAATTATATTTGGCAGGAGGCATCCTTGCAGCATAGGGATCCAAGGTTGTTCAAATGAACCCGATCGGCCAATTTGGCAGGCGGCCATCTTGGATTTTGGTCAATTTTTGGAAACATCTTTAAAAATCTTCTCAGAAACCGCTTTGGGAATCGATTCAAACCTCATGAAACATCATCTAGGGCAAGAGGTAAGCCAAGTTTGTTCAAGAGGACTTGATTGACCAAATGGTTCGGTGATCATCTTGGATGACCTAGTTTTCCAGAAAACGTCTTCTCCAGAACCGCTAAAGGAATCCGGTCCAAATTTTGAAGATATGATTAGAGACTAAGGGCCATTAAAGTTTGTTCAAAGGAACTTGATCCGTAAAAAAACATGGCTGCCGTTGGCCAATCAAAATGTAGCATGTTTGATGGCCATATTGGATATTTTTATTTGATAAAGTTTATGCCGAAATTGGTTTTATATGTTTTCGGGTATTCTGAGCTCAAATTTGCCATTTTCGAAACTGTCGGATGAACGGTTTGGCAGCCATTTTGGATCTTTTTCCTATCAAAAACTCCCATATTAAAGCAATGGGAAATTTCAAATGTCTTTTCGAGAACCACTGGACCGATTTCAAGTATATTTGGCAGGAAGCATTCTTAGGGAATAGAGGTCCATGTTTGTTCAAAAAAAGCTTATCAGCCAATTTGGGTGGTGGCGCATGAAATACCATCTAGGGCAAGAACTGCACCAAGTTTGTTCAAGGGAACTTGATTGATCAAATGGTTTGGCGGCCATCTTCGATAACCTATTTTTTGCCAAAACAACTGCAGAACCACTGAGTGGATTGGGCTGGAATTTGGGAGATATGATTAGGCATTGAGTGCCATTAAAGTTTGTTCAAGGGAAGGAGTTACGTCAGAAACATGGGCGCAGTGGCCCAATCAAAATGTGCTGTGTTTAGCAGCCATATTGTTGCAAAAATGTCCACAAACTCATTTAAAAGACTACTCTTAAACCACCCACCAACAATTTTGACAAAAATGCATGGTGCTTCAGGTGAGTGACACAGGCCCCTTGGGCCCTTGTTTTATTTGATGTATCTTGCAGCCAAAATCTGTTTTATGGTGGTAGACGCCAGAACATCTGTTCAGAAATTTATTTTAATTGGAGATTTTTCTGGTGGCCAGCTTTGATTTTCCATGATTTGCTATATGTGACTTAGCCATAATATGACTGCGGATTGTCAGATGCCATTTACATTAGGCTCTGATGCCTGGCGGTCAGGGACATTCAAAGTATCCAATTTTGTTTTGTGAGTTACCCATATGATTGCAGATTGTGAGATGACATTGATCTTTGACTTCGATCCCTGGGTGGCATGGGAGTTAAGAGATCAGGCATGGCAGTCAACCCTTTAACCATCAAATTTGACCAAGAAAATTTAAATTTTGTCATAGATAATGTCCATAAATTGCAGACCAAGAGAAGACTATTTTTGAAATTTTACCACTGAAGTAACTGGCTTTGTTATCAAACCAGGTATTCCAATGGTAAATTCTCAAAAATCATATTCGCTTGGTCTGCAAATGGACATTTCTCAAAACCATTGCAGAAGCCGTTGTTGGCTGATGTGACTGTTATAGGGTTAAGAGATGAAACTTGGGGATTGTTTGAAGATTTGCGAAGTCATTGCATGTTCTAATATATGAACCCATTTTGAAAATAAATTAACTGGAAACTTACTACCAGAGACAACCCCAACTTCGTCAAATTAATTTCAAATTTTTATGAAATTGAATCATTTGGAAATTTTTTATTGATGATTAAATCCAAATGAATTGTTCCTAAATTCCAATTATGGATCCCAAAATCCAAGCATGAATACAGAGATCTTTTTGAAAATAGTTTTGCTCAGAACTGTTGCTGTCTTTGAAAACAATATCATTGAGCAAAACCATTTTCAAAATAAACCCCAGTTATAATCTGCTGAAAATTAGCCTCTGATAATTCATCCGTAAAATGGACAAAGGTTTTCTAACTCAAAGCGCCTGTTTATTGACAAACTGTCCCGTTTAAAGACACAAGTTCCCACAAGCCCAGGAACTATCGATAAAAAGTAAGGCTAGTTTGTACACTAATGCGTTTAACTTATTTAGCCTGTATTGATTTGCGTGGCCGAGGCGCTTTCAGTACAATCCGTTACCATAGCAATGTTTAAGGTAATTCTTCCAAACAAGTTTTGTCCTGATCTTGCCAGTTTGGCGCAAAACAAAGCGGGTGGGTCGATGGTATTTTCATAGCCTGTGTATAATTCAATAATTTGTTGATTTTTCTGCTTTTTATGTCCTGGCTTATGTGCTAAAGGTGTAATTCACCATGCATTCATAAAAAAGGTGCTATTGAATTATTTAGAGGAGGAGAAATAACTGTATTTCATTTGAATACAAGTATTTCAAAAGTTAGTGCTACAGTGACGCTCAGAAACAGCGTTTCCAAAACAAAGTAAAGTGTTCTGTGGAATATTTTGAGTCGTTTGCTGCCATAACCCTTACCACTCTGGTGTCAAAATTTCAAACTTTCAAATTAAATTAAAAGATGAACAGGTGTTCATTTTTCAACAAATTTTATGGAAGATGGTGCTGTCATAGACAGCAACATCGTGCACCAAAATTGTTGAAAGATGTACACCAGTTTCTTTGATATTGACACAGTAAAAGATAGAATACTGACATCGGAGTGCTATGTGTTAACCCTTTGACACTCATATCGGCCAAAAATGGCTTCTGCAGTGGTCTTGAGAAATGTTCATTTGCAGACCAAGAGATGACTATTTTTGAAAATCTACCACTGGAATGACTGGCTCGGTTATCGAGCCAGTCATTCCAGTGTTAAATTAAAAAAAATAGTCTTAGTCTGCAAATGGAGATTTTCTAGGAGAAAATTTGAAATTTTCTTGTAAAAGTTTAAGGGTTAAAGGCAGCAATGACTTTCAAATCCAATTATGTTGAAAATGTCCCACAGAACATTTCCTATATAGTGTTAAAAATTCTACTAACTAACATGTTTCTGTTCATGAAACCTGATAACTTATTTAGGAGCTGTACTGTATGTCTCAAAGCTATGTAAATATAGCAATGTGATAACATTGCATTTTGCTGGTAATTCAACCAACGTTTTGTTGCCAATTTATGATCGTGGTTTTTAGCTCACCTGGCCATTCTGGCCAGGTGAGGTTATGCCACGGCGTGATGGTATCCATCTGTCCGTCAACTTTTTTTAAAACAACTTTTTAAGAACCACTGAGCTGATTTCAATTATATTTGGCAGGAAGCATCCTTAGGGCATAGAGATCCAAGTTTGTTCAAATAAAGCTGATTGGCCAATTTGGCAGGCGGCCATCTTGGATTTTGTCAAATTTTTAGAAATGTCTTATAGGAATCAGTGGCCATCTTGAATGACCTAGTTTTCTTGAAATTGACTTACTCTCCAGTACCTCTAAACAGATCGGGCTGAAATTTGAGAGATATGATTAGGAACAAAGGGTCATTACTCACTAATGTTTATCCATGGAAAGTTGATATGTAAAAAAACATGGCCACCGTGGTTCAGTCAAATTTTGCTTGTTTGGCGGTCATCTTGGATTTTCTGAAAATTTGTGAGATCATATAAAACACGACTTATTAACCAGTGGGCCAATTTTAATAAAACTTGGCTAAAGCTTCAAAGAAATTAGATTGGTAAATTTTTCCAGTTGTCATCTTGGTTTGTTCGGTTGTGCCAGTGTCCAATAATTGCAGGTGAGGGATACAGGCCCCTTGGGTCTCTTTTTTAAGGAAGTTGACAGGCCTCTTAGGTCTCCTGTTTAAAGAAGGTGGGCAACCATCTGTTTTAAAGGGACATCACTCGCGAAATAAATTTTTCAAAATTTACGGGAAATTGTGTGACCATACACTAGAATTCGACAACTTTGGGCATGATCCGAAGAAATCCCGAAAAAATCTGGAAAATCCAAGAACCTTTTTTGCACTTGCGAATGACAAAAATGGGAAGGCGAGGAACTACAATGTCTCTATTTTTGTTACATATTTATGTACATGTATGTATAGAAGTTTAACAATGTATTATGTAAGGCTTATTCATGAATATTATATATGTATGTGTATATTACAAACATAAGCATTTCAGAATATTTAATAGTAATAATATATTATCATTATATATGTACATAGATAAACGTTAACTCTTCAAACATCAGTGTCTTAACTCTTATTCATTTCCAGATTACTACACAAGAATGCTGTTGAATATTTTGAAACAAATTTGACTGGGAGCTGTTGCTGCCATTAATCTGCTTTATGGACTGAAAAGCCTTTAAAAATGTGAAATTCTATTAAATATGTTGCTAAAATCTGTTTCTATTATTTCACGGTCGTGACATAATAACAACTTAATTCAGCATCATCATTTTCAAAATGTTCATCTGTCATTGTAGATAAATAATAAAAATAGCTTTAAAGCGGTTAATAATAAGCTTACGGCCTAGATATTAGGAAAGGTTTTTTTGGCAGTTCTCCCATAATTTTCTGTAAGTGTGCGTGAGGCGCAGAATAACCAAGTTTCCAGTGAAATACTCTGTACTTTGTAATAAATGTTCACATATTGAAGCTTGACACTATTTCACCAAGCTCACAAAAATCATGCCTGAGAATATCTTTAATTGAGTTGTTACCATGGGTGATGTCCACAAAAGCCAAAAGGCACACAAACGACCTCTAGGGATTGAACACTTCTAAACTAAAGATCTATATATAATATAATGTTGGTTTATATTCTCATTTAGTTCAGCTTTTGATAATTGAAGGACAAACTTTGGATGCCACTTGTAAGTTTTATTAAAATCTGTTTCATAATGTTTGTTTTTTGAAAATTTAGATTTATGAAAAATTTAGTTATTAAATAATATACTTAAATTAACCATTTTCCCGTCTGACTGCTATAATCCACCATGCAAAAATTTCAATGGGCAATAACTCTGTACCTAATGAATATTTTGACAATGATTTGACTGATAGTTGTTGGGTTGCATGTCCAGAGTTAACTCCCTTGGAAAATGACAGACAGTTAACCCTTTTAACCCTCGAATTTGCGAAAGTTTAAATTTTCTCATAAAAAATGTCCATTTGCATACCAAGAGAAGACTATTTTTAAAAATTTTACCACTCGAGTCAGTCATTCCAGTGGGTAAATTTTCAAAAATAGTTCTCTTGGTCTGCAAATAGACATTTCTCAAGACCACGGCAGAAGCTGTTTTTGGCTGATATGAGTACGGGTTAATACTTGAATTTGTTTGAGAAAAATTTAATTTTCTCATAGAGAAAATGTCTAATTTTAAAACAAGAAAGGACCGTTTTTGAAAATTTACCACTGGAATGACTGGCTCGGTTATCAAGCCATGGCTCGGTTATCGAGCCAGTCATTTAAATGGTAAATTATCAGAAATAGCCTTATTTTGGACATGAACATTTCTGAAGACCGGTAAGGAAGCCATCTTTTTAGCCTTGAGTGTTAAAGGGTTAATATATTTGTGCATGACTCTAATGTTAATGGTCATGATTGTCTGAGAAAATCAAAAGCGTTACTTAGTGAATGTCCATTTCAGGCCTATAGAAGACTATTTAAAAAAAATTTACGACTGAAATGACTGGCTTGATATTATCGAGCCAGTCATTGAAGTGGTAAATTTTAAAACATTTAGTCTTCTTGGTCTACAAATGGACATTTCTCAAGACCACTGCGAAGACTGGTTTTTGCAGGCTTGGCTGGTAAAGCCAAAAGAAAGCCGATTTGAAAATAATTATTATGCTGAATATTCGGAAAGGTTTTACTTTTGATTAGTCCAAATTATCCAGGGGCCATCTTATTACCGCCAATGATGTTTAGTTAACCCTTAAAAAACTGAATATTTTGATTCTTAGATTAAATATAAGAACTAATGGATCATTTTTGGAACAATGATTCTCTGACCAGGTGCTGTTGTTACATTGTGTCTTAGACAGCAACAGCTTTCAGCAACGTTGTTTATACCCCAGTAATGCAGTCTTAGTTTTATAAATACATGTACTGGATTCATAACCCTTTAACACTCAAATTTTCAAGAAAATTTCAATTCTCATAGAAAGTGTCCATTTGCGGACCAAGAGAAGACTATTTTTGAAAATTTACCACGAATGACTGGCTCGCTTATGCTGATGCCGTTTTTGGCTGATAGCTGATTTGGCTATAGCACGTGTGGCTTGCTATAGACTAGTTGACACATAAATGGCAAGTAGCTGTGGATTAGGAAGCTTAGGACTGGTGGTGCAGGCTTATTTCATGTACGTGTGGGAGGGTCTGTGATTGGGTGACCCATCTTTGGGGTTGGGGTGTTGGGGGGAGAGGGTGGGGTGTCATCCCCTAGAAAAAATTTAACTGATAAACCGCATACCTGTAATTATATGGTTCTTAATTACCTAATAAACTGTTACACTCGCCCCATAATGGGGAAGAGGTTTTTGCAATTTCTGTCTGTGTGTCTGTCTGTCTGGACCCATATTTAAGAAACTGGATCCGATTTGGCTCAAATTTGAACACAACGAAGGAACTTGCGGTGCAAGTGGATTACGAGACATCGGCCATGGTTTGATAAGAGAAACATGATCTGGATCAGATCAAATTCTGGGACTGTGGGATGTCTTGGAAACTGTTGGTCTGATTTGACTCAAATTTTAACACAGGAATGGGGCCGACAGTACATTAAGATTACACAACTTTGGGGCGTGATCGAGGAAAATCTGTAAAAATCCAGAAAACTGTTTACAGAAAGGGTGAGGGTGAGGGTCTGCAATCTCTAATCGCTCTTTTTTCTTACCTGTTTGACTTCTGCGTGGCAACAGACAAGAATTTAAATGGGAGAAACTGGACCTGCTGAATATTTTGAAAATAATGAGTTGTTGGTAGATTAGCCATCCTTCAGTCAAATTGTTTTCAAAATAGCCATTAAAATAAATGACTATTCGATTTATTCTAACATTACGAACATAATTGATGAATCCAGTTTCTCAGTCAATCATATGTCATCATAATCAATTATGTCGGCCAATGTCATAATCAATTACATCATGTGAATGACGTGATAAACGCTTAATAGTCCGACATGTACAATTTGTATGTAATATTTAGTAAGCATTCTACAGATTGAATTTTTTAAAATTAATTTGACTGTGCGCTGTTGCTGCCCAACAGCACCCAGTCAAATTAGTTTCGAGCTATTCAACAGCTTACATACATGTACCTGTATAGTTTTCTTGAAATTTAGATTCACAGAGTGCAGGGATCGATATGCAGGGATCGATCGATCCCAATACAGGCAAAGCGTGGGTGGAGCTTATCTAGAGATGGGCGGGCCATAGCAAAAACTGTCTTCCTCCATTATATGATGTGTGTCATAGATCATGTGTCTAGCATACATGTAGCAATATTCCCACCCCACCCCTAATTCATTAAGTAATGACATAACACCCACACCCACCGGGAATATACCATATCAAATTAATTCATTACAATTTTGGACCTAAACATTCCTAGATGGCATAAAATTTGATACTGTGGTCAACACTTTCTCCTGGCAAGAGAGTTTAGTTTCAATGAAGCTTTGCTTTTATTCAAGGCTAATCATGAATATTTCGAAAACAATTTGGCTGAAAGTTGTTTCTCTTTACGGTGGCAACTACTTTCAGTCAAATTGTTTTCAGAATGTGTCACAAGATTTTAGCTACGCATGGGTAAAATGATGGTAAATGTATGAATAATATGAAAATTGTCCCAATCTATATATTACGTACATTACTGTATGTATATTAGAAATTTCTGATAATCTATCAATTATATATTTAGGCCACATTTGAACTTTTCATCCCGATTTCTTCGAAAATCAGTTTTTACGTTTTCGAGTGAACTTAGTTAATTATGGCAAAGCAAATGAGTAATTTGAAAGAAAATTGATTGAAAGTTGTTGCTGCCTAAGACAGCACCAACTTTCAGTCAAAATGTTTTCAAAGTAATCAATATTTTTCCTATTTAATGATTATAATAATATGTTGAATTGAATGGACATTTTTATCAGTCAATTCTTGTAAACGTAGTAAAGTTATTACATATCTGTAAAATAATATTTTAAAATTTATTCACACAATTGACTGATGATGTTTGGGACATAGGCAGCAGCATCTTACAGTCAAATTAGTTTTGAAAATAATCACCAGACTATTCTATACAATATAGAAAATCTGTTGTGTACCTGAACAGCAGAAATGAATGGATTAGGCCTAGTGTATTCAGGTACTAGTATTATAATTGAATAACAGAGATACAGTACTGATCAAAGGTTGCTTAGATTATTATAACGCCATGGCAACCACTAAATTCGTGAGCGCCAATCATCTCTGCTTAAGGCTGTGTGTCAGAAAGTTTAAAGATTGGTTGGTTATAGGTTGGTGGTGCATAAATCTCTCTTTGTATAACCATCTGATTGCTGAGTTTTTGAAGACGACATATTCCAACGGTTAAATCTCTGGACATGCTAACTATTTTGAAAACAATTTGACTGAAAGTTGTTGGTGGCGAGGCCACCAACAACTTTCAATCAGATTGTTTTCAAAATATTCAACTTAGTCAAGAGTTTTTATTCATTTGAAATTATTGTCTGCTGGCTCGCAGCGGAGAGACTTAAAAGATGCAAGAAGGGGTATTGTGTATGTTCTCTGTATTATAATATAGTATAATAATTTGATCAGAGAAGGTTTAGTAGATTAGAAACAGCTTGAGGCTGTGGTGTTCATCGTGAATTGACTCAATTTGTTTGTAATCAGTCGGATCTATACATTATTGAATGTAAGCATTAATTATTTTAACATTTAATAACCCTTTGACTCTCAAATTTGTTCAAGAAAATAAAAATTTGCTCATAGAAAGTATCCATTTGCAGATCAAGAGAAAATTAAAAAAAAATGTATCCCTGGAATGACTTGTTCAGTTATCGAGTCAGTCATTCCAGTTGTAAATTTTCAAAAAGGTCTTCTCTTGGTCCGCAAATGGACATTTCTCAAGAGCACTCCAGAAGATGTGAGTGTGAAAAGGTTAACTCCTAAACCCCTTGAAATGTCAATATACAGAAAAGCTGTTGAATACATGTATTTTGAAACTAATTTGACTGGGAGCTGTTGCTGCCAGCAGCAACTTTCAGTCAAAGTGTTTAATCCGTTAACACAAAAACCGGCCAAAAATGGCTTGTACAGTTGTCTTGAAAAATATCCAATTGCGATTCAAGTGAGGACTATTTTTGAAAATTTACTAATGAAATGACTGGCTTGATAACCGAGCCAGTCATTCCAGTGGTAAATTAAAAAAATAATGTTCTTTCGCGGCATTATTGAAAATTTTCTATGAGAAAATTCAAATTCAGTAACTGATTCCACTTGTAAAGTTTTCAAAAATAATCTGTTCTGCAAATGGACATTTTCTATGTGTTAAAATGGGTTAAAATGAGATTAAGATTCTCTGCTGCAAAGGTATGCGACTGTGGTGTGGGTGGTTTGGGTGGCCAAAAAATATTTAGCAAACTCAGTTTTGTAATTACATCTTTTATATGCTGATAAATTTTGTCCCTAAACCATTTAATACCTACTTCCCAGGTAATCCAATTTTGAGTCTACTAATTATGAAATATTATGAATATTTTGAAAAGAATTTGACTGAAAGTTGTTGCTGTCATAGGCAGCAACAACTTTCAGACAAATTCTTTTCAACATAATGAGAGGGATTTTGAAAAATGACAACAATATGTATAAACCATCTGACTGCTGAGTTTTTGCAGCCGGCATATTTCAGGGGCTATATCTCTGGACCTGCTAAATATTTTGAAAACAATTTGACTGAAAGTTGTTGGTGGCTAAGCCACCAACAACTTTCAGTCAAATTATTTTCAAAATATTCAGCAAGTCAAGAGATTTTACTCATTGAAATTATTGTTTGCTGGCTTGCAGCAGTGAGACAGTTAAATCTAGCGTCTGATTGTTTTTCGACCAGAACCCTTAACTAAATTCCCAAATCCGCCATGGTATTAGATTTCATGGAGATTTTTGAAAATAAATGAGGTCTTGATTTCATGAAAAGGTTAAACTGTGAAATGGATACTTTCTCTCTGAACAAATTGCAATGTTTATGCTGAAACCCAAACCCCTCTAAATTCTCCCTTTCTGTTGATCTCCAGATCTCCTACAATGTATGAATTTGTCCTGGTCTGGCTTTCAGCATTGTATATTATCAAATTAAATTTGGCACTTGTTATAAATGTATTTGCACTAGAATATTATATCAGTATGCGAAATTATGTGTATATATAATGTGGCTTAGAACAATTCAGTAAATGTTGTCCTGCCAGTAGGATATTTCTTGTAAGTTTTATCTATGTAGAGATTTGAATTTTAACATTTAAATTTCTAGTGATATTTTTTGTAAACTTGGAAATGTTTGCTTGTTGGTTTTTAGAACTGTTTATTTGTCTTACATTCTATATGTCGTAAAATGCATAAATTGGTTCGTAATTTAAGTTTTCGCTAAACTTGTCAACCTTTTCTTTGGAAAACAGTTTGATTAAAATTTTGCTGCTAAGTTCAAGGTCTTTTATTACTTTCAGGGCAGAAGCAATCATATGCCAGAATAATATCCAGTCAATACATGGATCCATTTCTAGCTATGACCTGCCCATTTCTAGCTCTGCCCCACCCATTTCTAGCTGAGCTCCCCCCCCCCCCCCATTTCTAGCTATGCCCCGCCCATTTCTAGCTATGTCCCACCCATTTCTTGCTATAACCTGCCCATTTCTAGTTATGACCTGCCCATTTCTAGCCATAACCTGACCATTTCTAGCCATGACCTGCCCATTTCTAGCTATACCCCACCCATTTCTAGCTATGCCCCACCCATTTCTAGCTATGCCACGCCCATTTCTAGCTATGACCTGCCCATTTCTAGCTTTGCCATGCCCATTTCTAGCTTTGCCCTGCTTTCTAACTATGCCATGACAATTTCTAGATATGACCTGCCCATTTCTAACTATGCCGTGACAATTTCTAGCCATGCCCCGCCCAATTCTGGTTATTCCCTGCCCATTTCTAACTATGGTCCACCCATTTCTAGCTATGCACCGGTGGTAAATTGTCAACACTAGTCTTATTTTATGATTTACACCCAAGAACTATTGATTCAAAGATTTAGACATCAGGCTTACCAATTTGTTAATCTCGATTTAATATATCAAATTTCACTATAATAAATTATATATATATATATTATATGTGCATGTATAAGGTCTTGGGATATAAACTGCTGTATTCACATTGATTAAGCTGGTGTAATGTACTAGAAAAACATTGTATTTTGACATTTTTTAAAAATGTTTCACATACCATCTGTGTTTACAATATAAATTCTGGGTGATTTTTCCGTTGTTTTTGTTCCAGCTTAGGTGTGACATATGTTGTTTTAATTTTTAAATGACATTTTCAGATATTCAGAATAATAATAATATTACAAAATCAATGTTAACCATTTAATCCTCGAATTTGGTAAAGAAAATAAAATTGTCTCAGGAAATTTGTCAATTGCAGACCAAGACAAGGTTATTTTTTTAAATTACCACTAATGACTGGCTAGGTTATAAATCGAATCAGTTATTCCAGTGAAAATTTTTCCAAATAGTCTTCTTGGTATGCAAATCGACGTTTCTTTCTCAAGACCGCTTCAGAAGCCATTTTTGGCTGGTTTGAGTGTAAAGCCTTTCACTGATGAATTCTCCATATCTCATTATCAAGGCAACCATACAGGAATCCTGTTGAATATTTTGAAATTAATTTGACTGGAAGCCATTTCTTCATCACGCAGCAATGGCTTCCAGTCAAAATAATTTCAAAATATTTAACAGAATAAGTTTTATATCGTAAAAAAGAATTAAATTTTTCCGGATTTGTCCACCAAGCTTCAAAGAGTTAAATGGTTAATGTATATTTCATATATTTCAAAGTACATATTTCATGCCAGAATAAAGGTTGACATGGAAATAATTTGTGTGGCAATTATAGAATATTTTGAAAATAATTTGACTGAAGATTGTGCAATTGCAGCTTATTTCTGTTTCATGATCAAGAGAATTTAGGTATTTTTTTCAGTTTATGTCCATTTGCAGGCAAAAAACCCCTGAAAATTTACAACTAGAACGACTGGTTCACTTATGCAGCCAGTTATTTTAGTGGTAAATTGTCAAAAATAGTCTTCTGAGGGCCTGCAAATGGACATTCCTCAAGACCTCTATTGTGTCTGGTTTAACCCTTTAACACTCATATCAGCCACAAACGGCTTCTGCAGTTTTCTTGAGAAATGTCCATTTGCCGACCAAAAGAAGACTATTTTTGAAAATTTACCACTGGAATGACTAGCTCGATAAACGAGCCAGTCATTCCAGTGGTAAATTTTAGAGGGCAGGACTGCTGAATTTGTGCAGACTACACTTTCCATGGGGTTTAACTCTGGACCTGCTGAATATTTTGAAAACAATTTGACTGAACGTTGTTGGTGGCTTAGCCACCAACAACTTTCAGTCAATTTTTTTTCAAAATATTCAACATATGCAGAGTTAAACCCATGGAAAGTGTAGTCTGCACAAATTCAGCAGGCAGTCAGTTAAAGTTAAAGCCATTCACAAGTGAAGGATTTCAAATCTATATGTGAATGTACTGTTTGTTCATGAGGCAGTCTTGTCTTATAAGTCCTAAATTATAGAGCCCCTTTGAGAACCTTTGTAGTTTGTTTTGAGTTAATTAATGGAGACTTTAATTTGGTGCCAATTAATGCTTTAACTGTGAAATTTCTTCAGAAAATTTCAATTTTCTTAGAAAAATGTCCATTTACATACCAAGAGAAGACTATTTTTTGAAATTTTACCACTGGAATGACTTGCTCGGTTATCGAGCCAGTCATTCTAGTGGTAAATTTTCAAAAATAGTCTTCTCTTGATCTGCAAATGGACATGGCCCAAGACCACGAAGCTGTTTTTGGCTGATGCGAGTGTTAAAGGGTTAACACTATCTTTTATGTTTCTGACTATAATTCAAACCTAAAGCAGCAATCTTTTTCATCATTTGATGATGAAAATCAGTGATGGAAATTTTTTTAAAACATTTGCAGGTACCTGTACCTATACCTAATCTACAAATTCCAAATTCAAATTGTTTTATTGGTCTAAAATCCAACAGCTGGATTGACATCGAAACATTACAAACAATTGATAGACAAAATATATATAAATACTTAAATAGGCCTACGCACGCACGCATGCGCACACATGCAAATATTAAGTTGGTTGCCCCAAACAATCAATTACATGTGTATTATGATGGCCTCAACTCAAAAATGATAATTAAAATTGTAATTTTTTCATTCCTAGTTAAGAGATCCATTTCTAGCTAGATGCCCCGCCCATTTCTAGCTAAGCCCCACCCATTTCTAGCTATGCCCCACCCATTTCTAGCTGTACCACGCTCAGTTCTAGCTATGCCATGCCAATTTCTAGCTATGCCATGCCTATTTCTAGCTATGTTCCACCCATTTCTAGCTATTCTCCACCCATTTCTAGCTACTGTATGCCACACCCATTTCTAGCTACTGTATGCCACACCCATTTCTAGCTACTGTATGCCACACCCATTTCTAGCTACTGTATGCCACACCCATTTCTAGCTACTGTATGCCACACCCATTTCTAGCTACTGTATGCCATACCCCTTTCTAGCTACTGTATGCCACACCCATTTCTAGCTACTGTATGCCATACCCATTTCTAGCTACTGTATGCCACACCCATTTCTAGCTACTGTATGCCATACCCCTTTCTAGCTACTGTATGCCACACCCATTTCTAGCTACTGTATGCCACACCCATTTCTAGCTACTGTATGCCACACCCCTTTCTAGCTACTGTATGCCACACCCATTTCTAGCTACTGTATGCCACACCCATTTCTAGCTACTGTATGCCACACCCATTTCTAGCTACTGTATGCCATACCCCTTTCTAGCTACTGTATGCCACACCCATTTCTAGCTACGCTCCGCCCACTAATCTTATGTGTTAAAATATTGAACGCTTCTTCTTCTTCTTTTCGTTCGCTGATCATACCGCCAGTCCTGTAAATGACTATCGACATTATCATAAGCATTAAGTGCGTGGATCCATGGTTTATTAGAGTGCGCCGTGCGGCCTGGAACCTCCGTCTTCAGCACTCGAAGTTTCTGTCAGGGTTACCTCACCCTTACCTCATTTAGTCGCCTCTTACGACACGCAGAGGATACGGAAGGTGTATTCTAAGCCCCACCTACAGGGCGGGTATTGGAAGCTGAATTCCAGAATCTAACTTTCAAGGTAACTATGCACGTATGATGTTGATTATTTTGAAACTAATTTGACTGCGGGCTTTTACTGCCTGTAGCAGCAACATCTCTCAGTCAAATTATTTTCAAAATATTCAACAGAACGTTTATTAATTTGTAAATCCGTCATGGACATACAATTTGTACAACTACGTCACAAACTCCAATTTTCGTTTATTGAGCTACAGTAGCTACATGTACATCATTTTGATTAAGACGTCACCTAACAAATGACATATTGTCACCTCCATTGTACATAAATTTGAAAGATCTTGTTATTTAATTTTTATGCAAAAAACTTGCCCTTGTATAATCAATTAGTACTGTCCCACCTCTGAACGATCGCATGTCGATTCCATCATGAATTATTAAACAGCCTCTTAATTAACGACATCTGGCAGAAAATTCCTCGCCTCATTCGTTTCCTGTAAAATCAATCGGTTTCTAACTAGTAATTCCCGATTGCCACTTATTCAGTGACAAAATTATGGTTCAGTTTCCAGGAAGGCGGCGGGCAATGGAGTGGAGAGGATTGCAGATTTTCTCCAGGTATGGGTCGCACTTGCGGTTGATGGACGGAGTGTTAAGGAATTATTGCACAGAGAATTACGTGTTTCTTGTATCATATTTAACTAGAAAACTTTTAACATTTACAATTAGCCCTTTAACTCTTACCACTCTGGTGTTAAAATTTTAAACTTTCAAATTAAATTAAACGATGAACTGGTGTTCATTTTTCAACAAATTTGGTGGGAGATGGTGCTGTCATAGACAGCAACATCTTCCAGCAAAATTGCTGAAAAATGTACACCAGTTTCTTTGCTATTCACACAGTAAAAGATAGAATATTGACATCAGAGTGGTCAGGATTAATACTCAAACCGGCCTAAAACGGCTTTTGTACTTGGTCGTAAGAGATGTCCCTAATTTACAGACCAAGAGAAAATTACTTTTGAAAATTTACCACTGGAATGACTGGCTCGATAATCGAGCCAATCATTCCGGTGATAAATTTTCAAAGATAATTTTCTCTTGGTCTCCAAATGGGAATATTCTATGAGAAATCTTTTGATCAAATTTGATGCATCAAGAGTTAAATAAGTGATAGAATTTAATTTTACAATTCATGTTGCGTGTTGTATTTGGTCGATGAATGGTGATGATATTTAACCTATATTGCATAACATGTAATGGATTATTTAAAAATTAATTTTAATCTTTTAACTCTAAGAATCGTCAAGGAAATTAAAAAAATTATTCGGACAGTGTCCATTTGACCAGGCCAAGAGAAGACAATTTCTGAAAATTTACCACAGGAATGACTGGTCCAGTTATCGAGCTATTCATTCAGTTGTTGTTTAAAAAAAATTTCTCTTGGCCTGCAAAAGGACATTCCTCGATATCACTGCAGAGGGCGCCTTTTGCCCAGCTTAACCCTTTCACCGATAATTCCCCATACCTCAATCTCTGAGAGCAAATAAAACATGAAAGCTGGTGAATATCTTCAAATTAATATGACTGGAAAACCATTGGTGCCTTAGGCATTTTGGGCGTCCAGTCACATTAATTTCAAAATATTCAGCAGATTATGCAAATTACATATCGTAAAGAATCAACTTTTTCAGGGATTTGTCATCGAAAGGGTTTTGTTGACCTTTTAACTCTCAAATTTGTTCAAGAAAATTTAAATTTTCTCAAAGAAAATGTCCATTTGCAGACCAAGAGAAGACTGTTTTTGAAAATTTACTACTAGAATGACTGGTTCGGTTATCGAGCCAGTAATTCCAGTGGTAAATTGTCAAAAATAGTCTTCTCTTGATCTGCAAATGGACATTTCTCAAGACCACTGCAGAAGTGGCTTTTGCCTGATATGCCTTAAAGGGTTAACTCTCCCAGCAGATGCGAAACATTCTTTGATGTATGGAATATTTTGAAACTAATTTGACTGGGATCTGATCGCAGCAACATATAAATCAAAATATCCAACCGCTTTCCTGTTCTGGAGTTTCAAGGTATAATGCTGGTTAACCTTTTAATGGTCAAATATGGTCAAGAAAATCAAAATATTTGGTTATAGGATGACCATTTGCAGGGCAAGAGAAGACTATTTTTTGGAAATTTACCACTGGGATGACTGGCTCGGTTATTGAGCCAGTCATTCCAGTGATAAAATGTCAAAAATAGTCTTCTCTTGGCTCGCAAATGGACAGGACTTCAAAACCACTACAGAGGACGATCTTCGCTATTTAAAAGCCTTAATTAAATGCTGGGAATTAACTCTAATTTATAAAATGTAAATTTTAATCCAAAATGTCAATGCCTAAAAGTAAAAAACTAAATTATATGCAAATTTTTTATCCTTTAAACAAAAGAAAACGCGATTGTTAGCATTGAAAGTCCATTAACGGATCGCTTTTGATAGCGTCATTGCTTTATTACTTAAATCCCAACAAATTTTCAAATTCAAATTTTATTCTCAAATTATAGACGTCTATGTATTTGCACATTAAATCAAGTTTTTGGGTAATAAAAAATAAATAGTCTGCAGTGATAATATCAAGAAATTAGAACAAAATCTGCAATTTTCATGACAATTAAATTGTAGTGTTTTCAAAGTCAATAAATTTGCATAATTAATCGGATTTATAAAAGGATTTAATAGAAAACTTTAAGTTTAAAATATTCTTTTTTATTTGTATCAGCATCATGGAGGATGAGAAAATTTAAATATATACAAAATTTCTGGAAAATTAACTTTACTGTTTCAAACCAGTCACTGGGAGCTGTGGCATCTTATGGCAGAAACATAATTGTTCCGGTTGAACGACTGGCCATGGTTCAGTTAGCAAGCCTGAGTTCAGTTTCAGTTTATTTTATTTTCTAGATATTTTTGTGAGAAGCTTGTAAGATGCTAGGTTTGTCCTGACGCTAACGGTTAGTGTCCGTTGAGTCTGGATGCCGATGCACTGTTTGCGCGCTCCTTTTATAGTAGTCTTGTACCCGGTTGTACCCGATCCTATGTGTATGTACCCGGATTTGGTAGATACATCCCATTGTTATTGTCGGTTTTGTACCCGATTTGGTAAAAATCTGTGTACTTTTTGTACCCGAGTTTTGGTGTACCCGAGTGTTTGTTTAATATGTGTTGGTGTACCCGATTGTGCGTGTACCCGATTATACCCGGTTTGGGGATTATTATGTACCCGAATTGTATAGTTTTATACATTGGGTTTGAGGGATAGATCTCTAAATAAAAGGTTATAACAAGGCATTGGTCCATTTGTTAATGGGCCTTCCATATTTGATCCAGACTCCTGGCGTTTTGTACCCATGTTTGGGTTATACTCATCAGAGGAAATGTGTAGACACTTTGTCATAGTAGTTTTTACTGGGATGTGTATATTCGAAAATCATTGTGTAGTAGCTAAGATGTTAAGGTTTTAACAATCTATAGTTTAGAAGGATGCGTATGGTGTTGAGATGGCTGTGTGCCATTTTTCTTACCTTATAATTCATCTAAAATTTGTTGGAGGGCGATTGCATGGTGACAGGTAGCTAATTATTGTATTTATTGTACTACTTTCAGGTAGAGATTGTCACCAATCAGCGTGATTAATTCCAATTGGGTCCATGCTATGTAGCTGATGGATCCAGAATTTCTCGCGTTCATTACGGATAGACGTTGCTTCCGGTGAATCAGGATCACGATGGAGCACTTCAATAATTTTGTAGTTGACTGAAGTAATAATGGGGTGTATCTACCAAATCTGGGTAGATACACATAGGATCGGGTACAATTGGGTACAACCGGGTACAATCGGGTACAAGATTACTATAAAAGGAGCGTGCAAACAGTGCATCGGCATCCAGACTCAACAGACACTAACCGTTAGCGTCAGGACAAACCTAGCATCTTACAAGCTTTTCACAAAAATATCTAAGTTTTTGCTTGAGAAAAGCGTGATTTCATCCAAAAGACTTTCAAGATGGACACACCGACTGCAGCGACCTCTGCTATATCAATTGAATCTACAGACACTATTGTAGACATGATGAATAATGCTGTTATTGACAAAGTGGGTTCCGACATCCAGAGCCGCAAGAGAATCCGCATAGCAGATGATGAGCTGAGCAGTTCTGTTGACATGCGGTCTGTAGACACGAATCCAAGGAAGAAACCTTGCATTCCAGAGGAGCAACAAACCTACCGACACTCATGGTTACCTACATTTCTCCTCAGCACATCCAGATTCTACCAAAAAGGCCAACCCCTTTGGCCAATTGCTAAGAATCAAGAGAATTTGTAGCAGAAATGAAGACTTCCTCAAACATGCGCATGACGTAATACACTATTATATCATACGCGGGTACACAGAAAAAGATCTGGAAAACTGTCTCAACAGAACCCTTGAAAAAACAAGGAAAAATCTACTCACCTAACACACAAAAACAAATTTCAACTCGCATCCCATGCATCATGGATTTCCACCCACATAGCAAACTAGCTAAAAATGTCATCCTACGCCACTGGGACCAACTACAGAGCAGCCATAAATACAGGGCAACATTCCAGGAATCGTCACTGTTTGGTCACGGAAGGAACCCTTCCTTCAAAGATACGCTAATAACGGCCAAATTCCCGGATGCAAAAACTTTTGGCATTCAAGGCAGAAACATCACCAACTGGGTCATTCCATACAACAAACACAACTGCACATTCTGCCAACAAATGGACAAAAAACGCACATTCAAATGCTCACACACTGGGCTTAACTATCATACCAAAACAAAAACATTTTGTAACACCACAAATGTTTATTTAATCACGTGTAACACATGTTCCAAACAATACATTGGTCTGCAAATGGACATTCAATAAGCAAATAATTTGATTTTCTTGACCAAATTTGACCATTGAAAGGTTAAAGTACTGTATCTCAATTTTCATGCATGAGTAATATTTTGGTAAAATTTGCTTTAAAAAAAAATATCAGCTACATTTTCCCTAAATTTTAGTTACTTCATTATATTTTATATGACGATTTGTGATGTTTATTTTATAAACTGATTTTTAGGGTGAAAAATTTAAAAAGAAAAAACATTTAACTGATAAATATGTGTGATATTTGTAATGGCTTTTATTAGTTTAATGTGCCCCCCACATATTATCTGAGAACTGGATTAATGGCCCCATTAACTTCATGCATGAATCAGTTTTGGGCTAAAAGTTTCTTTTCAGATAGAAATTTGAATACCATTTGATATCAGTCCACATAATACATATAGATGACTTATTTAAGTCAGCTCTCACTGACAGATCCCGGAAAAAATATATATTGGAGATATAAAACGTATTCTGCTGAATATTTTGAAATTAATTTGACTGGAAGCTGTTGCTTTCAAAATATTCAACAGTTTTCTCATATGCCCTTGAAAATCAGATATGGGGAATTCAGCATGGTGAAAAGGTTTAAAATACTCATTCTGTTTTCGATATCATTGGATTTATTTGAAATGTAGTACCTGAAAGTGTCTTAAAGGGATAGAAATGTTATCTAAAATGTTGTGTTATACTCCCTTCTAACTGTCTGACCGCAGCAACAGGACCCCCAGCCACTCTGGAAATCAGGGAAAACATTGTCATTGAAAATGATTTTCGATTTTTCCAGTCAGGCAAAACTCGGGGAATTTAGAAATCATGGAAAACTCATAGAATTTGTCAGTAACCCAAAAGAGAAGTTTTTGCATTTTACCAGTTTGTCGTAGCCGCATCTTGTTTCATGCGTCCGAGTTGTGTCAATTGACTGAAAATGGAAATAGATTAAAATTATTTTATAGGTTACAACTCTGACTTCCTAACAACCTTGTTAAAGTGAAAATATTTCTCATAGAATTTTGGAAATTTCTCAGTGAAATATCAGGCAAAACTCGGGGAATTTTGTTGTGATAAAGTGGTGGGAACCTGCACCAAGCCACCAGATACCAATTTCAATGGGCAGGAGCTCTGGATCTGCTGAATATTTTGAAAACAATTTGACTGAAAGTTGTTGGTGGCTTAGTTTTCAGTGAAATTGTAAATTTATTTAGTAAAAGTCCATTTACAGGAATGAAGAAAAAACTAGTTTTAGAATTATACCGCTGGAATGACTCGTGGTAACAGAGACAGCCATTCCAGGGGTAAATTCTAAACAATAGTCTTAGCCTGTACATGTATGTGAACATCGTAGCAAGACCAGACTGCATTACAGCGTCATCATGTACAAGCCACCAGAAACCAATTTCAATGGACAAGAACTCTGGATCTGCTGAATTGCTTTCAAAATATTCAGCTACTCCAAATTTAAAACTCATGCGAAATGTAGTCTGCAGGAATTCAGACAGTTAATGGTCAAGATTGGTCAAGAAAGTCATTTAAGTGATCAATTTTCAAAAATTCATCTTCAGACTTCAGTGCTCAAGAAAATTTAGTTTCAAATTGATTCCAGCACACATAGAAAGTGGGCGGATCTTATCTAGTGGGCATAGCTAGAAATGGGTGGGGCATAGCTAGAAATGGGTGGGGCATAGCTAGAAATGAGTGGGGCATAGCTAGAAATGGGTGGGGCATAGCTAGAAATGGGTGGGGCATAGCTAGAAATGGGTGGGGCATAGCTAAAAATGGATCCCTCTAAATATTCTGTTATCATTATTAGCAGAGTAATAATGTTACGACGACTTTTCTATAGACATGATAGAGATAACTACAAAGAATACATGTGTTTATGAACATAATTTGACATGATTTTCTGAACTTGTTTAAATTTCATTTCGACAGATTTTATTTGATATAAAGCCTGGTTCTGGACTTTGAATTTATCTAGATTAGGATTGCGATAAAAAGAATTTTAGTCAAGTTGGACTTTGATTAAATTTTATCCATTTAATAAAATTGAATAGAAGTGATGATGTTACCAATTACTTAATATTTAATCCATAAATTTTCCTGTGACCCTGCGGTGAGTCACTTGAAATAAAGAAAAATATCATGACTGGAATCGAGAAAAGTGTCAGGTTCAAAACAAGTGATCGTGGGCTCAAGTTATAACGCTTTATCAATAAAGAATTTGCATTCAACTATTTTTGAATATTTACCGAAAGACTGGATAACAGAGCCAATCATTTCATCGGTGCTTTAGAAAAAATAGTCTACTTTGTCTGCAAACAACTATTCAAGGGTTTAAGGGTTTTAAGCAATCGTCAGCATTAGTATTCACTTTCACTTTAAAATTATAACTAATGCTACATTTTCTCAGAACACTTCTCCCCAGATATCCGTCCATCCTAGCCAGCCAGCCAGCCAGCCAGCCCATCCATCCATCCATGCCAGCCAGCAAGCCATCCATCCATCCATCCATTGATCAGTCGTCGCGACCATCCAGCCATCCATTCATTTATTCATCCATCCATCCATCCATCCATCGATCAGTCCATCCATCGATTCATCAGTCCATCATGCTGTCTCCTCCAATTAGCTATTTCTTCTAACTCAATCGTGTTTGTTGTGGGAGTTACCGGTATTGATTGCGTGATGACATTTATATTGGGTTCTGCCATTGGGTGTGGGGGCCTGAAGGCATGTCAAATATTAAATAAATTCTGTCCGTGCGCAGAAACTGTTAGAAGGAATCCAAACAAATTTGTTTTGTGAGTTAACCATTTGATTTGGAATTGTGTGCTGATGTGTTGGACCCACTCTCTGGATGGCCAGCAGATTGGGGGTGGGTGGGAGGGGTTGGAGGTGGGGTGTGTGTGTTGTTCAAAGGTTGACGTCTATTGAAAGTGTATGGGTTTGCAATGGGACACCATCAACTCTGCATTCGAGTGAGTTTTTAAAAAAGTTTGCCACTCGAATGACTGGCTCGATAACCGAGCCAGTCATTCCAGTGGTAAATTTCCAAAAAATAGTCTTGGAGAAATTGTGACAACTTAATATTGTGTCTTTAGTTTTGATTAACATATTTAATGTAAGTCAAGTTAAACATTAATAGTGTTTGGGTGGTGGGTGGGGTGGGGGTGGCGATCAATTTCTCCCGTTAATATTACTTGTGTAGGTCTTGCTTTATGAGCCCAAAACTATAACTATTTTTTAAGTATCTATAGTTATCGCATAAAGTTTAAAATTCTATTCGAACTTGAATTGTCATTAAATTATAGCGATACGAAACCTGGTCAAATTCCACTTTTGTCAATAAAATGTTGTATGAGTAACATATTATAATATAGGTCTCACCGCACAGGCTCAAAACGGAGCATGTTCGGCCAAAAATCACGAGAGGACAAATTTTATCTTTGAGATAATAAAGTTTTTGTATATAAAATACAGCCTTTAGAAATGTGGGGTTGAAAATTATGAATCTTGAACTTTGTCTCTGGGGTGCGTTGACAAGTCTGAACATTGTACGCTTTACGAAAGGCTATAAAACAACACAAAGATAATATTTGTTCTTCATCTACATATAGGTCGCATTTAGATTAAATGTGAAGCGTAACCATGGCAATTTATCTATTTTATCAATGTCATAAATTCGGAATTAACCCTTTAAGTTTACACTAAATCGGCCATAGATGGCTTCTATATTGGTCTTGAGAAATGGTCATTTGCAGATCAAGAGAATTGTATTTTTGAAAATTTACCACTGGAATGACTGGCTCGGTTACCCCTCATTCCAGTGATAAATTTTCAAAAATACTATTCTGATGGTCTGCAAATGGACGTTTTCTAGGAGAAAATTTAACTGAAAAGAGAATCGTTAAGCTATGTCATTGTGGTATATAGTACGATATGTTTTTAAATTTCGAGGAATTTTGTAACGTCGGTTTTGTAGCTGTAATAATATTACTCAATCATTAGAGGACAAATCTATTATTCTTTAACCATCAAATTTATTGACGAAAATTTAGATTTTCACATAAAAAATCTCCATTTACAGACCAAGAGAAGATCCTTTTAGAAAATTTAACACTGGAATGACTGGCTCAGCACTTGGTAAGGCTAAATTTTCAAAAATAACCCCATGTTCTGCAAATGGACACGTATGAGATGATTACGTTTTTCTTTACCAAGTTTGAGGTGGTGGGTGGGGTGGGGGGGTTGAATGGTGTGAGGTTAATTGGTTAATTATTGTATAAGTCAATAATTAACTTTGAGTCTACAGTACTGAGAAATAACTTTAATTGTTTCCAAAATAAAATTTAATGCTTTGTTGAATATTTTGGTGTAATTAATTTTCCTGGAAGCCATTGCTCCAATCAGATTTAATTTAAACTCAAAAAATATTCACCAGAACATTTGTTATATTGTTTTTAAAATTGTTCTACGGTAACTAACACGCTTCTGGCTTTGTTTTGAAAATGTGTTAGCTTATATATGAGCTGTAGTATGTACCAAAATCATAATAAAAATTAGTTTCTAGAATTGGAAATGGAACAATTACCATACTTAAAGTAGGAACAAGGACGCTAAGATTGTTTGATTTTTCCGTAAATATATACAGCTAAAACATAAATCTGAATGAATGAGTAAAATGATTAATTTTATTTGCATATTTTGCTTAATTGGTTTGCTCGTTTTCTTATAAATATATGATAATTATACTGCCTTTCATATGAGCAGATTTCTTGCATCATGTACATTATAATCACTTAGGGGTTGAGGGCTTAATTATGTAATGAAAGGGTGGGTTAGCTTGGAGTTATTAAGGACAATTTTAAGTGAGAAAATATGGAAGAGTGCAGCTATTTTGAGCTTTAGAAAATTTAATCTGACAGTACCTGTTTCCAAAACAAAATCAGAAATGTTAGTTGAGTACGATTTTGAGAACGAGGTACACGTAAGGTCTTCTATTGAAGAATTTAATTTTATTCTCTTGTCTGCTGAATTTCTGCAGACTACAATTTTTAAAGGTGGATATTTTGAAAACAATTTGTTTTCAAAATATTCAGCATGTCCAGAGTTATTGCTCATTGAAATTATTGTCTTCTGGCTTGCATCAGTCAGAGTATTAATTGGTTTGATTGATTTCGTTATGCGATAATTACATGTATATTAATGCTTTTCATGTGAACAAGTCATTTTGAGGTTAATTGCTGTGAAAGGGTCAGCAGTTAGCTTGTAGTTATTAAGGACAGTTTAAGTGAGAAAATATCAAAGAATTACTATTTCGAGAATTAAGAAATTCAACAGTACGGTTTTAAAATAAGTTAACGTGTTTTCAAAACAAAATCAGAAACACAAGTAGAATTTTGAACACGATGTAAGAAATGTTCTGTTGAGTATTTTGGATTTCAAATTTGATAAAATGCCACTAATTAACTGATGTAGGCACCAGTCGCTTCCAATCAAAAAATTTAATCCGATTATTCAACAGTAGGTTTTATTCTGTTTTGAAAACATGTTAAGTTATTTCTGGGTAGTACTGTATCTATTTGGTAATAAATTTAACACATTCTGTTCTGTAAACACACAAATACACGATTTATATTAAAATTTTATGATATAATACAATTTTTTGTTGATTTTTGAAAACAATTAACTGAAGGTCATTTATGCCTTCAGTCAAGTTTTAAAAATATTCAGCAAGTTTCTGATGTCTGCGAGTGTATATTTTAAAATGTACTTAATCTTCTAGATTTGCATGTAATTATTAATATCAATCACTAAGCATGTTTAAATTACGAGCCATTTATTCTTTAATGCCGCCAGTAAATTTTTCCTGAAAAAAGTTATAGCTCTGTTTCTGTTTTATTTATAAATTTCAATTTGAATTTTTTAAAAGTGGGTGGTAGCTTCTCTTTATTATCGGAATTGAGACCCTATCGCATTGCCTTGTCAAAAACTGGAAGATTATATCTGAATTTTCGGGTGAATTTATAATCGCTGTTTTCCGACGAGGAAATTCGGGTTGATGAAAACACACAATTCAGCTGTAAAAGTGTTAGGGAGCGTGCCATCAGAGGCCAGGAGATTATGATAATCAGTCATTCAGAGCTTTTGTAGAAGCTGACTGTGTACAATTTGTATATTACAGGAGAGAAAGATTATATACTTTGGATAATCATTGTTTTCCACAGGTGTTTTCCGTTCATAATTTGTGTACAGTAGTGAAATCTGAACCATTTCACGGAGGAATTCCCCATATCTCATTTTCAAGGCAACCCATACAGTTGCAATGGCTTCCAGTCAAATTAATTTCAAAATATTCAACAGAATAAGTTTTATATCGTAAAGAATATAGTTTTTCCAGAATTTGTCGGCGAAAGAGTTAAGTAATAGGACGGTATTGTGTTAGACAGCGATGGTTACCAGTCAAACTAATTTCAAAATGTTCAACAGAATAAGTTTTATATCGTATGAAATATACATTTTCCGTGGTTTTGTCGGTGAAAGGGTTGAATATGTGTATTATATGTAGTGTGTTCAGTACTGTATTTTAACCCTGTGTTGTCAAGAAATTTGAGTCTTTTGTTTAGTGACTAACTGTTCATTTACAGACCAAGAGAAGACTATTTTAATTTTTGAAAATTTAAAAATGGACTGACTGGCACATTCTAGTGTTAAATTAACTCTTTAATGCTCAAATTTGGTCAAGAAAATCTAAATGTTTGCTTTTTAAATGTCCATTTGCAGGCCAAGAGAGGACGACTGTCTGTTTTTGAAAATTTACCACTGGAATGACTCGGGCTCGGTTATCGAGCCAGTCATTCCAGTGGTAAATTTTCAAAAATAGTCTTTTCCTGCAAATGGACATTCATCAAGACAACTGCATGGGCCGAGTATGGCCGGCTTGATCATTAAATGGTTAAAAAAAAGCAGTCTTGGAAAATTTTAATTCTACCAAATTTATGAATTGAAACGGATAAACAACATTCTGTCAAATTATTGTTTAATATTTAACTTTAAACTCTAACCCTTTAACACTCA
This sequence comes from Chaetoderma sp. LZ-2023a, assembly GCA_034401795.1. Classification (NCBI taxonomy): domain Eukaryota; kingdom Metazoa; phylum Mollusca; class Caudofoveata; order Chaetodermatida; family Chaetodermatidae; genus Chaetoderma; species Chaetoderma sp. LZ-2023a. Next base: position 83,275,540 of record CM067359.1, read on the forward strand.
AATTTGTTCCCAAAAATATTTTGCCCAGAAAATATAGATTTCCGGTCCAGAGAAGAATATTTCTGAAAATTTTCAGTTGGAATGACTGTCTCGATAACATTCCAGAGGTAGAGTTTAAGAAATAGTCTTGTCTTGGTCTGCAAATGGATATTTGTCAAGACCAACTGAAGGAGCCATTTTTGACCAGATTGAGTGTTAAAGGATTTGTTCTAAGAAGTTCTGTTGATTATTTTGAAACTAATTTAACTGGGAACTATTATAGTCCGCCTATATGTCACAGCTTCCAGTCAAATTTGTTAAAAAATAATCAACAGCCTACCCATATTGTTGTCTTTGAGTGGCTAAAATTTCAAGTGTTAAGGTATTGCCAACCCTTGCCTCAGCATAGAAAACCAGATCAGTTTGACCCAGATCCGGTCCCAATAGAATCCGGATCTGTATCCGGATCAAGTCCAATAATGGGAATGGATCTTTACAGTTTATCCATCCATCATATGACATCATAAACAACTACATGTAGGTGATGCGTATGATGACTTCATAATCAATTACAGCATGAATGACTCCCTTTACTCTGTATTAAATGCTTAATTAGTTGGACATGTAGTACGAATTGTATGTCTTTACTATTTAATAAACATTCTGTCGAATATCTTGAAACTAATTTGACTGCGCGCTGTTGTTGCCATAGGCAATTAGTTTCAAAATATTCAACAATTTATCTGTATAGTTTTCTGAAAATTGATAGTGAGTTCAGGGATCGATCCTAACACAGGCGAAGTATGGTTGGGGCTTAGCTAGAGATGGACGGGGCATAGGTAAAACTGGAAGGGTCCATTCTTAAATTTCTGGCACAAAGACTCTTTTGATAACATTCGAAGCAACTACGATCTATAGAGTAATTTCAGAGAAACAGAGCTGTGCAGAGAAATAGAAAGACTGACTGAAAAAGGAGAGATCTGATCTGTCATTCCAGTATATGATGTCATAATCAATGGAGGAATCAAGTTTCTTAGTCACTCATATGACACAATAATCAACTACATAAGTGACATGTAGGATGATGTCATAATCCATTATGTTATGAATGACGTAGGTAAGTTCGTCACAAACGCATAGTTGATGACGGACTAAGCTTTGTTGTATGAATTGTACGTCTACTATTTAATCAACATGCTGGTGAATATTTTGAAACTCATTTGACTGGGCGCAACAGCGCTCAGTCAAATTAGTTTCAAAATATTCAACAGCATACAACTGTACTAGTATAGTTTTCTGCAAATTGATAGTCAGGGAGTTCAGGGATCGATCGATCCCAGCATGGTTGAAGTGTAGGTGGAGCTTAGCTAGAGTTGGGCGGGGCATAGCTAAAACTGGATGCCTCAGTTGTGTCACTAGTTAGCTGATGTCACTATCATAATGATGAATAACTCCGCCATGAAAATTGAAAAGTCTGTCACTCTGAATGTCTGAATTGTATGTTTTTGCTAAATTTCTAATTTCATAGACATTCTGTTGAATATTTTGTAACTAATTTCAAGAATTTGACACCCGAGTCAAATTATTTTCAAAATATTCAACAGCTTATTGTACCTGTATATAGTTACCTTGAAATTTAGATTCTCAGAATTCAGATTTCAAAGTTTCCAATCAATTCCAATATGTGTAAAAAAAGGGTGGAGCTTATCTAGAAAGGGGTGGGGCATATCGAGAAATGTATCCCGCTATTGCAATGCTTCGAAAACCTACCCCACCCCCACTTCTGGGTGCATGTGTAAATAATAAATATCAGTACGACATTATGTAAACTGATTTTCTGTGACTTTATCTGGAAAAATTTAATTAACATAACATCTGTTGCAATTAAGTCAATCATATTATTCCATTGCCATGGATACAAGATATTGTTAATGGTTTTTGACTGCTATAATCAATGTCTTAAATAGAGTTGTCGATATATTGTGTTAAACTGCATGTTTGAAATGTTAGCAGCTGGCACATACATGTACGCAGTTTATAGCTTGTTTAAAAATCTATTCCAATTTTTTAAACGTAGAAATTTTGTTTAAATTCTTCTTTTGACGAAATCTAATGGTCCAACCCCGCTTGTGTCAACAGTGCCTCAAAGCGCTCAATGTGCCACTTAATTATGTCATTGGTCAAGACTAGAAGAAAATGTAGACTATTCTTATAAACTTACCACGCTAGAATTTAGAAAATACATGTACATGTAGTTTTCTGTTGGGGTGCAAATTGTTATTTCTTAAGACCGGTTTGACCTTTGACCCTGTAATGGTCAAGCCGGCCAAAATCTGCAGTGGTCTTGAGAAGTGCCCATTTGTAGGCAAAGATAAGGCTATTTTTGCAAATTTACCGCTGGAATGACTGGCTCGGTTACTGAGCCAGTCATTCTAGTGGTAAACATTAAAAAATAGTCTTCTCATGGGCTGCAAATAGACATTTCTCAAGACCACGATGGAGGATGGCTTTAGCCTGGCTGACCAGTAAATGGTTAAGGTGACACAATATAGGTTTAAAGAATGTAAATTAGCAATAAGGTTTTGAAGGATATTGGAATTTTAGGATTGAAAATGTAAATTTAACTGTCCAAATCTCATGTTTTTATTTGGTGATTCATGTTTTATTCTTCGCAGATGAAAATAATCACGACAATTAATACAGCTGTCGTTATGGCAACAATGGAGAAGGAGAAAATGGTTGATAACTGGCGCTGGACAGTGATTGTTCTTCCATGAAGCACGTGACATCATATTGCAAATGAAATCACAGCTCAATTCAAAATGGCGGTATCGGTTGGTCTGAGTAAACTCGATGCGATCTGTGCGAAACTTCAAGACAGATCAAGTCCTGCAGTATGTGGTGCGTTTGGGAAGAGCAAGTTTGGCGACCCCACATCGGATGTCATTGATTACTGCAACGATGATCTGAATGATAATGGCGGTAGTGACGGTGAAGATGAGAAAATGCCTGCCAATGATTACGAGGCTGCTTCGAAGAGTCCAATGTCAAATGCTCCACTAATTTCTGGCACCAATGATTCCAAAAGAAATCGTCGCAAAGCTGTTGCGCCACGTAATATTTCAAAAGTACAAAGTTGTCAAGATACTGATGACAGTTTTGATGATAATACGGATGATGTGAAAGTGAATGATTTAGACAATAATTTACACGAGTTTAAATTAAATAACCAAGGTATTGATTTTGTACCCATCGTATCAGAGAAACATGAATCCTTAGTGAATGGTGATACAAAGTACGAGGATACACATATGACTGACACCTCAGACATACCATTTGACTTGTCACGGAGAAGCACATCTGTCGATGGTTATTCTTATGAAAGAACAAATGACCCCGGTCACAATGACAGGTATGACCTGCTTACTGCAGGGCAACGTTCTAAACATTCGGTGCAAACTACTGATGGCGGGCTATGTAATTCATTCTCAGGTTACCCGTACTTTGAGATGGACTGCCGTGCAAGCAGTGGGTGTGAGTTTAAGTTTGATAAAGATGGCGTGTTGGACTTGTCTATAACAACAAAAAAAGAGGAATCTGATACGAATATTACTGCTGAAACACAACGATGCAATTATACTGCTTATAGTCCATTATCCTTAACCTTGCCAAAATACCAAAACAGAGCGATTCATGTTTCAAACCAAAGCAATAACTTACATCCGTCCTTTAGTTATGATTATAGCAGTGGCTCTTCGTCCAGCACAGATGACCGGTCACTGAGCCCTGACTCGTGTACATCGCTCTCTCCTGTCGATAATGCTCAACATAACATTACCACTGATGCCTGTGAGGAACCGGACCCACAACTTAAAGACTATGCAAAGTCCACCATGAATGAATTTCTTCATATGTACGGTTTAGCGACTGACCTGCCTTCTATAGAATCCGCCACTCATACTATGCCAAACTTTTCTTCACAAAGTATCTTACAAAATGTAAAGAATTTACCTGTGATCACGATTCCTGCATCGCAAAGACTTCCAGCTCATGGGAAAATCGGGTTCGCAGCTCGAAAGTCACTCGCAGCAAAGTTCGCTCAGTCTCATCCCAGCAGTTTTCTTGTTGATTCTAGTCCATATGGTTCTACCTCCAGTTTTTTCTCACCGCACAAAGACATCAAGCTATCTCAGGGTGAGTGTGTATTACATTGGATTTTACGTGTTCTACTTCTAGGGGATTAACCTTTTAAATTAACCCGTACGTACCAATCTGATGTCAAAATTTTAAATTTTCAAATTATATTAAAAGATGAACTGGTGTTCATGTTTCAACAAATTTGGTCCACCAAATTGGTTGATAAATGTCCACCAATTTCTTTGCTATTGGCTCAGTAAAAGTAGAATACTGTCATCAGAGTGGTAAGGGTTAACGGTCAAGGTGGCCAGAACCAGCCTCTGCAGTCATATATTTTTGAAAATTTACCACTGGAATGACTGGCTCGATAACCGAGCCAGTCATTTCGGTGGTAAATTTTCAAAAATTGTCTTCTTGGTCTGCAAATGGACATTTTCCTATGACAAAATTTAAGTTTTCTTGAACAAATTAACGTGTTAAGGGGTTAAAGAACTGGCTGTCTCCCTCCCAATACAGACATTATCTGCTCAGTATTGTCAAAATCCATTCCTAAAATGGTTGCTATTTGTTCAGCGTCAATCCCCATTTTGACTACTGTATACATGTGTTTGCTCTGTCCATGATCCCCTGCGCTTTTCTGTGTTTGTCTGTGTGCTTCCTAAGGGGTGGGATGTGTGTGGGAGTGGTTGGGTAGGGTGGGGTGGGTGGTTTGGGGGCGGGGGGAGCGCATTTTTTAACCTTTTAACATTCAAGTCGGCCAAAAGTAGCATCTGGCAGTGGGCTTGAGAAATGTCCATTTGCAGACCAATTAAGATAACTGAGCCAGTCATTCCAACCGTAATTTTTAAAAAATAATCTCGTGGCAAATAATATTTTCTATGAGATTTTTTTTTAATTTAAAAAGAATCTTGAGTGGTAAAGGGTTAAAATTAACACTTGCCATAAAACTTCATGGAGTATATATAAGTATACCATGATCACAAGCAGTCAGGATCATAATGAAAATGATTTGAAAACTACCAGTAAGTTTAAGCGTACATTTTTTCAAGTTTTCAATCAAGTTTTCAAACAAAATTATTTCTTAATCCCAGGTCACAACGTGACATATGGGATACAAATATACATATAAAACATTAACAAAGTGGGTTTTTTTCACCTGGCCTCCAGATCACCTATTCTATTTTATATGTACAGAAGTATAATTTTTGAAAACCCACCACGAATGGCTGGCTCAATAACCGTGTCCGCCATTCAATTAGCAAATTAAAAAAAATGCTCTTCAATTGGCCTGAAAATCGACAACGAATAATCAAATATAATGATTTTCTTGACCAATTTTGTCTATTAAAGCTGAGAAAAATATCTTCATGAAATTCAGACTAAATATGTGTTAACTTGCAGCCTGCTCATTTCTGCAGATTAAAGCTTCCATGGAGTTTAACTTTGGACCTGCTGAAAATTTTGAAAACAATTTGACTGAAAGCTGTTGGTGGCTAAGCCACCAAGAAATTTCACTCAAATTGTTTTCAAAATATTCAGCAAGTCCAGAGTTATTGCCCATTGAAATTATTGGGTGGTTGCTTGTAGCAGACAAACAGTTAATCCATAAGTACTGATAATGTGTGACGGTGCTTATGACTTGTATTTTATTTTACTAACTAATGCAAAGAAATGCCATTAATAAGTAGATCTTTTGTGGTGTTTAACAAAAAACTTTACTACTCCTTAGCCATCAATAGCATAGCAACTGGCATCTGGTGTACAGGAACAATAACAAAGGCTTTGCAAACACCTGAACAAGGCAAGTTACCTGCTTTGTCCCATTAGTTGTGATCAATACAAGCCTACTTATATCGTCGCTGGTGAAAAATTGATAGAACTTGTAAATTTTGGAAAGGTGAGCTCGGTAGATTGCTTTATGCATATTGTATTATGTGTTGCCATGGAAAACGGCCAAACAAACGGCCATAAATCTATATTATATTCAGCGCTAAAGGAAATGGTGGAGTGCGGACATGAATGCGGGTGGAAATTCGCGCAAACTCTGACTTTTCAAACGGCTCATCGACATTATGACCGCATACAAAAGTTGCAGTGTTTCCTAAGCTTAATTGGCATTTACCGGTATCATTTCCATGGTAACCAGAGTTCACAATAAGCGTCGATCGGACTTAACTGGCGCAATTCTGCAAGCCAGCAGAAGATGATTTCAATGGGCAATAACTCTGTACCTGTGAATATTTTGGGAAAAAATTTGACTGAAAGTTGGTGGTGGGTTAGTCACCAACAACTTTCAGTCAAATTGTTTTCAAAATATTCAATATATCCAGAATTAATGTCTATGGAAAATGTAGTCTGCAAAGATTTAGCAGGCAGACAGTAGTTAATTGCGGCAATTCACCGTAAATCCATTCTCATCCGGTTTAACAAGTGGTTAATTATAACGGAATATAAAAGATGCTGTTTTTCCTTTCAGAAATGCACAGAACATGGCCCAGGACCTTATGAATATATGCAATAAATTTGTTTGTCATGTTTTTAGCCAATTTTAATGCATTATTCGATAAATATAGGGATCCATTTGTATCTATGCCCTGCCCATTTCTAGCCATGTCCCACCCATTTCTCGCTATTCCCCACCCATTTCTCGCTATTCCCCACCCATTTCTCGCTATTCGCCACCCATTTTTTCACTATTTCCTGCCCATTTCTAGTGATGTCCCACCCATTTCTCGCGATGCCCCACCCATTTCTAGCGATGCCCCACCCATTTCTAGCTATGTCCCACCCATTTCTAGCTATGTCCCATCCATTTCTCGCTATTCCCCACTCATTTTTCCACTATTTCCTGCCAATTTCTAGCGATGCCCCACTCATTTCTAGCTGTTCCCGCCCATTTCTAGCTATTCCCTGCCTATTTCTAGCTATTCCCTTCCCATTTCTCGCTATTCCCCACCCATTTCTCGCTATTCCCCACCCATTTCTCGCTATTCGCCACCTTTTTTTTCACTATTTCCTGCCCATTTCTAGTGATGTCCCACCCATTTCTCGCGATGTTCCACCCATTTCTAGCGATGCCCCACCCATTTCTAGCTATGTCCCACCCATTTCTAGCTATGTCCCATCCATTTCTCGCTATTCCCCACTCATTTTTTCACTATTTACTGCCCATTTCTAGCGATGCCCCACTCATTTCTAGCTATTCCCTGCCCATTTCTAGCTATTCCCTGCCTATTTCTAGCTATTCCCTTCCCATTTCTAGCTATTCCCTGCCCATTTCTAGCTATTCCCTGCCCATTTCTAGCTATTCCCTGCCCATTTCTAGCGATGCCCTGCTCATTTCTAGCTATTCCCTGCCCATTTCTAGCTATTCCCTGCCCATTTCTAGCTATCCCTGCCCATTTCTAGCTATTCCCTGCCCATTTCTAGCTATTCCCTGCCCATTTCTAGCTATTCCCTGCCAATTTCTAGCTATTCCCCGCCCATTTCTAGCTATTCCCCGCCCATTTCTAGCTGTTCCCCGCCCATTTCTGGCTGTTCCCGCCCATTTCTGGCTGTTCCCTGCCCATTTCTAGCTGTTCCCTGCCCATTTCTAGCTGTTCCCGCCCATTTCTAGCTATTCCCTGCCCATTTCTAGCTATTCCCTGCCCATTTCTAGCTATTCCCTGCCCATTTCTAGCTATTCCCTGCCCATTTCTAGCTATTCCCTGCCCATTTCTAGCTGTTACCTGCCCATTTCTAGCTATTCCCTGCCCATTTCTAGCTATTCCCTGCTCATTTCTAGCTATTCCCCGCCCATTTCTAGCTGTTCCCCGCCCATTTCTAGCTGTTCCCCGCCCATTTCTAGCTGTTCCCCGCCCATTTCTAGCTATTCCCCGCCCATTTCTAGCTATTCCCCGCCCATTTCTAGCTATTCCCCGCCCATTTCTAGCTGTTCCCTGCCCATTTTTAGCTATTCCCTGCCCATTTCTAGCTGTTCCCCGCCCATTTCTAGCTATTACCCCGCCCATTTCTAGCTATTCCCCGCCCATTTCTAGCGATGCCCCACTCATTTCTAGCTGTTCCCTGCCCATTTCTAGCTATTCCCTGCCCGTTTCTAGCTATTCCCTGCCCATTTCTAGCTGTTCCCTGCCCATTTCTAGCGATGCCCCACTCATTTCTAGCTGTTCCCTGCCCATTTCTAGCTATTCCCTGCCCATTTCTAGCTATTCCCTGCCCATTTCTAGCTATTCCCTGCCCATTTCTAGCTGTTCCCTGCCCATTTCTAGCGATGCCCCGCCCATTTCTAGCGATGCCCCACACATTTCTAGCTATTCCCTGCCCATTTCTAGCTATTCCCTGCCCATTTCTAGCTATTCCCTGCCCATTTCTAGCTGTTCCCTGCCCATTTCTAGCTATTCCCCGCCCATTTCTAGCTATTCCCCACCCATTTCTAGCGATGACCCACTCATTTCTAGCTGTTCCCTGCCCATTTCTAGCTATTCCCTGCCCATTTCTAGCTATTCCCTGCCCATTTCTAGCTGTTCCCTGCCCATTTCTAGCGATGCCCCACTCATTTCTAGCTATTCCTCGCCCATTTCTAGCGATGCCCCACTCATTTCTAGCTGTTCCCTGCCCATTTCTAGCTATTCCCTGCCCATTTCTAGCTATTCCCTGCCCATTTCTAGCTGTTCCCCGCCCATTTCTAGCGATGCCCCACTCATTTCTAGCTGTTCCCTGCCCATTTCTAGCTATTCCCTGCCCATTTCTAGCTATTCCCTGCCCATTTCTAGCTGTTCCCTGCCCATTTCTAGCGATGCCCCACTCATTTCTAGCTATTCCCCGCCCATTTCTAGCTAGGAGCTGCCAATTTTTTTTACAAGTACATGTATTTGAATCGATTTGAAATTTTGAAACCCAAGTTTCAAGGTAATTTAGTACAGCTAAGCTGTTGAATATTTTATAACTAATTTGACGGGGAGCTGTTGGTTGCTGCCATTGGTTGGTTGTTGCCTAGATACATGTAGCAACAAGTCTTCGTCAAATTAGTGTAACCCTTACCACTCTGATGTAAAAAAACAATTTTTAGCTCACCTGGCCTGTAAGGCCAAGTGAGCTTATGCCATGGCGTCCGTCCGTCCATCCGTCAAATCGCTTCTTCTTAACGGTTTGACCGATTTCAACCAAATTTGGCTGAAAGGATCCTATGGTGGTACCCTCCAGATGTTTTCCAGAATTTTGATTGATCAGTTTTTTGGGTGAAAATCTTAGATTATATGAAAAGTCTACCGGAAATGGTCAAAATGCTACTCCTTCTTAGCTACTTGACATATTTCAAGCATATTTGGCTAGATGGCTTCTATGGTGGTAAGCTCTAGAACTATTCAGAATTTTGATTGATCAATTTTTTTAGTGAAAATCTTAGATGTTATGGAAAATGTACTGGAAATTGTCAAATTACTTCTTTTCCTTACCGTTCTGAGCGATTTCAACCAAATTTGCCTGAAAGGACCCTATTATGGTAGGCTCCAGAACATCCATTTAGAATTTTGATTCATAAATGTTTTGGGTGAAAATCTTAGATTTTATGAAAAATATACCGGAAATGGTCAAAACGCTACTCCTCTGATGAATAGCTGCTTGACATATTTTAACCAAATTTGGTTAGATATATTCTATGGTGATAGGCTCCATAACTTTTATTCAGAATTCGGATTGGTCAATTTTTCTGGTGGCCATCTTGTTTAACGTAAAGAATAGTGTATATTTAAATACAAATGTTTCAAATGCTAATGGTGAAGGTGAGCGTCACAGGCCCTTGGGCCTCTTGTTTACTGGTTCGACGGCGACGAATCTGGTGTACATTTTTCAACAATTTTGGTGGAAGATGGTGCTGTCTTATGACAGCACCATATTCCACCAAATTTGTTGAAAAATGAACACCAGTCCATCTTAATTTAATTTGAAAATCTAAGTTTGGCATCAGAGTGGTAAGAGTTAATAATACTCTACGTAATGTTAATTAATGAAATTGTAAATACGTCAAAGACACATTTCATACAATAGTATGTAGTGATGTAGTTCATTATGACCTCGGATACATGAGTGTCGGATCACTGAATTCGTCAGTACACAGGTTTTGCGCAAAATAATCAGATTTGATTAGCTGAAATAATAATTTCCTTAAAATTCCTTGCTGTTTTGCTTTAGGAAATTTCCCACCCAAAACATGATCGGAGATCGGGGGAAAAAAATAATTAAAATAATACACAATTTCATGCTCAGGAATTAAAATGAATCTAATATTACAGTGTTAATCCTTTCATCATGATAATTATAATGTACTGTCACTTTATCACTCATATCAGCCAGAAATGTCTCCTGCGGTGGTCTTGAGAAATGTCCATTTGCAGACCAAGAGATGACTATGTTTGAAAATTTACCACTGGGAAATTGTCAAAAATAGACTTCTCTTGGTCTGCAAATGGATATTTTCTATGAGAAAGTTGAAATTTTTTGCACAAATTCGAGAGGTAAAGGGTTTAAGCTGATGACCTTTCTAGTTGAAATGCCTATGTTCCAGGTGAGCGATACAGGCCCCTTGGAACTCTTGTTAATTTTCAAAATAGTCTTCAGATTGGCTGCACAAATTTGAATTTACTTTATGAATCTTGACTATTGACGCTTTCATGTCTTAACCCTTTAAGCCTTAAATTTGTTCAAGAAAATGTCCATTTGCAGACAAAAAGAAAACAATTTTTGAAAATTTACCACTGGAATGACTGGCTCGGTTACCGAGCCAGTCATTCCAGTGGTAAATTTTCAAAAATAGTCTTCTTTTGGTCTGAAAATGGATACTTCTCAAGACTACTACAGAAGCTGTTTTTGGCCGGTGTGAGTGTTGAAGGGTTAAAAACCAGCCAAAAACAGTTAAAAAATTAAGTCTTTAGGAATACCCATTTGCAGGCCAAGAGAAGACTATATTTGAAAATTTACCACTGGATGACCTGGCTTCATAAGAGCCAACTGTTCATCCTAGTGGTTAATTTTTAAAAATATTTCAAAAATTTATTACGACAACGCTTGGATGGAATTCAACCAAAAGTAGTATACCTATATGAGTTACCTATATGATAGCTGAGTGTAAGATTAAATTTACATCATTTGTGTCCCCCCCCTCCAATTGGTGGGTCAACTGGTGGTTACAGGGGGGTGTTGTTCCAATTAATAGATTTGATCGATGATTGATTGGTTTGCATGTCCAACTAACAGATCGATCATGATTTCAGAAATTGATTTTGACTGTTTTTAAATTTATGATATTAAAACTGCAGATGATTCTTCTTTTTTTTTTTTGCAATACCATTTTAATTTCATTTTTACAAAGTATATAACATAGTATTACTCCATACGAATCCATAGTCTAAGACATTGTTAACCTTGACAACACTGAAATAGTATGCTAATGTCAAAACCACCATACCTATAACCCATTGAATATTTTGAAACTTATTTGACTAAGGCAGCAACAGCTTCCAATCAAATTAGTTTCAAAATATTTAACAGATTATTTCTTAAATTATTAATGGTTAAATATCCATGAACAAGCAATAATTATTGCATTCAAAATTTCAGAATGGGTTAAAATGAGAAAATGTTATGATCCATCATTAATTGAACGTCGGTTAGTATGTAAAACCAAGCATCGATCACAAAGATAGTACCAATTCCCAACACTGTAAAAAGGTGAATATCGCGATTTGTGATGGTGAACCATTGCCCGTCCGATCTAGTTCAACATACATGTATTATACACGCTATGCTCATCATATTGCTTGATTCATTTTTAGGCGTATCACTTCAGCCCACTGTCTTCAGAAATTCGAATGGCCTCGTTGCAGAACTACATATACTGTAATCTGTTGCATATTTTGAAACAAATTTGACTGGAATCTGCTGGTGTCTGAGGCAACAATCGCTTCCCATCAAATTTGTTGTGTCCCTTTTAAAATGGCCATTTCTGCCAAAATCGGCCTTTGCAGTGGTTTTGATGAATGTCCATATGCAGACCAAGAAAATACTATTTTGAAATTTTACCATTGGAATGACTGACTCAGTTATAGTGCCAGTCATTCCAGTATTAAAATTTTCAAAAATAGTCTTCTCTAACTGTAGATTGACATCTCTCATGACCACAACTGAAGCTGTTTTTAACTATCTCTGATCTGCTGCAAGCTACCAGAAACCTTTCAATGAGCAAAAACTCGACTTGCTGAATAGTTTGAAAGCAATTTGACTGAAAGTTGTTGGTGGCTTAGCCACCAACAACTTTCAGTCAAATTACTTTCAAAATATTTAGCCGGTCTAGCTAAGCTAACACAGGGAATATGTTGTCTGCGAAAACCTGTCAGTCCGAGATGGTTAACCCTTTAACCCTTATATCAGCCAAAAACGGCTTCTCAAGACCTGTCAATCCAGTATTAAAATTTTCAAAAATAGTCTTCTCTTAACTGTAGATTGACATCTCTCATGACCACAGCTGGAGCTGTTTTTGGCAGGCTTGAATTTTAACTGTCTCTGATCTGCTGCAAGCTACCAGAAACTAAATGTCCATTTGCAGACCAGGTGAAGACTACTTTTGAAAATTTACCATTGGAGTGGCTGGCTGGATAGCCGAGCCAGTCATTCCAGTGGTATATTTTCAAAAATAGTCTGCTTTTGGTCTGCAAATGGACATTTTCTCTGAGAAAATTGAAATTTTCTTGAATAAATTTGAGTGTTAAAGGTTTAAAGGATTAATTAGGATTCCAGGAATATTTTATGTATTATACAATTTCTCATCTTCAGTGATGCTAATGCAAATTATTATAAATATTTAAAATTTTTAAAATGCTTACATTTTCAGTTAAATCTTTTTATAATCTGGTTAATTATGTAAATTTGAAAATACTTTACAAAATTGCCATGAAAATTGCAAATTTTGTTCTAATTTCTTAATATTATCACCACAGACTATGCAGGTTTTTTATCGCCAAAAAATCAATCTAATGGGCAAATACATCGAAATATGTAATTTACTAATAAAATTTGAATTTGAAATTAGGGTGGGATTTAAGTAATTAAAGCGATAACGCTATCAACAGGGACACATTAATGGACTTTCAATGCTAACTATCGTGTTTTATTATTTTTTTTAAGATACAAAATTTGCATATAATTTAATATTTGACCTTTCTGTGTTGACATTTTGGATTAAAATTCACATTTTACAAACTAAAATACAAAAAATTCAATATTTAATTAGTCGTAAAAATTCCAGCGTCTCATTTCAGACCCCTACATGGATGCGGGAAAAATGGTAAATATTTTTAAAACTGATTTGACTGGGTTTTGTTGCTACCTATCTCACAGTGAAATTGGTTTCAAAATTTTCAATGGAATGTTTATTAAATTGTAAATTTATCAGACTTGTAGAATAATTTGTACACTCATGACAGACTTCGATTTGCATGATGGAGCTCTAGACATCTTTTGATTGAGGAATCCAGTTTTAGCTATGTGGCGCCACCCCCCCCACCCCCCCCCCCCTAGCTAAGCTCCACCCACCTTTTAACTGTGTAGGGATTGATCGATCTCTGCACTCTGAATTTCAATTTCCAGAAAACTATACATGTAAGCAGTTGAATATTTTGAAACTAATTTGACTGGGCGCTGTTGCTGCCTATGGCATCTTTGTTAAATAGTATTTAGACATACAATTCATACAACAAAGCTTATAGTCTGTCATCAATTAAGGGTTGTGATGAACTTAGGTACATTATGGTATGCACACCTGGATTAGGTTGAAGTGAGCTAATTGTTGCAGGCGCTAGGTATGTACCTCCTCAGTATTTTAGAAACAATATGACTGTAAGTTATTCACGCTATAGGCAGCAACAACTTTTGGGCAAATTGTTTCTAAAATACTGAGCAGGTACATACCTAGCGCTTGAACCTAATCCAGGAGCACATACCATAATGTCATTCAAGGCATAATTGATTGTGATGTCATCTTATGCTTCATGTAGTAGATTATGCGTCAAATGATTGATGAATAAAATGGAATCTTTCATTGTGACATTGGCTAATGTGTGACTTATGACGTTAGATATTTCAGGGCATAATTTATCTGGTATGACATCTCAATTTGCTACACATATTTAGGCATTTGCTATACATTCTGCAACATGCATAGCTATATGTGCTATGCAAAATTTGTACAGGATTTCAATTTATTATTGATTTTCTTAAGTTCTAAATTATTAACCCTTTCAATGACAAATTCCTGAAAAATTAAATTCTTTACTATGTACATGTATAGCATATTCTTTTGAATATTTTGAAATTAATATGACTAGAAACCTGCATCCTAAGGCAGCAATGGCTTCCAGTCATATTGATTTCAAAATATTCAACAGCTTTCCTGTTTGTTTGCTCGGAGATTGAGATACAGGGAATTTATCCATGAAAGAGTTAATTGCTATACATTTTTGCCGACAGCTAGACAATTTATAATTTGTGTGGCAATACATGCTATGCAAATATCAAATTCTAAATTATGCCCTGCCACACTTGCATGAAAAATCAAATCCTTACAGCGACTAAAATGTTTCAAAGAGCATCTTCATCATTACAGATTTATGTCATTTTGTAAAACATGTATTTTTTTAATGTATAATTTTTTAGGGAAATCATGATTTTCTTTTTGAAAAATGTAATGTCTTATAAAAGCATAGTTATGGTACACAGTAGGTAAATATAATGCCTCTACCGGAGGCTAAATTTTGTGGAAAATTTGACAATAATGAGAAAATGCACAATTTCACGATATTTATTGGTTTATTAAATATTTTTAAAAGCTTTACTATAAAATTAAGTGAAATTTTTCATCTGTCCAATAGGAAATTTATTTTCAAGTGGTTTTAAATAGCTCATTTAAGATGTATTTATTAAACTTTTTAACACACATATCAGCCAAAAACGGCTTCTGCAGTGGTCTTGATAAATGTCCATTTGCAGACCAAGAGAAGACTATTTTTTGAAAATTTATGACTGGAATACTGACTCAATAACCGAGCCAGTCATTGCAGTGGTAAATTTTCAAAAGTAATCTTCTATTGGTCTGCAAATGGACATTTTCTAAGAGAAAATTGAAATTTTCTTGAATAAATGCGAGTGTTAAAAGGTTAAATGCCGTTACTTTGATACTACCTCCGTTAATATTATTTCGCTAATGGAGGGATGAGATCTGCCACTTACATACATGACAGTACTATCTGACGGTATAATCAATGGATGAATCCACTTTTAGCTATGCCACACCCATTTCCAGTTAAGCTCCGCCCATGCTTAAAGCTTTGCCTGTGTTGGGATCGATCGAACCCTCAATTCGCAGAATCTCAATATCATGGTAACTATTCATGTAAGCTGTTGAATATTTTGAAACTAATTTGACTGGGTGCTAGGTAGCAACAGGACCAAGTCAGATTGGTTTTCAAAATGGTCAAAAGAATGTTTAATAAATTGTAAAGCCATACAATGCGTATACTTGACGAACTATTAAGCATTCATGATAGAGAAGACTAAGGTACATTTGTGTACATCATTCATTACACATTTTGATTGTGACATCAACCTACATGTGACGTAATTGACTATGGCATCATATATTTGAGTGACAGATTGGATCCATCCATTACGTCACTGACGTTGCAATCATAATGATGTGTACATAGTTCCTATATGAAAATTTAAAAAGTGTGTCAGTAAGTGTGCGATTTGATAAATTTACAATTTAATAAACATTCTGTTGAGTATGAGCTGTTATCTTGAAAAGGTTTCAAATCGATTCAAACACGCATAAAATGTGAGTGGAGCTTACCGTAGCTAAAAATGTGCGGGTGGAGGGAGTGGGTTGGGTGTTGGGAGTGGTGTGGGGGTTGGGTGTGTGGGTGGTGGTGGTGGGGTGTGTGATGTGTGGGGGATGGGGATTTGTGTGGGGTAATTGGTGGTGGTACTATTGATAGTTAGAAATGGATTTATCTATTCCACTGACAAATTTTAACCATTTCAATGGACAAAATCTCTTGACTTGCTGAATATTTAGAAAATAATTTTGACTGAAAGTTGTTGATGGCTTAGCCACCAACAACTTTCAGTCAAATTGTTTTCAACATATTTAGCCGGTCCAGAGATACAACTCTTGGAATATGCCATCTGCCAAAACCCGGCAGTGAGACGGTTAAAGAAGTCTTCTCTTTGTTTTGGTTTTGGGCGGTTTCACCAGTAAAGTGCTAAAATGCTTTAAAAGTCGACTGCTGAGTTTTTGCAGATGACATATTCCAGGGGCTGGACCAGCTAAATATTGTGAAAACCCACCAACAACTTTCAGTCAAATTGCTTTCAAAATATTCATCGATTCAAGGGTTTTTGCTCATTGAAAGTATTGTCTGGTGGCTTGCAGCAGCGAGAGAGTTAATATCTAGAGCTTAGTAAATTGAGGGCAAAAAAAATTTTTGGGCATAAAAGTATATAAAATAAGTAATCATATTTGATAACAGTTAAATCGACTTCCACTCATACTTCAGGTACTCAAAATCTTAATAAGTACATGTAATCTGAAATATTATAAATAGTTTGACCCGATTCTTATATTCCATAAAGTCTAAAAACATGTTCTGATTTATTCAACTCCATAGTTGATGACTGGGAATAAATTATCCGATACATGCGGCAAATTCTGACGATATTTCACGAATAAATTTTAATTTTCTTTCCCAGATTGTAAAAGTTGCAATAATAATTTATTATATAAGAAAGCATGACTTTGCATTTTAACCTGTTAGTACTCAAATTTGTTCAAGAAAATTTAAATTTAAAAATTTTTAAATATCAACTTTCAGACTTAAAACTGAAGATTATTCTTGAAAATTTACCACTGGAATGACTGGCTCGATAATCGAGTCAGTCGTTCCAGTGGTAAATTTTCAAAAATATTTTTCTCTGTTTGTAAATTGACATTTCTCAAGCCTAACCTGTGTTTGAATGGGTTGTCAATGTGATTGTCAAAGTGTTAATAAATCTATTTATTCAGAAATTTCATTAGATCTTTAGATTATGCGTAATATTATATGCACATTTCAAATTTATGCTAACTCAGGACTCGATTTTAACACCAACCCATTAACCCGAGGATAGTAGAATTTCATATGGGTTAGTAAAATCACCTGCACTAACCCGTCTGGGTTAGTAATGCTTACAAAAGATGAAATAGGAAAAACATTGTTATGGTGTCATTATGTTCAGTAACCACCAAAAATTGACAAAATAACAGATTTTCTGCTGTCTTCAATGCTTTTTTGAATATTTTGAAATTAATTTGTATGGAAAGCCATTGCTGCCTTAGTTAGGCAGCAATGGCTTTCCAGATAAATTAATTTCAAAATATTCAACAGCTTTTCTGTATGGTTGCCTTGGAAATTAATTTTATAGGGATTCTTCGGTGATTGGAATAAAGAAGTGATAAGCTTTGAGCTTACAAACATTAGGTTAGTGAGATTTGCTGCGGGATAGTAAAATTAATGATGCACTATCCCATCTGGGTTAGTAGAGAATAATCCTTAAAATATACCCCTGCTAACTACTTTATTGTCAAAGCGGCCAGTGTTTCTCAATGGCATCTAAATTTTGGAGGTCTTAGGGACCCCACACCTTGAAAACTGGTGAACCCCTGTTGAAATCTGGGTGCCCCAAACAGGATCTCTCATCTCTCAACAGGATCTCTCATCTCTCAGGGTCTCTCATCCCTGATAAACTATGAATTATGGTGGTCCCATGCAGGAATTCCCAAAATGCAGCTTTGAACCCCCAAAGTAGAGACAGTGGGTCCAATTTGGAGCCCTGCAAACCTTGTAAGACTGTTAAATATAAAGTCGTTTTATAGGTTTATGCGCAAGAATGTCTACAAAATCTAACCTGGGACCGCTATAATTCATAGTTCTGAGTCCATGGTACCCTCTGATTTTAACATTGATAAGAAATACTGCTTGGGACACCAGATTTCAGTAATTTGGGACTCCCAGATTTCAGCAGGGGACCCCCAGATTTCGAGGTGTTGGGTCTCTGGAACCACCGAAATTTAGATGCCATGAGAAACACTGGCCCCATGCTAAATTCTGTAGATAGTTTTGTGCAAAAATCTATAATGCTACTTAGTATTACACAATCATACACAATTTTCAGGTGTCCAGTGGAACCCACTTCACTACTTTTCTGGGTGCCAAGATGCATTTCGGGGTTATACACCCTCAGCGGGACCCTTATGAGAATCCATTCAAGCGACTAAAATCAGATCTCTGCAGTGGTCTTGAGAGTTGTCCATTTGCAGGTCAAAAGCAGGTGTATTTTGAAAATTGGTCACTGGAAAGACGGGTTCAATAATGACGAGCCAGCCATCATTCCAGTGGTAAATTTACAAAAAAATGTCTCCTTCGCCTGCAAATGGACATTCAATAAGGAAATATTTGTGAGTTTCTTGACCAGTTTCATTCATTAACCCTTTATCACTCACATCAGCCAAAAACAGCTTTTGTAGTGGTCTTGAGAAATGTCCATTTGCAGACCAAGAGAAGATAATTTTTGAAAATTTACTACTGGAATGACTGGCTCGATAACTGAGCCAGTCATTCCAGTGGTAAATTTTCAAAAATACTCTTATCTTGGTCTGCAAATGAACGTTTTCTATGAGAAAATTGAAATTTTTTAAAACAAATTCAAGGGTTATAGGGTTATTAGCCTTTACAACCAGAAAATGAAAGTATTTTAATTGCAGATGCCATTCTTGGCTGGCTTAACTGTGAAATGTTTAATGATCAAGAAGATTCATGTTTTTGCTTAGCCAGTGTCCATTAACAGGTAAAGAAATCAAGACTATTATTAAAAATTTATTACTGGAATTACTGGCTCGGTTAATGTACCGTGTCAGCCATTCCAGTGGTAAATTTTCAATAATAGTCTTGTTCTCTTGAGCTGCTAACAGACATTCTGCACGGCCATTGCAGATGACTTTTTGACCGGCTTGACCTGAGTGAACACAAAAGGGTTAAAAAATATGTAGAGGATATTGAGATTTTGAATTATAAATGCTAATTTTCAATCATACTCAGAATTTTAAATGTGATGTTAAAATTAGGTTTTTTTTAAATCCTTTCATCTAATACACACTGTACACTATAAATATATTCTTAAAATTACTTGTAGTAAGCAATAAAATTTTATTATCAAAATTTTGTAACTTAGATATTTTCTCTCAACAAACTTTAAATAAATCAATTTAATGGTCATTGTCTTAGTCAGGGAGATTAACAATGTCAGAAATAATAAGTAGGAATAAATTTACATATGGTCTTGTGTGGTCTTGTAGTCTGTTAATTCTTTACCCCTCAAATTTATTCAAGAAAATCTCAATTTTCTCAGAGAAAACATCCTTTTGCAGACCAAAAGAAGACTATTTTTGAAAATTTACCACCAGAATGACTGGGTCGGTTATCGAGCCAGTTATTCCAGTGGTAAATTTATCAAAATAGTCTTCTCTTGGTCTGCAAATGGACATTTCCCAAACTACATACGTCAATCTATCCATTCACCAATTAGCCAAATGATAGTATAATGGAAATAATTATTGAATATATAGAAATAGCAGGATTGGGTAAATATTTGGTTAATGATTAAGATTGTATTATTTTATACAATTTTATCAGATATTACCAGAAAAATTGACATTGGACCATTTATTCTGAATCTGAAAACACTTTGACTGGAAGCTGTTGCTTCTTTTTAGCTCACCCGGCCAATTTAAAGGCCAAGTGAGGTAATATGTCATGGCAACCGACCATCATCCAGCCGTCCATCGTCTGTCATTTGTATACGTCTGCTTTTTTCCTTCAGCAGCACAGTTGCGGAAAAGTCGCTTTTGTGAAAACTAGATTACCAAAGATTACCACAAGAGTCACCAGACAAACCGACCAATCAGGTTCTCTTGTACAAAGTCTATGAATAAATGAAGTTTCAAATCAATGAGCCAATCTGTTTAGAAGATATTTCAATGTGTTTTTAAAATAGTGAATTTAAAGCCAAGATTTTGCCCATGAGGATTTATCAACTTTCCAAGCAAAGAATTTTGTAACTTTAAAATTATCCGAAAATTAAGTCTTAGATGTGATGATCTGCTTCAATTTCTGACTTCCTGTGGTAATTTTAACACTTTAATAGTCAAGATTTGTTAAGAAAATATAAATTTATTCTTAGCAAATGTCCATTTGCAGCCCCATGGAGGACTATTTTTCAAAATTTACTACTAGAATGACTGGCTCCGTTATCGAACCAGGCAATCCAGTGGTAAATTTTTAAAAGTATCCTTATCTTGCCATATACAAATGAACATATCGTGACCGCTGCAAAAACTGTTTTTGGCCGGCAACTCGCTGAGTGCCAGCACCGTGACCATTCATTAACCCTTTCAGTGATTAGTTCCTGGTATCTCTGTCTCAGGGCAAGAAAGCTGTTGAATATTTTTGAAATTAATATTACTGGAAGCCATTGCTGCCTTAGGCAGCAACGGCTTGCAGTTATATTAATTTCAAAATATTCAACAGAATATATATATTCTATACATCATAAAGACTTAAGTTTTTGGGATTTGTCGTTGCAAGGGTTAATAGGTTACCGTAATACATTTAAAAGGTAGGTTATGAAAATGTGTGTATACATGTACACATAATGTGAAATTCATTGTATTTATAGATATAATTTTATCTCGATTGTAATAAAATTCCGAAAATCAGCTTTTAGACACAAATATGTCATGTTGAAACTTGCTACAACTTGATATTTAACCATTTTTATGGTTTACAAATTTATTTTTTTTAATTTGAAGCCTGATGAATATTTCAAAAACAATTTAAATTGAAACGTGTAGCTTACTGTCTTAATGATCAGCTATAATTTTCACTCAAATTCTTCATAAAGTTATCAGTGTGTTTCTGTTTTCCATACACAAAAACAATTCATATCGTCTTCAACAAATCGAATGACATGTGTTACTCTGTAGGTTGTCAAGCCTTTCATGCGAAATTGTGAATTCTTTCCTAGTGTTTATTTGGCGTTATTCAATTAAATCCCTAAATAGCGTATGTAATGTCTAATCTTATTTGCACCGTTTTTTGGAAATCTTTCAATTACCCGACTTAATTTGTGTTTGCGTTGCTATGGTAATTTGTAACATGAAACTGTTGATTTTAATGAAAGGAGGCGTAAGTTTAACATGCATTGCCAACAGTTGATAGATTTTAGATTAAGTATAACCTTTTCAGCCCACTTATCACAGAAATCTTGGTTGTTTTATTTATGCGCAATATTCAATACAGTCCTGATGATTATTTTGAAAAAGATTTGACTGAAAGTCATTACTGCCATTCAGATTGTTTTCAAAATATATATTCTGTAGTTACCTGTAGACTGTTAGACCATTTAATCCTTTCATCAATGAATTTCCGGTATCTCAATTTCAGGGCAACCTAACAGGAAATCTGTTGAATATTTTGAAATTAATGCGACTGGGAGCTATTGTTGCCTTAGGCAGCAGTAGCTGTCAGTCATATTAATTTCAAAATATTCAGCAGAATATCCTATACATCGGAAAGAATTTCCTTTTTCAGGGATTTGTTGTTGAAAGGGTTAATACGCAAGTGAGTCAGAACAGCTTTTGAAATCATTCTGAGAAATGTGCATTTACTGGCCAAGAGAGGACTATTTTTGAAAGTTTATGATTGGATTGACATGATAACTGAACCAGTCATTTCAATAGCAAATTTTTCAAAATGTTTTTTTTCATTGGCCTGAAAATGTACACAAATTTGTTAAAAATAATTTCTTAACCAAATTCAGGGGTTAACTAATTAACTCTTTTAATGGTTACATTTTGTCAAGAAGATAAAAATATCTGTTTATTGAATGTCCATTTGCAGCATCAGTGCCCAGTCAAATAAGTTTCAAAATATTCGACAGAATGTTTATTAAATATAAAAGACATTAAATTAGTAAATTCTTACAATGTGTCGGACCGTTAAGCATTTTGAGCCATTCATAATGTAATGATTATGATGTCAGCCTACACGTCACATAGTTGATGATGACGTCATTTGATTGACTGAGGAAATGGATTCATGAATTATTTCACAACAGATCAAGACTTCAATCAATATTAACCATTTAACACTCATATCAGCCAAAAATGGCTTCTGCAGTGGTCTTGAGAAATGTCCGTTTGCAGACCAAGAGAAGACTATTTTTGAAAAATTTACCACTAATGACTGGCTCGATAACTGAGCCTGAGTCATTCCAGTGGTAAATTGTCAAAAATAGTCTTCTTGATCTGCAAACGGACATTTTCTATGAAAAAAGCAATCGAGGGCTAAAAGCATTAACCCTTAAAATGCCACTGTCTCAATTCCAAGACAATGAGATACAGAAAAGCTGGTGAATATTTTGAAAGTAATTTGACTGGGACATGTTGATGGCAGCTCCAGTTGGAGGTCCCAGGGACACAACGCCATGCAATCTGGGGTGTCCAAACCAGAATGGGTGGGGTTCCAATACAGTTTTTCTCCTCCATGCTAAAAATGCATGTACATGTACCATAGAATCATAGCTTGATTAATGGAGTTCCGTGCTAGATTTTGTGAGTGATTTTAGGCAAAAACATGATTTTCAGGGTCCCATCTCAGGGGTCCCATGGGACCCATTGCCACTACTTCTGGGGGTCCCAAGTTGCATTTTTGGTGTATATATACCCTTAAAATAGGACCCTTATGAGAATCCTTGATGAGCTCCCAATCAATTTGTTTTCAAAATATTCAATATGATAGTTATTATTCCATAAAAATGTGTTGTTTCTAGTGTTGGGAATTGGTACTATTTTTGTGATCGATGATTGGTTTTACTAACTGATGATCAGGTAATGATTGATCATAACAGGTTCTCATTTTTTACCCATTTTGAATGCAGTAATTATAGCATATTCATGGAGAATTACCCCTTTCAAACCAAGTCGCAGGTATGACAGATTCTTAATAGTGGAAGAAATAATCTGTTGAATATTTTGAAACTAATTTGACTGTAAGCTGTTGCTGCCTTAGGCAGCAACAGCTTCCAGTTAAATAAGTTTCAAAATCTTCAACATGTGATCGGTATGGTTGCTTTGAAATTAACATACTATTTCAGTGGTGAAAGAAATAATGTCTTAGACTAAGGAGTAATAAGATATAGTTGTAACAATTAAATTTAAATTAATTTCCAAAAAGTATACGTTTTCTAGCTTGAACAGTTAGAATATATTAATAATGTCAATTTATAAACAACCTAAATTGATTTCTGAAATCGTGATCGATCATTTGGTTGAATATGCAAACCAATCAATCATTGATCAAATCGATTAATTGGAACAACACTAGTTGTTTCTGTGTTAAAGGGTTAGCTGTGAAATGGATGTCCAAGCAATGGACAGTACAAGTGTTGAATATTTTGAACATAATTGGACTGGAAGACATTACTGCCTAACTTCATACTAACTATTGGGTTTCTGTTTTTCTTTTTGAAACATGTTAACTTATTTATGCACCTTGGTGTTAAAATTCTAAATTTTCAAATTAAAGTAAAAGATGAACTGGTGTTTATTTTTCAGCAAATTTGGTTGAAGATGGTGCTGTCGAAGACGGCAAGATCATCCACCAAAACTGTTGAATAATATACACTAATTCCTTTGCTATTGACACAGTAAAAGATAGAATATTGATGTCGGAGTGGTAGGGTTAAGGTACTGTATATGTTTAGAATTTTGTGTTCCCATGTTGAAGCAATTTATTTGTAATACCTTCACCCCAAAGGCCAGTAATAAGGTGGATTGCATTCATGTGATCCTGCCTGCCTGCCTGCCTGCCTGCCTGCCTGCCTGCCTGCCTGCCTGCCTGCCTGCCTGCCTGCCTGCCTGCCTGCCTGCCTGTAGCTCTCTATCTCAGAAACTGTTGCTCCAAATTGGCTCAGATTTTTATATAAGAATGTTTGTTACCATAAACCAGGATTTTCAGACATTGTCCATGCTCTGGATTAAAACAACTGGATCCAGATTTGATCAAATTACGGATCTATAGATACATGCACATGTATACAAAAGTTAGGAATTCTCTTGACTTGCTGAATATTCCGAAAACAACTTGACTGAAAGTTGTTGGTGGCTTAGCCACCAACAACTTTCAGTCAAATTGGTTTTTTTTAAATGTAGCATATCCAGAGATATAACCCTGGGAATATGTTGCCCGCAAAAACTAAGCAGTCAGGTGATTAAAAGCTTTCACTCTCTTTCTTCCTCTCTTCACTTTTTTAATTTCGTTCTTTATTTTTGTCACTTTTCCTCTGTTTTGTGTTATTTTATGTTTTGTATTTCTTTATTTATTGCACAGTTGACGTTTTTCCTGCCGCTACCCAAAGAGCACATGCACTTGCCTCCCCTGATCCTGCTTTTCCCCACCCTGCTTCTGCACCCTCCTCACCCCGTGATGGTGGTGATGATGAAGACGATGATGATGATTACCCATACCCTGATTGTCAGAGTCCAGGTATGTGTTTCTGTAATTAACACTAACCATTAAATTTGTTAATTTTCTCATTAAAAATATCCATTTCCAGAGCAAGAGAATTTTATTTTTATGCTCCCCAAAAAATTATGTGGGAGCAAATAGTCGCTGCTTATTATTTGTCCGTCCGTCTGTTCATTCTCCCTCTACAAGTTTGTTCAAGTTATAGTTTCAAGACTTCAGATATATTGATTAAACTTGGTACATGTTTGTGCCTGCATCTTAGGGAGAAATTGTGCAGTGTATGAAAAGTAGGTCACCATGACCTACATTTGACCTACATTTCATGGTTAATTGAACATTACAAATTATTTTGTCTGGACTAGTTTCAACAGTTTTTACTATACAGGAACTAAACTTGAAATGTGGATGCATTTCGTGGAGGAGGTGGTCTGTGTATGAAAAGTGGGTCAGCATGACTTACTTTTGACCTACTTTTCATAGTTCATTTAACATTACAGAAAATTTGTGTTCGGGCTGTAGTTTCAAGAGTTTAGTATACTGGACCTAAACTTGGTGTATGGATGCGTATAATACGCTGAAGATGACCTACGTTTCATGGTTCACTGAACACGCTTTTGACCTACTTTTCATAGTTTATTGAACATTATGCCATCTATAAAAAAGATTTGGTTTCCTGAAAACCAGATGGGGAAAGAAGACTTCAGTACGGTGGGAGGAAATTTCTTTTTTCAGTTATTAATTTATTTTAAAACTATTTGTTTTTCTGATATTTGACTACATGTAGATGTCCATTAAATAGGGTTGAAACTCAAGTTTGTTATGTTTTACATAACACAATTAACAAAAGGGATTCACATTGCATACAAATGGCATAAAAAACATTGTAATTTGTATGCATGCTTTAACATTTATGCTGTATAGAAAAAAATTATTTTATTCCCGGCTGGGTAAAAAAAGGAAAAATTTCACCCAGGAGGGTTACAGGACACAAAACTATTTTTATTTTGGCATTACAGAGAATTTACTGATAAGCTGATGCGAAGCAGAAAGCGAGACAATTAGGTAACTCTTTTCCTGCATAGATATTTATCTTAAGATGTTCTTCAAATTAAATTTAATGATTCTCTACTTGGAAATTATGTATAATATGATGTTAATCATTAGTCAAATATTTAGCCAATCCTGCTTTCTCTTAGCCAGATCTCAATTTTACTAGCATTTGGCTAATTGGCGAATGGGGTAGGTCCGGGTCCCGAAAGCCTTCCTTCCTCCACCCACCCATCCTTATATGAAACTACAGTATTTAATAGCATAATGTGTCATTATGTCACTAATCTATATAAGCACTCTGGTTCCTGGGAGAAATAATTGGAATTTGACCTGGCGGTGCGCCTGTGTTAGTAATATCATCAACTTTAGCAAAACATAAAACAAAATTTGGGGGTTTATTAAAATAGTTGTTTCTACCTGAACCCTGAGTTAATAGAACGTTCAACCATCCCCATCACTACCACTGCCTCCACGGCCACCTCCACTACTCAAAGTTATCTAACTTTTTATTCGAAACAAATTGAGTTCACGTGATCCTGGATCATATTTCGAGCTGAAATAATAAAATATTTATTTCATATTTTCTAGGGGGATTTAAATGCCATTCTTCCTGTAGCTGTGGTAGTAAATCAAACAAAATTTCACATATTTACTTTGTTTTTAACCTTTACATGAGACAGGAACTGACAAATGCTTTATGATGTAGATGTAAGGAATATTCTGGTTAATATTTTGAAACTAATTCGACTGGGAGCTGTTGCTGCCTATGGCAGCAACAGCTTCCAGTCAAATTAGTTTCAAAATAATGAATAGTTTTCTTGGGTAGCTATCTATTGAGCCACTCGAATTTCAAGTGTTAACTAAATATGCTAAATTCATTTAATTCTACAAGCTTCAGATTATATTAATTATTTTAAGAATTTTTTTAAAACTTATTGTCAGGTCTGAAATGACTTTCAGTCACGTTATTTTCAAATTAATAAATGTTTTTCATGTTTGTCTTTAAACACAGATTTCTTTTAAAATTCAGTAAAAAAAATTGTTAAGCATAATAAAATCCTGGTTGAATTTTTGGCACCTGAAATCTGGATAAAACCCAAATTACTTGATATAAATATATATCAATATTTAAAAAAAGTTTAGATAAGTTATTTGTTATAATATTTATCTGACAACGCGCTAATACCCTTGACATCCCACTGTCTGAATGAAATTCCAGATATTCGTATTCAAGAATGCTGTCGAATACTTTGAAACTGATTTGACTGAAAGTATGAATTTAACTTAGTTTACATGTAGTATGAGTTTTAAATTTTCATTCAGATTATTCAAGAGAGATTACATTTATAATATATGTAAAATTCTTGTTTTGATTAAAAACAATTTGCCTGGAATATGTTGCTGCCAGTGTGATTCAGTCAAATTGTTTTCCAAAATATTCAACAAGACTGTAAATATATCTTCAATTATGCATATTAATTGTTTCGAGAATAATTTATTTGAAGTGGTTAAGTTTCTGTAATAAATTTAAGCAAATTTCAGTCAAATTGTTTTCAAAAATATTCAGCAATTTGTGATTTTATCTCTTCTAAATAATCAACAGTTAATGGTCAAGATTGTTTTAAAAAATTGACATTTCTGTCCATTTGCTTGCGGAGAGATTATTTTTGAAAATTTATCTCTGGAATGACTGGTAAAATTTCAAATTAAAATAGTCTTATCTTGCCCTGCAAATGATCATTCCTAATGACTGTTACAGCAGCAGAGGCAGGTTTTGTCTGTAGTGGCAATCAAAGGGTTAATTATCACTTTATTTACTGAAAACAAAAAGCTGTGTGTTGCTATATTCTGCATATTTTTCTACACTGGGTGAGATAATATTGTCCAGAATTCACAGTTCACTGCCAAAATTTATATGTCCTTCAAATTGACTGAGTTGTCTGAAGAGGTGGGTAGACTGGGGTCGTGGCGGTGGTGGGGTGGGTTGGAGACAGGAAACCAGATAGATTGCTGGGGACAAAATATCAAAAGTGTACACTACCGCAGCTATATTTGTCCTAAATTCTAATAAGTATAGTTTTGCATTGAAAAGTAAATTGTGTTATTTATCAGTAGATTTGCACAAAGTCAAATCGGAAAATGCCTGATTGCCACGGAAACGCTGGTTTCAGATTTGTAAATTATGTCTGTGCGTACTCAGTGTATGTAGGATATTGCATTAGCCCACTATCATTCTAAATATTTGTAGATAATATTTGCTATATGTGTGAATGGTTAAAATTCTGAGCAATATTTTAAAAAGGAATGTGACTGAAGGTGGTTGCTGTATTGGGTAAGAAACAACTTTCAGTCAGCTTTAACCCTTTAGCGCTAAAGCTGGAGAAAAATTTGTTCTGCATTGCTCGTGAGAAATGACTGTTTGCAGACTACGAGATGACTATTTTTTGAAAATTTACAACTGGAATGACTGGCTCGATAATGTCCATTTGTAGATCAAGAAGACGGGCTCGATGTCATTCCAGTTGTAATTTTTGAAAATTCTCTTCTTGGTCTGTAAATGAACATACGTGATAAAATATATATTTTCTTTCAACAAATTTGAGGGTTAACGGGTCAAAACACTATTCAGGAGTATATCTACTTTGAACATAAGGTTATGAGAATGACTACAAAGAATGAGGCTTTTTCCAGTTACTGTTGTATATGCTTTCCGGATAGGGGTGGTGGGTCAGGGTAATGGGGTGGTGGTATAATGTATTTGATTGTACCATATCCTCTGTTGAACATTTTGACAATTTGATTTGAAAATGGAGAGATCAAATCTGTAATTCATGTATACATGTGTATAATGTCATAATCAATTTTACATCACTTAAAGGGATGCTAATCTCATTCAAATATTGTATTGCACTGATAGATTACTGTTGATAGATTCCATACCATTCATATCCTAACTGTCACATTCCATTGCTGTCGCATTCCCTTGTCTGTATTACAATTATCTGCTTTGCAATATCACGTAAATTTTGAACAGTGATCGCCACCATTGTGTTTCCTCAAGCGATACTGCGTGATGTCACGTAAGTGCCAATTGAATTACATCCTTTATTATATAATAATCGTCTTATTGGATATTTCGAAACTAATATGGCAGCAACTAGGGCTGCATGGTTTGGCATACAGCCATATCGGTTTCGATATGACTTCATATCGGTTTTAACCGAATATCGGTTTTATGGACATGAAACAAAAAATTTAAATGATAAAAAATAGCACGAAAACAGAAACTATTTTCACACCCTGACACAGTCGTAATGTTTTACGCCTTTAAAGCTTAATATACCTTATAATATCCATCACTGCGGGAGTGAAATTATTAATTAGACCGCCTAAATATTAAGCACAGTTAAATAAACATCGTTTATTTTGTCAAAATTAATCATAAATCAGTAAAACAGGTTGCGAAAAGACGTAGCCTAATCACGTGATTGTAATTAATTATGATGTAATTATCTCCCTTTCTTCTTTCATTTCCAATTCGGCCCGAGGACGAAATCATGCCTTGAAGAAAATATTAACTGTAATATTGCGAACGCGAATTTCATAAGTTAATATGATATTGTGTATAGAAGATAACGTTTTAAAAACGGTTTGAGTAATAATTTTATTTAAAATTATATCCTAATCAGCAAAATGTATTCAGCATTATATTTATTGGCGAGATTTTTATGCATTCGGGCGATTTAGTTTTGGGACGACTGCATTATGTTAATTAGCCGGTGACGTAAATAAAATGGATGCCGTTGTTTAGAAATGTTTTCCCCAATACAAATTTCAATGACAAATTCCCGCGTTAGTATTGTGTTTTATATTGCAAATTTATCTGAGACTACCAGAGAAAAGACAAGTGGATATTTATTTAATTAATTCGCTGCTTGATTTCTCTCGGCGCGCGGTGAGTTACATGGAGTTACACAATATCCACAATTGGGGCCACGTTCAATTATTAGTTGCCCCAAACGTAGCTTAATGGAAAGTCTGGCCATTATTATTCATTACGCTTTTCATGCTCGTTAGTATCTTTTATTTTTAACAATCCTGATACGAAAAACCGAAAATATGTTCATATTCGGTTTTTCGATATTTATTTTTTATAATCGGTTATGAAACCGTCAGTGCGGGATATCGGTTTTAAATATGGTATCGGTATATCGCGCAGCCCTAGCAGCAACAACTTCCTGTGAAATTAGTTTCAAAATATCCAACAGCTTGCCTGTATTCATGCTTTTATACCACATTGCCAAGCTATAGACGGCATCTCTATGACTGAGTGTATATACCGAGGCAGACACGCTAGGTTTTTGCTGATTGGTTAAAAAGTAAATCATGGCAGCCACCATAGGCTGTAGAATTGTATCACGGTTTAGCTACTAAAGCCTGAATATCTTTCGTTGTCGCCATAATAAAACGATAAAATGGAAGGGATGGATTATGGGTGGCAAATTCTTTCACCTGAATGGTTAGTATAAGATTAGGTGAGTTTTCCTTTAAGTTAAGTGATGTATGTCAAATCATAAGCTCCGCCATGAAAATCGAAAACGCTGTCAAACTGTCATGCTCGTGTGCGCCACTGTATGTCTTTGATGAATTTACAATTTAATAAACATTCTGTTGAATATTTTGAAAGTAATTTAACTGGGGGCTGCTGCTGTTAAATTTTTTGAAAGCAATGTCACTGTTGCTGCGTTAAGCAATAGCTTCCAGGCAAATTTATTTCAAAATTTGTCATGAATGAGATCATATCAGTGAGCGTGTTAATCCTTCAAAACACTCAAGTGTCAAAAACACTCTGCAGTAGTCTTAAGAAATGTCCATTTGCAGACCAAGAGAAAACTGCTTCTGAAAATTAACCACTGGAACCGAGCCAGTCGTTACAGTAAAAAAAAATTTCAGACGTATTCCATATTTCTATATATTTTTGATGATTAACTGTCACGCTGCTGCAAGCCACCAGACAATAATTTCAATGCGCAATAACTCTGGACCTGCTGAATATTTTGAAAACAATTTGACTGAAAGTTGTTGGTGGCTTGCCACCACCAACTTTCAGTCAAATTTCTTTCAAAATATTTAAGACGTTCAGAGACATAACTCGGTGGAATATGTCGTCTGCAAAGACTCGGCAGTCAGATGGTTAATGGGTTAATTAGATTGAGAATGTCTAAAATACTGGTCCATGACTTCTCACTTAGTCTTTCCCCACATTTCTAGCACTGCCATCTCCCATCCCATTAGATTATTTTTGAAAATTTTTGGAATGCTTGGCAAATGAGCTAGTGATTTCTGTGATAAAGCTAAAAAAAAGTCTTCTCGGCCTGTAAATGGATATTCACTGCCTGACTGCTGCGGTTTTGCAGATGACACATTCCAGTGGTTATTATCTCTGAATCGGCTAAATATTTTGAAATTAATTTGACTGAAATTTGTTGGTGGCTAAGCCAGCAAACAACTTTCAGTCAAATTGTGTTCAAAGTATTCAGTAAGTCAAGAGCTTTTTGCTCGTTGTTTATTTTCTTGATCAATTCTTTATAAAAATTAATATTTCTATTGTACGCTCACTTGAACTTTCTTTGAGCTGACGTCTGCCTTAATATATAGACACGTAGAATGTGGAAAATAATCATGCCACCGTTGTCGAATGTGTTGGTTACGCGTCTAAACAACAGCGCAAATAAAATATTCATTGTTTTCGCGTGTTTGGGCGTGTGAAATGGATGTTGCCATGCAAACTCTGTCACATTGTCTTCTTATTGAATAAATCTATAACACATTTTACCCCGCAGTATAGCCAGAACAATATTTATTATTATCTCACCTGGCCAGAAAATTAGCCAAATTTTGTGCCATCATGACCGTCTGTTTTCCGTCTGTCTACCTGTCCTCTGTCTGTCCACCTGCCCTTCCATCAACTTTCTCATTCTCAAGAAGCACTGGGCTTATTTCAGTTATATTTGCTAGGAAGCATCTTTAGGGCAAAGAGATCCAAGTCTGTTCAAACGAAGCCAATTTGGCCAGCGGCCATCTTGGATTTTGGCTGATTTTTAGAAACCTAAAATTCTTGTCCGAAACCCCTTGGAATATTGATTTAAAACTCCTCTATCATCTAAGGCAAAAGCTAAACTAATTTTGTTCAATGGAACTTGTTTGTCCAAATGCTAAGGCGCCCATATATCTTGTTTTCCATAGTTAATCTTCTTGTGTGAACTTATACCTCTAATGGTTATGTCAGCAAAATGGCATCTGATGTGATCTTAAGGGATGTCCATTTGCAGACAAGGACATGTTTAACTCTTATGGTCAGATTTGATCAAAATTTTTTATTTATCTGCCTGTTAAATGTCTATTAACAGGCCAAGAGAATACAATTTTTGAAAATTTATCACTGGAATGACTGGCTCGGTTATCGAGCCAGTCATTCTAGTGGTAAATTTTCAAAAATTTGCTTTTCTTGGCCTGTAAATGGACATTCCATAAGACCACAACAGATGCCAGTTTTGGCCGGTATGACCATTAAAGGGTTAAAATTGGAGATTCAGACCTTTGTCAATGTGGATCAAGCCCTATGATGACGGAACATAACTTGCATGATTTCCCTAGCATTAACCATTTACTGGTCATGCCGGCCAAAACCGGCCCCTAAAGTGGTCGTGCGGAATGGATATTTGCAGGGCAAGAGAAGACTTTTTTTTAAATATACTACTGGAATTACTGGCTCATTAACCAAGCCAGTCATTCCAGTGGTAAATTTTCAAAAATAGTCTTCTTGCCCTGCTGATGGACATTCAAAAGGGAATTATCAAGATTTTCTTGACCAAATTTGACCAATAAAGATTGATCTTAGGTGACACACTTGGCCTGTATATCAGTGCAGAGGTCAAGTTCACCCCACTAAGACATTAAGGAATACAGCACACTTCATCCTGACCAGTGGTGTGGCTGTCTGACATAACAGAGTGAACGAGGAATGCGAGGAGAAAACTAATTTTGAAAATTTACTAAATAGAATGATTGGCTCGTGGTAACATTTCTTCTTGGCCTGAAAATGGGCATCTCCCAAGACCTGCAGTTGTCAGTTTCGTCCGGCTTAAAGATTGATATGATTCAAGGATTTAACTCTTTATCACTCATATCAGCCAAAAACGGCATCTGCAGTGGCTGTGAGAAATGTCCATTTGCAGACCAGGAGAAGAGTATTTCTGATAATCAAACCACTGGAATGACCGGCTCGATAACCGAGCCAGTCATTCCAGTGGTTTAATTATCAGAAATAGTCTTCTCCTGGTCTACAAGTGGCAATTTTTTATAAGAAAATTGAAATCCTTTTAACGAATTTGAGGGTTAGATGAGTAGTCCACACAATGATATTGACAGCAATGAGTTGCAATCCTGTTGCTTTTCAATGACAAAACTCTCAAATGTTATCATTCCCCCCCGCCCCCCCCATCCCTCCCGGCACTACCACACCCTACACACCAACCCACCCCCTACGCCTATACACATGCACAAACATCTCGCTCTCTCAGCAGTAGCCAGCCAGCCCCATCAACTCTGCAACTCTGCACAGAAGCATGTGCTGCACATAAACAGATGTGTATTAATTATATGACATGACAGGGAAGATAAATCTTTACATGACAGAGGTATTAATAATCAGTAGGAGTTGCTTCCCATAAAACATTCTAGGTAGACAAACTATAAAATGTAAGATGGTCTAGTCAGGCCGGTGTTAGTATAGCGGTTGGTCCTGTCTGCCTGCCTGCCTGCCTGCCTGTCTGTCTGCCTGCCTGACTGTTTGCCAGCCTGCCTGCCTCCTTCCTGCCTGAGTGAGTGTGTGTCTCTCACTGTGTGTGTCTCTCTGTCTCTGTCCGTCCCTCCGTCGTCTGTCTGTATCTTCACTAGGATATCTGACGTCATAATGAAAATGACGTACTTTTCTCCATCATGAACTTCGAAAAGTCTGTCAAGTTTACAAATTGTTTGATGGATTTACGATTTTATAAACATTCTGTTGAATATTTTAAGACTAATTTGACTGAGAGCTGTTGCCACCTATGGCAGCAGTAGCTTCTGGTCAAATTAGTTTTAAAATATTAAAACACTTTCCTGTATAGTTACCTTGAAGTAGGGATTCTGGGAATTCAGGATTCAGTATATTAATCGATTGCAACTCGCATAAAAAAGTGGGTGGTGCTTAGCTAGAAATGGGCGGGGCATATCTAGGGACGGAACACACTATTCTCCTTTGTTTACCACATGAAGTAACATTGCTTGTTTTCTTTCTTCCTAGACTCGAAGCATTCCCGGAGCAACCCGTTTGTGAATGGAAGCCGCCCAACTAAGATCAGTAAACAAACCAATCATGATTTGGATTCATCTCTGTCCAGCCCGAGTAAATCGGATAACTTTGACTACAGTAAATACATACGCAAGTAGGTGCAATAGCGAGTTATTTCTGTCATGACATTATACTCGAAGAGTTAAGGATGGCTCGACATAGTGATCTAAATGACATGCGGCGTGCAGCATCCGGTGTCCACCAAAAATTTGAAAACTTATTTTTTCAATAGGCGTTTAAACCTTTAACCCTTAAATTTGTTCAATCTTCTCTTAGAAAATATTAATTTTCAGATCAAGAGAAGCGTATTTTTGAAACTTTATTACTGGAATGACTTGCTCGATTATCGAGCCAATCATTCCAGTGGTAAATTTTCAAAAATAGGCTTCTTTTTGTCTGAAAATGGGCATTCAAAAGGGAAATGTCGACATTTTCGCGACAAAAAATTTGACCAATAAAGTCTTATGTTATCATAGGTGACACACTTGGCCTGCATCAATACCAGTACAGAGGTCAAACTCTGTGGGATCCCGCTGAGACATTAATGCTTTCTAGTGGTAAAATATTTTCAAGAAATACAAAATAATTGCTTTTGTCCGTTTATAATCAAGACCACAGCAGAAGCCGTTTTTGGCTGACTTGAGTGTTAAATCATCAAGGGCTTATCCCATGTCAATAAAACTGTACAAATCTGTTCTCTTAATCACTACATGCAGTCTCCAGCATAATGACTTTGATTTCAAATATTTTCTATATATTTACTTTTACCAGGTTTAGACATATCGGACCTTTCCAGTTTATCCATCAATCATTTGATGTCATATGATGTCATAATCAACTATGTGACATGTAGGATGACGTCATAATTAATTATGGCATGAATGACTTGATTTATTCCGTCTTTAACGCTTAATAGTCTGACACGTTGTATGAATTGTATGTCTTTACCATTTAATAAACATGCTGTTGAATATTTTGAAACTAATTTGAATGGGCGCTGTTGCTGCCTATGCACCAAGTTAAATTAGTTTCAAAACATTCAACAGCATACCTGTATAGATATTTTCCTGGCAATTGATAGTCAGGGAGTTCAGGGCTCGATCGATCCCAACATGGGCGAGATGTGGGTGGATCTTAGCTAGAGATGAGCAGGCCAAAGCTAAAACTGGAAAGGTCCATTTCTTGTTGGGTGCATATGGAAGCGGAGGATCTCAACATAGCGATGCAAATGATGTTCAGCGTCTGGTATCCACCAAGAATTAGAACAATGTTAAATTCGTTCAATGGACATTTAATTTATGAAGGGCGTCTCTGATCTCAATAAGACTTTACAGATTTGTTCTATGCTATCATTGCATCCAGTTACATTGTGTAGGGCAATGAACCTTAACCCTTTAACACTCATATCAGCCAGAAGCGGCTTCGACAGTGATCTTGAGTAATGTCAATTTGCAGACCAAGAAAAGACTATTTTTGAAAATTTACAACTGGAATGACTGGCTCGATAACCGAGCCAGTCATTCCTGTGGGAAATTTTCAAAAATAGCCTTCTTGGTTTGCAAATTGACATTTTCTTTGAGGAAATTGAAATTTTATTGAACAAATTGAAGGCTTGCAGGGTTAAAGAAAGTGGTCATCATAGACAGGTGCTTCTCTAAATGAATAAGTCACTTACGTCCCTCCTGTACATTTTAGCTGACAAAGACATTAACCATTTCATTCTGAGGTGGCAGAAATTTGAGTTTAGAAAAATAGACAGGAAGCCTGTTTATTGTTTTGCAAACCACTAGACTGAAAGTTATCTTAGCTAGACCGCCATAATGTTCAGTCATATCATTTCCAAAATAATAAACATACTTCCTGTCTGTTTTTCTAAACTCAGATTTTTGGCACCTTGGAATGAAATGGTTGCCCTCTAGTAATCACCTCATGTGTGTATCCATCTGTCTGTCTGTCCATCTGTCCATCCACAATATCTTGTAAACAGCATATCATATAGAACCGCTTCAGATATCTTAATGAAACTTGGTCTTGGTATGTGCCTTAGTTATGATGGCTAGATGCACCTTTTGAGGAAGTCAGTCACCTTTATAGGCTCAATGTTTTTGGTGAAAATGGCCTATTTAATTAAGTTAGTTAACCCTATAATCCTCGAATTTCTTAAGAAAATTTTGAATTTCTCAAAGAAAATGTCCATTTGCAGACGAAGAGAAGACTACTTTTGAAAATTCACCACTGGACTGACTGGCTCAGTTATCGAGCCAGTCATTCTTGTTGTAAACTTTCAAAAATAGTCTTCTCTTGGTCTGCAAAAGGACACTTCCAAAGAACATTGCAAAATTAGTTTTTGGCCGTTTTTAGGGTAAATTTGGTTAAATCTTGGATCTTCCAACCAGTTCCTATTCACTCACTACATTCTGAAGTTGAGAAACCAGTGTTTATAGTTTCAAGGTTAAATATTATACCTGAATCTAGGTTACACAATTTTATGTGTATATTTTAGATATAATACATCACTGGAATGTGGCAGTGAGCCGTGTAATGAGCTGGCCTACAAGGAGCACTTTCATTGCTTGGACTGCTACTTCAGGGTAAGATATCTGACCAGTGCTCAAGATTCAGGTCAAGAAAATTAAATCTTTTGCTGACTGAATGTGGACTTAAAAATCTACTATTGGAATGACTGGTTCATTAGCTCAACTGGCCAAAATGGCCAAATGAGCGTATGCTGTGGCGACCGCCCGTCCATCAGTCTTGCCGCCCATCTGTCCATCAGTTTTTCTTTAAACAACTTCCTTTCAAGAACCACTGGGCCGATTTCAATTATTTATATTTGGCAGGAAGCATCTGTAGGGCATAGAGATCCGAGTTTGTTCAAACGAAGTTGATCGGCCAATTTGGCCGCCGGCCATCTTGGATTTGAAAGGCCGATTTTTAGAAATGTCTTAAAATCTTCTCCAAAATCGCTTGGGGGATCGATGCAAACCTCATGAAATATGATCTAGGGCAAGAGCTAAACCAAGTTTGTTCAAGGGAACTTGAGATTTGCAAATTGGTTCGGCGGCCATCTTGGATGACATAGTTTTTGCGAAAACAACTTCTTTTCTAGAACCCCTGAATGGATCAGGCCGAAATTTGGCTGATATGATTAGAGCCAAAACGCCATTAAAATTTGTCGATGGAAAGTTGATATGTCAAAAAAACATGCCCGCCATGAATCAATTAAATTTTAGCATCTTTTGCAAATTTCTGAGAAAATCATAAAAAGACTTTGTTATTAACCAGCGGGCCAGTTTTAATAAAACTTGGCTAAACCTTCTGAACAGAATTTGATTTGTAAATTTGCCCTGTGGTCATCTCATTTTTGTTTGGTTGTGCAAGTGGCCAATAATTGCAGGTGAGCGATACAGGCCCCTCAATAGGCCTCTTGTTTATTGAGCTAGGCATTCCAGTGTTAAATTTTCAAAAAATAGTCACCTGTTCTTAGAGTCTTAGTGGTTGAAATCTTAAGCAATATAATGTTGAATAGATTGATCGCTAGACTTTGTTTACTGGAGAACAAGAAACATATTCAAATGATTGCTACCAGCGTGTAGTTCCAGTGGCTTTATAACTGTGATGATTACTGGATGCTTTGTTATATAAATCAAATCTATATGCATCAAGTCGTTTGATAATTGGTTGACTCTTCTGCGAAGCATACTTGGGTTTTATCTCACTGGCTATTTAGTTCGGGAAAACCATCAAAAGTTTAGCTATTAAGTTTGGTCAAGAAAAATTAATTTTTTGCCGAGTAAATATTCATTTGCAGGCCAAGAAAATGCTATTTTTGAAAATTTATGACTCGAATGACTGGCTAGGTTATCGAGCCACGCGTTCCATTGGTACATTTTCAAAAATAGTCTTCTTGTCCTGCAAATATACATTTCTCGAGACCATTTCTGAGGCTGTGTTTGGCTGGCTTAATCATTAGATGGTTAAGATCCATTCAAACGCTGCTGGAAACGATCGTACAAAATGCGAGAAGCTTCATGCGAGCCGGGTCCATTAACTCATATAGCACTCTGCTGCCAATATTCTATCTTTTACTGTGCCAGGAGCCAAGAAGCGGGTGTACATTTTTAAACAATTTTGGTGAACGATGTTGCTGCCTATGACAACAACATCTTCAACCAAATTTGTTTAAAAATGAACACCAGTTCATCTTATAATTTAATTTGAAAATTTGAAATTTTGACATCTGAGTGATAAGACTTTAAACACGCAAGCCGGCCAAAACAGCTTCTTTAGTCATCTTGAGAAAGGTCCATTTGCAGACCCATAGAAGACCATTTTTGAAATTTTACCACTGAAATTACTGGCTCAATCGAGCCAGTCATTAAGGTTATAAACATTATAAAAATTGTCTTCTCAGTCTGCAAATGGACACCTATGAGGTGGTCCTTGCAGACAGGTGTGTCTGTCTATTGTTGTTGTTTACTTTTACAGGTGTTTCTTCGTAAAGAGGAGATGATACGTCACTATAAGTGGCACAAGAAACGTGATGACTCGTTACAGCATGGCTTCATGCGTTATAGTCCCACTGATGACTGCAGTGCTCAGTTCCCGATGTGTATCCACAATGGCCGACAGACGCATTATCACTGCTTACAGGTATACTGAATGCGAACACACCGATCTTGTCATTGTTCCCATGCACCAAGGGAGGTAATTGACTCTGGAACCAACCAAGGTTTTGGAAATGAATTATAAGCCAACAGTTTAGTCAACTATATTTTTTTCTTAGCCAAATCTGTATTATTTTAGCCAATGTTTTCCTATGTCTATAATATGTCATCACCAGTTAACCCGTAACATTCTATCTTTTAATTGTGCCCCTAGCAAAGAAACTGGTGTACATTTGTAAACAATTTAGGTGGACGATGTTGCTGTCTACGACAGCACCATCTTCCACCAAATCTGTTTAAAAATGAACACAAGTTTCTTTGCTAGGGGCACAATTAAAAGATAGAATGTTACGGGTTAACTGGTGATGACATATTATAGACATAGGAAAACATTGGCTAAAATAATAGAAATGGGTGGGGCATAGCTAGAAATGAGCGGGGCATAGCTAGAAATGAGCGGGGCATAGCTAGAAATGAGCGGGGCATAGCTAGAAATGAGCGGGGCATAGCTAGAAATGAGCGGGGCATAGCTAGAAATGAGCGGGGCATAGCTAGAAATGAGCGGGGCATAGCTAGAAATGGGCGGGGCATAGCTAGAAATGGGTGGCACATAGATGGAAATCCCTCATGATTTCTTGTGCTTAGAATCTATGGCCAGGTTGATGGACTTGACTTGAAGTAATTATATATAAAATATAAAAAGGAGAAAATTCTAATAAAAATTACAATAATTAATAATAAAAAAATGTAAAATTAAATAATTCTTGTTTTTGTTTTTCAGAACGCTTGTCAAAAGGTATACATCAGTACCTCGGATGTACAAATGCATGCTAATTACCATCGCAAAGACTCTGCGATTATTCAGGAGGGCTTTCAACGATTCCGCGCCACTGAAGATTGCGGAATGGCCCATTGTGCGTTTTACCGTCAACGAACTACGCATTTTCACTGTCGACGGTCAAGCTGTCGGTTCACCTTCAAGAACAAGGCAGATATGGGTACGTTAATTTCATTATATTTTGACTGATATTATTTATCACATCTTTGACCCTTTAACATTCAAGTCGACCAAAAATGACTTCTGCATTGCTCTTGAAAATCTCCATTTGCAGACCAAGCTTTTGAGAAGACTATTTTTTAAAATTTACCACTAATGACTGGCTCAATAATCCAGTCACCCGTTCCAGTGGTAAATTTTCACAAATAGTCTTCTCTTGGTCTGCAAATGGAGAATTTTTAGGACTAATGCAGAAGGCATTTTTGGCAGACTTGAATGTTAAAGGGTCTGCAAATAGACATTGTCTTTGTGAAAATTGTAACTTTCTTGAAGAGATATGAGGGTTAAAGGGTTAACTAATCCGTTCACAGCCAATCCGGCCAAAACTGACCTTTGCAATGGTCGTGAGGTATAATCATTTGGTTTAAACAGAATTTTATTTTGTTCAATGGGAGCACAGTAAGACATAAGTCTTATACACGTGTCTCCCATACATACAAATACAATACATTAATAAATACATCAAGATGGGGTATAATAAAACATAATTAAATAGTAACGTATGTATAACTGGTCATTTGAAGGCCAAGAGAATACTATATGAAAATTTACCACTGGAATGACTGACTTGATAAGCGAGCCAATCCTTTCAGTGGTAAATTTTCAAAGATATGCTCTTTATCTGCAAATAGACATTGACTAAGCAAGGCATTTGCGTTGTGAAAATCATTACTGAACTCATATTAGGGAATCTGATGAAGAAGCATTACTTAGTGAATATCCAATGAACCTTTCCAGTTTATCTATCAATCATATGACATCATAATCAACTACGTGACGTGTAGAATGACGTAGATAATTTTGTCATGAATGCTTAATTGATGATGGACTAAGCATTGTTATACGAATTGTATGACTACTATTTAATAAACATGCTGTTGAATATTTTGAAACTAATTTAAGCAGCAACAGCACCCATTTAAATTAGTTTCAAAATATTCAACAGCTTACATGTGTAGTTTTCTGAAAATTGATGGTCGGGCAGTTCATGGGTCGATCGATTCCAACATGGACGTAGCGTTGGCGGAGCATAGCTAAAGATGGGCATGACATAGCTAAAACTGGATTCCTCCATTGCAGGACAAGAGAAGACTAATTTTGAAAATTTACTACTGGAATAACTTGCTCGCTTATCGAATCAGTCATTACTGTATATTTGTAAAATTTAAAAAATAGTCTACTCTTGGCCTGTAAATCGACATTTATCAAGACTACTGCAAAGGCTGGTTTTGGCCTGCTTGCTCCTGTTTAATCTTCGCTATCACAACTTTCTATCAAAAATATTGACATATTGTACTGTACTTAAATTTTCTTTACAGAGAAACACAAGACATACCACCAGAAAGATGAGGTGCTTGGCCGCGATGGATTCAAGAAATACATGAAATACGAACACTGTCCTTATGTTAGTTGCCGATTCTCGAAACTAAGCAACCATATACACTGCATCCGACCAGGTTAGTTACAATCATCCTAGCAACCACTGTTATTGTATATGACCACTGACCAGCTTATCTTATGCCATCATCATCATCATCATCATCATCATCTCAGCAACCATAATCAACCAGTTTAATTATTAGAAACTTAGTAACCATATCCACTGTATAAGTCTAGTTTAGTTACCATTGGTTACCAGAATTATAGCAACCAAATTTTCTGTATAAAACAGAGTTAGTTAGCCGTCTGACTGCTGAGCTATTGCAGAGGTTATATCTCAGCTAAGCCAGAAACAACTTTCAGGCAAATAGTTTTCAAAATATTCAGCAAGTCAACTTTTTTCTCATTGACATTATTGTCCGGTGGCTTGCAGCAGTTAGACAGTTAAGAGCATGGTAACAAGCGTAATGACTGTATCTGTTTAGGTTAGTTAGCAGAACCGTAGCAACGATATTCATTGTATTTGATTAGATTAGTTATTGGCTGTATTCAACTGGGCGAAAAGTTAAGAGTATATTGGCTCTGTAGAGTATATTTTTTATTTGACTGGTATTTCCTTGAAAAACATAGAGCACAAAACAAGCCGGAGCCAAAATGTGTGGCATGGTTCGTGAAGTATAACATGTGATGCAAAATATGAAAATGCGGGACTTAGACGCTGAGTTGTACTATTATTCAGCATTCACTATGTCTGAAAACAGCGCAGAAAGATGCATTTCATTTTCAAGATAGTAAAATTTAGGTAATTTAGTCGGTTTCTGCACCTGCCATACTGCTAGGGGTTTTGTATTCGGCTGGTACATGTATGTTTGCATAAACATATTGGTAACTGTGCAAGTAAATTTACTCTCAAGAAACGTCCCAGTCCAATACAGCCACTGGTTAGCATCGTGGCAACCATATCCACTGTATAGAACTAGTT
Organism: Chaetoderma sp. LZ-2023a; assembly: GCA_034401795.1. Taxonomy (NCBI): domain Eukaryota; kingdom Metazoa; phylum Mollusca; class Caudofoveata; order Chaetodermatida; family Chaetodermatidae; genus Chaetoderma; species Chaetoderma sp. LZ-2023a. Next base: position 83,317,856 of record CM067359.1, read on the forward strand.
TAGTTACCCTTGGTTACCGGCATCATAGGAACCATGCACACTGTATAGGTCTAGCTTCATTACCCTTGGTTACCAGCACCATGGGCACTGTATATATAGGTCTAGTTTAGTTACCCTTGGTTACCAGCATCATAGGAACCATGAGCACTATATAGGTCTATTTTAGTTACCAGTATCGTAGCAACCATATCCACTGTATTTGTGTACGTTAGTTAGCAAAATCGTAGAAACCACACCCATTGTATCCAACTACCGGGTATATTAGTTACAGCATCTTAACAACCATATTAAGGGGCATAATTCTATGATTTAAAATAATCTAGTGCTATGTAAAAGAGTTATCTTTCTTGTGTTGATATATAGAAAATATAAAATTAAAGGGAGATTAGTAGGACATTTGAAATGTTTTATTTGACGTTAGAAATGGGATATCGACTCCATAGCATTCACATTCTGTGCATTCTTTTGATATTCAGCAATTGAGGGGGAATCCAGTTTTATCTATGCCCCGCCCATCTCCAGTTAACTCCACCCACGCTTTGTCCATGCTGGGATCAATCGATCCCTGTGCTGTCTAAATCTGAATTTCCACAAAACTGTCCAGGTAAGCTGTTTAATATTTTGAAACTAATTTGACTGGGTGCCGTTGCTGACAGCGGGCAGTCAAATTAGTTTCAAAATATTCAACAGAATCCTTACTACAATGTAAATAGTAATGACATACAATTCATACAACTTGATGCACTATTAAGCATTTATGACAGTCTAAATCACGTCATTTATTACATCTTTTATTATGACGTTAGCCTACATAGTTCATTATAGCGTCATACGATTGATCGATAAACTGGATTCATCTATTGGTTCTAGTCAAAAGTATACTTTGATAATATTCAACAGAAGATTCTTAGATCATAAAGCCTTTGTCATTTCTGGTCTGTAAGAGTCAAAGGATTGATCCTGTGTCTAGCGATGATATTTTGTATTGGCAATTGAGGGATGTGATCTGCAGCCAGTCAAGTACCTGACGGCATAATCAAATTTGTCACATGTTGGCTGACGTCACATTCACAATGATGTAGAGCCCTCTCATGAAAATTGAAGGATGTCACGAAACTGTACGAATTGTATGGCTTTGGTAAATTCACATTTTAATGAACATTCTGTTGAGTATTTTGAAACTAATTTGACTGGGAGTTGTTGCCATAGGCAGCAACAGCTTCCAGTCAAATTAGTTTTAAAATGTTCCACAGCTTACCGGAAAGTATTTAATTATTTTGACATTGGGATTCTGGAGTCAAATTATATCAATACAATTCAACATGCGTATAAAATGGGAAGAGCATAGCTTGGAATTAGAGGAGCATAGCAAGATACCAGTGGGATATAGCTAAAAATGGGCATGACAGCTCAAAATGGACATGACATAGCTAGAAATGGACATGACATAGCTAGAAATGGACATGACATAGCTAGAAATGGACATGATATAGCTAGAAATGGACATGACATAGCTAGAAATGGACATGATATAGCTAGAAATGGACATGATATAGCTAGAAATGGACATGATATAGCTAGAAATGGACATGACATAGCTAGAAATTGGAGGGTTTGAAGCTAGAAATGGGAATGATGTGGCTATAAATGGGCCGGACTTAGGTAGAAATGGGCGGAACATACGTAGCTAGAAATGGGCATACATGTGGCTAGAAATGGGCAGGAGATAGTTAAAAATGGGCGGGACCTAGCTAAAAATGGGCGGAATCTGGCTAAAACAGGAGAAACTTAACTAAAAATGGAAGGGGCATACCAAGAAATGGAGGTAGATAGCTAGAAATGGGAGGGATATAGTTAAAAATGGGCGGGACTTAGGTAGAAATTGGCATGACATGGCTATAAATGGACGGGACTTAGGTAGAAATGGGCGGAACATAGCTAGAAATGGGCGGGACATACATGTAGCTAGAAATGGGCGGGACATACATGTAGCTAGAAATGGGCAGGACATAGTTAAAAAATGGGTAGAAGCTAACAAAAAATGGGCGGGACCTGGCTAATGCGGGAGGAACATAGCTAAAAATGGGAGGCGCATACCAAGAAATGGGAGGTACATAGCTAGAAATGGGAGAGACATAGCTAGAAAAGGGAGGAACATAGCTAGAAATGGGAGGGCCATAGCTAGAAATGATTCCCTCTTCAGCTTCTACGCATTAAATTTGTCATTGTTATGTAAATGACTATTTCACAGGCTGTGACTATGTGCTTCACTCTACTGGCCAGCTTTATTCACACAAACGTAAACACGAACGACGGGACTTTGAGAGCGCTTATCGACGCTTTCGCGATGATCAGAAATGTAAACAGCCAGTCAGACCGCACGCGTCAGTCCCAGCAATAGCGCCGAAGTCTTTGCCAATAGCCACACCATCTGCAGGCATTGCTACATCAAGCATTGCTACATCAAAGAATCTAATACCTTTAGTTGCGATGATGACCGGGGTAAACACTGCGTCATCACTGATGTCAAATGGACCAATTTCTCTCCTGCCATCACCGATAGCAACTACACCAGTATCACCAGCTATAAGTAGCATTATCCCAGCATTACTACAACAGGTAAATCCTGTTTTCACCCTGCCCAATGTGTACAAAGAACAGGACGGCAATTCTGTTCAGAAAGGAAAACATGTTAAAGTGGAACCATCAGATGACAGTTGCGAAAATTCACCTGTGGTGAAGACAGAGATATCTGAGAATGGTCAAGATTTGAGGATAAAAACAGAAAATACTGACCAACCTGAAGTTTCTATTTTGAATAAAGATGAGGAAACTAACACTACTGCAAAGCTTAAAGACTACGCCGATCAACTGAGCGGTGACAAGTTAAATGATTCACTGACGTTGCCGATTCCCGCCTACATGATGGCGTCGGTACCCGCTATCTCTGTACCCGCTGACGTGCTACCATCACCGGCAATAGAAAAAATTGTTGTGAAGACAGAGTCAGAGAAAGAGACAGAGTATGCTCCCTCGTCGCCGCATACTCCATCGTCACCGTGGCGGCCACCATTGTCTCCCATCACCCCTCATAAACTCATCCTAACACTACCCATGCAGAACTGCGCTCCAGATAACTCACTGAAGGTTGTCCAGGAGAAGAAAGCTAGAGATGAATCGTGGATCAAGTATTTAAAACGGTAAATGTTATATTCTAGGTGTTAGATATTTCTGGAAGCATGCAAATGAAAATCTATAGAACATTACCTACTTTGCTTCCATTTATACATCATGATTCTGTTGATGCATATATTTAATTTAACCATTTAACGCTCATATCTGCCAAAAACGGCAGTGGTCTTGTGAAATTTCCATTTGCAGACTAAGAGAAGACTATTTAAAAAAATTTACCACTGGAATGACTGGCTCGATAACCGAGCCAGTCATTCCGGCGGTGAAATTTTAAAAATAGTTTTTTCTTGGTCTGCAAATGGGCACTCCTAAAGACCACTAAACAAGCTGATCAAAATTAGCTGTCATGCGACATGTCTGTTTGCAGACCAAGAGAAGACTATCGGCCAAGAGAAGAATAAATCCCACCGTTTTTAGTTAAAGGGTCAAATGTCACTGCTTCTGATCACTTGGTCTGAATGGGGGAGTTCTGTTTATCCATTGATGATATGACATCATAATCAACTATGTGACATGTATGCTGATGTCATAATAAATTACGTCATGAATGACATAACTAGGTTCATCATGAACATTTAATTGATGACTGACTAGCTAAGCATTGTTGTACGAATTGTATGTCTACTATTTAATATGTACATGTACATGTTATTGAATATTTTGAAACTAATTTTACTGGGCACTGGCAGCAACAGCACCCAGTCAAATTAGTTTCAAAATATTCAACAGCTTACCTGTATTATTTTCTGGAAATTGATAGTCAGGGAGGTCATGGATCGATCGATCCCAACATGGGCAAGGCATGAGTGGAGCTTAGCTAGAGATGAGCGGGGCATAGTTAAAACTGGGTTCCTCCATTAAGCCACTCTCAGAGCTACACAGGTTGTTGCTTGAAGCTACAGTCTTATTTAAGAAAATGTTCATTTGCTGCCCAAGAAAAGAGTACTTTTGAAAATTTACTCTTGGAATGACTGGCTCGACTCCAGTGATAAATTTTCAAAAAATACCCTTGCCCCACAAGTAGACATTTTAGTAAACACATATTTTACTTTTCTTGTCAAAGCTTCAACTGTAAGGGCTTAGGCGTTAGCAGTCTCTTGGAACTCCATATGAGTTGTATTGTCAGGGCAATCCTGTATTGTCAGGGGATTCCACATCCCAGCCCTCCTATCATTTACCACCTCATGTCCAGGCTGGTATCGGGGCCCTTGAAAATCTTGAAATTGTGTCCATGAAAGTCCTTGAATGAAAATATCTGATGGCTGTATGAACCCTGTACTGGTAAGCTGTTGTATATTTTGACCCAGTCAAATTAGTTTCAAAATATTCAACAGATCGTTTATTAAATAGTAAAAACATACAATTCGTACAATAGTGCTTAGTCGGTCTTCAATTAAGCGTTCATGACATACTTATCTACGTCATTCATGACATCATTGATTATGACATCAGCTTACACGTCGCGTAGTTGATTATGATGTCATATGATAGATGGATAAACTGGAAAGGCCCATTGCTTTGAGAATAATTTGATGGAAATCTGTTGTCTTTTGCAGCAGCAACTTTCAGTCAAATTATTCTCAAATCTTTCTTGAGAAATCTTGAGCTTTGACATGGTAATATGTACTGTAATTTCTGCCGTTATTTCCTGTACAGGTACACAGCAAATGATCCGTGTCGACCTCAGTGCGATTACCTGTATAAAGATCATTATCATTGTCGTATCGCCGCTTGTACACAGATTTTCCGATCTAAAGATTCCGTCCGCGAACACGCTAGGTGTGTAGCCTTATATGGTGTTATGTTAAACATTTTTTCATATCAAAATCGTAACTTTTACAGTGATGAATGACTGGTGATAATTTTGGAATAAATTTTGCTGAATGATGTTACTGTCTTAGACTGCAACAGCTTACAGGAAGATTGCTCCCAAAATTAACAACAATTATTGTATGAAAAGTAATGGAATTCATGAGGAAAATTTCCATGCTCTAAGGGTGAACCAATTAATTGTCCAATTTTGTCAAGAAAAATATTTGCTTAATCTTTTCAAACATAGTAAAACATACCAGCTGTTGATTAACTGTACCAGCCATACCAGCTGTTGATTAACTGTACCAGCCATACTAGCTGTTGATATAGCTGTACCAGCCATACTAGCTGTTGATATAGCTGTACCAGGCATACTAGCTGTTGATTAACTGTACCAGCCATACTAGCTGTTGATTAACTGTACCAGCCATACCAGCTGTTGATTAACTGTACCAGCCATACCAGCTGTTGATTAACTGTACCAGCCATACTAGCTGTTGATTAACTGTACTAGCCATACTAGCTGTTGATTAACTGTACCAGCCATACTAGCTGTTGATATAGCTGTACCAGGCATACTAGCTGTTGATTAACTGTACCAGCCATACCAGCTGTTGATTAACTGTACCAGCCGTACTAGCTGTTGATTAACTGTACCAGCCATACCAGCTGTTGATTAACTGTACCAGCCATACCAGCTGTTGTTTAACTGTACCAGCCATACCAGCTGTTGATTAACTGTACCAGCCATACCAGCTGTTGATTAACTGTACCAGCCATACTAGCTGTTGATTAACTGTACCAGCCATACTAGCTGTTGTTTAACTGTACCAGCCATACCAGCTGTTGTTTAACCGTACCAGCCATACCAGCTGTTGTTTAACCGTACCAGCCATACCAGCTGTTGTTTAACCGTACCAGCCATACCAGCTGTTGATTAACCGTACCAGCCATACTAGCTGTTGTTTAACCGTACCAGCCATACCAGCTGTTGTTTAACCGTACCAGCCATACCAGCTGTTGTTTAACCGTACCAGCCATACCAGCTGTTGTTTAACCGTACCAGCCATACTAGCTGTTGATTAACCGTACCAGCCATACCAGCTGTTGATTAACCGTACCAGCCATACCAGCTGTTGATTAACCGTACCAGCCATACTAGCTGTTGATTAACCGTACCAGCCATACTAGCTGTTGATTAACCGTACCAGCCATACTAGCTGTTGTTTAACTGTACCAGCTGTTGATTAACTGTACCAGCCATACTAGCTGTTGATTAACTGTACCAGCCATACCAGCTGTTGATTAACTGTACCAGCCATACCAGATGTTGATTAACTGTACCAGCCATACTAGCTGTTGTTTAACTACCAGCCATACTAGCTGTTGTTTAACTGTACCAGCCATACCAGCTGTTGATTAACTACCAGCCATACTAGCTGTTGATTAACTGTACCAGCCATACTAGCTGTTGTTTAACTGTACCAGCCATACCAGCTGTTGATTAACTACCAGCCATACTAGCTGTTGATTAACTGTACCAGCCATACCAGCTGTTGATTAACTACCAGCCATACTAGCTGTTGATTAACTGTACCAGCCATACTAGCTGTTGATTAACTGTACCAGCCATACTAGCTGTTGATTAACTACCAGCCATACTAGCTGTTGATTAACTGTACCAGCCATACTAGCTGTTGTTTAACTGTACCAGCCATACCAGCTGTTGATTAACTGTACCAGCCATACTAGCTGTTGTTTAACTGTACCAGCCGTACCAGCTGTTGATTAACTGTACCAGCCATACTAGCTGTTGTTTAACTGTACCAGCCATACTAGCTGTTGTTTAACTGTACCAGCCATACTAGCTGTTGATTAACTGTACCAGCCATACTAGCTGTTGATTAACTGTACTAGTCATACTAGCTGTTGATTAACTGTACCAGCCATACTAGCTGTTGATTAACTGTACCAGCCATACTAGCTGTTGATTAACTGTACCAGCCATACCAGCTGTTGATTAACTGTACCAGCCATACTAGCTGTTGATTAACTGTACCAGCCATACCAGCTGTTGATTAACTGTACCAGCCATACCAGCTGTTGATTAACTGTACCAGCCATACCAGCTGTTGTTTAACTGTACCAGCCATACTAGCTGTTGATTAACTGTACCAGCCATACCAGCTGTTGTTTAACTGTACCAGCCATACTAGCTGTTGTTTAACTGTACCAGCCATACTAGCTGTTGATATAGCTGTACCAGCCATACTAGCTGTTGATTAACTGTACTAGTCATACTAGCTGTTGATTAACTGTACCAGCCATACTAGCTGTTGATTAACTGTACCAGCCATACTAGCTGTTGATTAACTGTACCAGCCATACCAGCTGTTGATTAACTGTACCAGCCATACTAGCTGTTGATTAACTGTACCAGCCATACTAGCTGTTGATTAACTGTACCAGCCATACCAGCTGTTGATTAACTGTACCAGCCATACTAGCTGTTGATTAACTGTACCAGCCATACTAGCTGTTGATTAACTGTACCAGCCATACCAGCTGTTGTTTAACTGTACCAGCCGTACCAGCTGTTGATTAACTGTACCAGCCATACTAGCTGTTGTTTAACTGTACTAGTCATACTAGCTGTTGATTAACTGTACCAGCCATACTAGCTGTTGATTAACTGTACCAGCCATACTAGCTGTTGATTAACTGTACCAGCCATACCAGCTGTTGATTAACTGTACCAGCCATACCAGCTGTTGATTAACTGTACCAGCCATACTAGCTGTTGATTAACTGTACCAGCCATACCAGCTGTTGATTAACTGTACCAGCCATACTAGCTGTTGTTTAACTGTACCAGCCATATGGTACAGTTAATCAACAGCTGGTACGGCTGGTACAGTTAATCAACAGCTGGTATGGCTGGTACAGTTAATCAACAGCTGGTATGGCTGGTACAGTTAATCAACAGCTAGTATGGCTGGTACAGTTAAACAACAGCTGGTATGGCTGGTACAGTTAATCAACAGCTGGTATGGCTGGTACAGTTAAACAACAGCTGGTATGGCTGGTACAGTTAATCAACAGCTGGTATGGCTGGTACGGTTAATCAACAGCTAGTATGGCTGGTACGGTTAATCAACAGCTGGTATGGCTGGTACGGTTAATCAACAGCTGGTATGGCTGGTACAGTTAATTAACAGCTGGTACGGCTGGTACAGTTAATCAACAGCTAGTATGGCTGGTACAGTTAATCAACAGCTAGTATGGCTGGTACAGTTAAACAACAGCCGGTACGGCTGGTACAGTTAAACAACAGCTAGTATGGCTGGTACAGTTAATCAACAGCTAGTATGGCTGGTAGTTAATCAACAGCTAGTATGGCTGGTACAGTTAATCAACAGCTGGTATGGCTGGTACAGTTAATCAACAGCTGGTACGGCTGGTACAGTTAATCAACAGCTAGTATGGCTGGTACAGTTAATCAACAGCTAGTATGGCTGGTAGTTAATCAACAGCTAGTATGGCTGGTACAGTTAATCAACAGCTAGTATGGCTGGTACAGTTAATCCACAGCTAGTATGGCTGGTACAGTTAATCAACAGCTAGTATGGCTGGTACAGTTAATCAACAGCTAGTATGGCTGGTACAGTTAATCAACAGCTAGTATGGCTGGTACAGTTAATCAACAGCTAGTATGGCTGGTAAAGTTAATCAACAGCTGGTACGGCTGGTACTGTTGTTGCATTCTCCCGAGTAAGGTATGTGGCTTACATTCACTTATCATCTTTTGTGTTTAGGTATCATGAGCTTCAGCAGCGTATTACGAACATGTCATTCCAGACATATGAGAATCACAACGAGTGCATTTATAAGTGCAAGTTCTCGCATAAAGAACGGCATTATCATTGTTTATGGGTAGGTGTACTAGTGAGATATAACTTGATTGCTCTGTACGGAAAGCCACCATGCGTCTCGATTTCAAAATAACCAGATATCTGTTACATATTCACGAATGTGTCCTAGAAATAATGAGGATATATTTGTCCAATACCCACGTCATTAATATATTTTTCAGTCAGTAAAAGTGTCTATTTTAGAAGCACTGTTGCTGAAAGCTGTTGAGCTTTTGTTTTTTATCGTAAGATTGGCATGCCTCTTCGGGACCCCAGGGACACACATCAACCCAAGCTCGGAAAAGATCACCCCATTAGAGTTATTGATAAATGCTTTAAAAATTTCTTGAAAACAATGTTGCTGATAGCTGTTGCTGTAGCGTTTTACCCTTAGTCCACAAAATTGGCATACGTTTTTGGGACCAAGTGGGCAAGTTTCCACCCAGGTTTGGACTGTGTAGAAGATTTCACCAGTAGAACCAGAGTTATTGAAGAATGCGTAAAATGCCTATTTTGTAAACTCACAGTTGCTTAAAGTTGTTACTGGTGCATTTTAGACCCCGAAACTGGCCTATATTCTCATAACCCCATGGGCTCACTTCCCTCATAATGTAAAGAAAATCCCTCCAGTAGAGCCGGAGTTATTAAAAATGTTAAGAACAACAACAGGAGGAAACTCTCCATATACCCTTGCATTCCACATATACCCTTGCATTCCGCATATACCATTGCGTCTAGCGATGCGGGTAAAAATTAGCTGCATGGCTTAACCATTTCACCGACAAATCACTGAAAAAGTAAATTCTTTATGATATAAACCTTATTCTGTTGAATATTTTGTAATTAATTTGACTGGAAGTCTTCAAGTCAAATTAATTACAAAATATTCAACATCTTTCCTGTATGGGTGCCATGAAAATTAGATATGGGGAATTTGTCAGTAAAAGGGTTAACCCTTTAATGGCTAGATTATGTCAAGCAAATCAAAAATATTTCCTTATTGAATATCTATTCGCAGTTCAAGAAAATAATTTGGAAAATTTACCACTGGAATGACTGGCTTGGTTATCAGTACTGCTGCCGCAACTACTAGTACAACTATTCCTGCGACTACTACTACTACTACTGCTACTACTGCTGCTGCTGCTGCTGCTGCTGCTGCTGCTGCTGCTGCTGCTGCTACTACTACTACTACTACTACTATTGCTGTGACCTACTACTACTACTACTACTACTACTACTACTACTACTACTACTACTACTACTACTACTACTACTACTACTATTGCTGTGACTACTACTACTACTACTACTACTACTACTACTACTACTACTACTACTACTACTACTACTACTATTGCTGCGACTACTACTACTACTACTACTACTACTACTACTACTACTACTACTACTACTACTACTACTACTGCTACTACTACTACTACTGGTACTACTGCTGCTGCTGATGCTACTACTACTACTGTTGCTACTGCCACCACTGCCTCATCACTGCTGCCACTATTAATACTGCTGCTGCGTCTATTGGTATTACTAGGACCGCTAGTACTCTGGATGTTTCTATTGCTATTACTGCTGTTTTTGCTGCTAAGTACTATGACTACTTATACTTTAACTTTGTCACTTATTTCAGGCTGGCTGTAAGCAGGTAATATGTGACAGTGACCCAGTCTTTAGCCGCTTAGATCACTTCAAATTTCATGACAACGCTCGCTCAAGTATGGGCAAGAACAGTAAAGTGCACTACGCTACAACCACAATTGGTTCAACCACTGTGATAACTCCTGTGCAAGAGACGGAGTCAGAAGAGAGTGCTGACAGCGCCAGGCGTAAGAGAGGCCGACCACCGAAGTATCCACGATCTGTTATCCCGAATGTTCCCACTGTCAACTTGACAGCGACTGAGATGGCAAAAATAGAAAACACGGATACATCGGCTAGAAATGGGGATTCAAACCATGTAGAAGCTCTGAATATTACAAAAGGTTTTAAGTTGTTTTCAGCGAGTGAACCATGTCCTGATGAACTGTGTATGTTCTATATGGCCCGACATTATCACTGTATACGCCCAAAGTGTCATCATGCCACTGATCGCGATGATGTTCTCAACCTACATGCTAAAGATTTCCACAATTTTGTAAACATCCTGGACGGTTTTGAATTCTTTGATCGTATGGTTAATTGTCGTCGTCCCCAGTGCCACAACAATCGAACAAATAGACATTTTCATTGTATCCGACCCAAATGTGATTACTCATTTGTACGCCATAGTACAATGACTCAGCATGATAAAAAACATCACTCAACATCATCATCATCAGAAAAAGCAGAGCAGAACTCAACAATGCTATCACCAGCAAAGATTCTTCGAAAGGAAAGGATCTCGGATTCCACATCCACAAAGCATCACTATGTTCCTATTGCACCTGCTTTCAAACATCAATTATCCTCATCAGTTATTAAACCAGCAGGGACATATTTCCCGGCATTATCAATGCTGCCACATAATCCCACCGTAGCGCCACCTTTATTAGATCCACACACACCAATATCAGTTACATCGCTAAATAACATGAGCCAGCATCAGGCCGCTGCCATGGCAATGGCCTTGGGAACAACTTCACCGTGCATACTCCCTATCATGTTTAACACTACACATTTTCCGGCGCTGTTTTCTGACGTGCCTCGTCGTTCAAATACGTTAACACAGTCTGCTACAGGCCCATTAGCCATCCTCCTGCAACAGAAAAACAATTGGACCCATGATCACGCTAATCACCCAAATTGGCCCGATATGAGGAAGCAGATGGTGTTTTATGGGGATTCAAGTTGCAGTCGACCATTTTGTAAACTGAAGAAGAAAGATCACTATCATTGCCTTGAGTGTTTGCATGCTTTCTCAGACAAAGTCAGCTTTTCACGCCATCTTAGTAAGCATGGTATCGTGATTCGTCCCTCGGATTTGCACCCACCAGTTGATGATGCAGCACCAGATGCTGCTGTGAATAATATTCAAGATACAACGGCCGAGAATGCATTTCAAGAGTTATCTTCTCCTGGCAGCAGCATCTCATCTCCAAAATTAGAAATCAATGAAATTAACAGTAGTGATAACAATGATGATGAAGATGATGATGATGATGATGATGATGATGGAGGGTTTGGGGATAGCGCATGTCTGGAGCAGGATGTTGAACAAGCGGGTATGGCAGCCGGTAAAGAATTGATACCAACAGATCTGTCATCATCTGGTACATTCATTCCAGACAAATCAGACTCCGGTCTGCTGATGGGGTCTAATATGACAGAATCGAAGCTGACTAGATCACAGATGACCGAATCATATACACTGTCTAACGGACGTTATCCAGATTCAGAATCGACAGAAGATGGCGATGAGATGATTAACTTTGAGAAGGTATCTGGTGGCCTGAATGACAGCGGAGTGTTAACTGATTTACCAACTGATCTGTGCATATCCGGGCGAAAAAGAAAACTAGATGAGATAGAAGATAGTATTTTAAAAAAGGCACTTTGTGCATTTCCGTCAAACACTACTACGAGTAATAATCCTTCTAAAATGAACACTGTGTGTAACAAAAGAAAATATGTTAGTGAGACGCTGCAGAACTTGCCCAGAGACTTTCTTCCATCTGGCTATTCACGCTTTCGTAACTCTGAGGACTGCGGCTATCATGCGTGCTCTTATCGCTTAACCGTCACTCATTTTCATTGTCTCCGTATAGACTGTGGCTACGGATTTAGCAACAAGACTCGTGTAATGCAGCATTCAATACGCCATGAACGAGTTGATAACATTACTGCTGGGGAATTTCGTCAGTTCCGCGGTACAGTACAGTGCGAGGAACCCGGCTGCACTCTGTCATTGAAATCATCACACTTCCATTGCTTACAGTGTAACTATGTGTGTCTCGACGCGGCCCAGGTTCTAGCACACCGTAAAAATCATAATAAACTATCTTCGATTAAATCACAAGGTTTTGAGCGCGTAGCCGTCTCAGAAGAATGTGCATTGCCTATATGTCCTTATCGTCATAAGCAACAGACACATTATCATTGTATCGAGGTGGATTGTCATTGCGCGGTCGTGTCCCTGTCCGCGATGATCCCTCATCATCTCAAACACATTAAAGCGAAGAGTCGCTTGGAAGTTGAACTAAATAAATTTTCATAGCTCGTTTTAAATTCTGTTCCCTGATAACACAGATTACTGGGCCCAGTACTGGCCAATGACAGGCATTATCAGGTTTTTGCCTGGAACGAGATTTCATGAGGGCTAAATATTTAAGAATAGTTATATATTTAAAAATGTTTTTTTTATTTTATGCCTTTCACCGATGAATTCCTGATATCTCATTTTCAAGGCAACCATACAGGAAAACTGTTGAATATTTTGAAATTAATTTGACTGGAAGCCATTGCTGTGTAAGGCAGCAATGGCTTTCAGTCAAATTACTTTCACAATATTCTACAGAATAGGTTTTATATCGTAAAGAATCTACTTTTTCAGGGATGTGTCATTGAAAGGGTTAAATATTTACGTAAGGTAGAAGATAATTTTCTTAGAGCTGCATTCTTTTACTGTCTGAACCTCACGTCACAAACACTTCTAGTCACGTAAGCTTATTGTGAATATTTTGAGAATAATTTGAGTGAAAGTTGCTGCTGCATAAGACAAAATTCCTTCAAATTATACTCGTAGTTAGTTAGCATAAGGTTATCTCTTAACAAGAAAAGTAAAATTTGTGTTTTGTGAATACTAAAAATTGCTCAAGGGAGGTAATTTAATCACAGCAGAATGTTTTTCTATTTGACTCGGGTTCTTATCATTCCCTGAAAGTTAACCATTTAAACTCCAAACAAGGCCAAACAACAAATATTCTTTACAATTTAATAATTATTCTGTTGAATATTTAGTAACTAATTAGACTGGGAGCTTTTGCTTCTGAGTTCAAAGGATTAATGGCTAAATTTGGTCAGGAAAATCCAACTATTTGCTTAAATTGAATTTCCATTTGCAGGCAAAGAGAAGACTGTGTTTGAAAATTTACCACTGGAATGACTATTGCTTATCGTGCCAGGTATGTCAGTTGTAAAATTCCAAAAATAGTCTACTCTTGGCCTGAAAATTGGTATTCCGCCAGACCAATGCAAAGGTCAGTTTTGGCCGGGTTGGCCATAAAATTGTTAACCCCTCATGTGTCACAGCGCCCCAAAGCGCTTGAAGTGCTCCTCATATCAATTAACCCTTTAACGGGCTAGATCTTTTCCAATGAGATTATAATTTTCGCTCTTAGATTTACAAAAATAATTATTTCCTGTTGTCCTGCAAATGGGCATTCTTCATGGTCACTACAGATGCAGTTTTTGGTGGTCCAGACCACTGGATTAATGGTTAAGAAAATCGAAAATTCAGTATCCAGTGTTGATTTGTAGGCTAAGAGTATACTATGTTTGAAATTTTGCCACTGGAATGATTGGCTCGGTTACCGAGCTAGTCATTCCAGTGGCAAAATTTCAAAAATAGTATTCTTTTAGCCTATAAATAGACCAAGAGGGGTGAACTGGAGCCAGTTGGCAATCCAAGCAGCATCCATGTATATATAAAATGGATTGTGCTCAACTGAAATAACATTCCAATGAAATCTTAACTGAGACAACACTCCAATGAAGTTTGAACTGAGACTACATTCCAATGAAGTTTTAACTGTGACTACATTCCAATGAAGTTTTAACTAAGACTACATTCCAATGAAGTTTGAACTAAGACTACATTCCAATGAAGTTTGAACTAAGACTACATTCCAATGAAGTTTTAACTAAGACTACATTCCAATGAAGTTTGAACTGAGACTACATTCCAATGAAGTTTTAACTAAGACTACATTCCAATGAAGTTTGAACTAAGACTACATTCCAATGAAGTTTTAACTTAGACTACATTCCAATGAAGTTTGAACTAAGACAACATTCCAATGAAGTTTTAACTAAGACTACATTCCAATGAAGTTTGAACTAAGACAACATTCCAATGAAGTTTGAACTGAGACTACATTCCAATGAAGTTTTAACTGTGACTACATTCCAATGAAGTTTTAACTAAGACTACATTCCAATGAAGTTTGAACTGAGACTACATTCCAATGAAGTTTTAACTGTGACTACATTCCAATGAAGTTTTAACTAAGACTACATTCCAATGAAGTTTGAACTAAGACTACATTCCAATGAAGTTTGAACTAAGACAACATTCCAATGAAGTTTGAACTAAGACTACATTCCAATGAAGTTTGAACTAAGACTACATTCCAATGAAGTTTGAACTGAGACTACATTCCAATGAAGTTTTAACTGTGACTACATTCCAATGAAGTTTTAACTAAGACTACATTCCAATGAAGTTTGAACTAAGACAACATTCCAATGAAGTTTGAACTAAGACAACATTCCAATGAAGTTTTAACTAAGACTACATTCCAATGAAGTTTGAACTAAGACAACATTCCAATGAAGTTTGAACTAAGACTACATTCCAATGAAGTTTGAACTAAGACTACATTCCAATGAAGTTTGAACTAAGACTACATTCCAATGAAGTTTGAACCAAGACTACATTCCAATGAAGTTTGAACCAAGACTACATTCCAATGAAGTTTGAACTAAGACTACATTCCAATGAAGTTTGAACTAAGACTACATTCCAATGAAGTTTGAACTAAGACTACATTCCAATGAAGTTTGAACTGAGACTACATTCCAATGAAGTTTTTAAGAGAAAATGGTATTACTACAGCACAGCTCGCAAATAACTTAACATTCTTCCAAAACAAAGTAAAACATACTGTTGAATATTGTGAAGATTAATGAATCTCCAGTTTATCCACCAATCATATGACGTCATAATCAACTACATGACGTGTATGATGATGTCATAATCATTGATGTCATGAATGACCTAGATAAGTTTGTCACGAATGCTAATTATGGAGTAAATGTTGCAGGTTTCATATAAATTTGAAAAGCCTTGAATTTGAGAATTCCCTTGAAAAGTACTTGAAATTTGCATTAATGCATTGAAAGGCTCTTGAATTTAACATTTCAGCCCAAATTATATTCATTGAGTACAAAAGTCTTCTCCTGAATCATCAGTAAAAATGGAGGAATACCCTTCCCAGAGCATTTCCCCTTCATTTCCCATCCCATGTCAAATCCTTGTAACAGGCCCTTGAAAATTTTGAAACTGCGGCCATGAAAGTTCCTGAAAAGTCCTTGAATGAAAACTTCCTATGGCTGTAAGAACCCTGTGTTGTACAAATTGTATGCCTGTATTATTTAACCCTTTAAGACTTGAATTTGTTCAAGAAAATTTCAATTGTAGAAAATGCCCATTTACAGACCAAGAGAAGACTATTTTTGAAAATTTACCACTGGGCTGACTGACTCGGTTATCGAGCCAGTCAATCCAGTGGTAAATTTTCAAAAATGGTATTCTATTGGTCTGCAAATGGACATTGTTCAAGACCGCTGCAGAACCCGTTTATGGCTGATATGGCTGAAATAAATCGTAACATATGATGGATTAAATTACATAGAATTAATGATTTTTTAAGATGTGAAATTGAATTAGGGACACGAGTTCCTATTTCAACGTCACATCTAAAAAGATTTTATATTAATTCGAAATGAAATCATCGAATGATAAGATTTACTTTGTTTAACTACATTGAGATATGCATTTTAAGCCTGTGAAAGTATATAATTTTAACAATTTTACGTTCAAGCATTTTGCTGTGAATATGCACCCTTAATGAACATGATGTTGAATATTTTGAAACTAATTTGACTTGGCGCTGTTGCTGCCTAAAGGGTACCCGAGTCAAATTAGTTTCAAAATATTCAATAGCTTCCCTGTATAGTTTTCTGTAAATTAATAGTCAGGGAGTTCAGGGATTGATCGATCCCAATACAGGTGAATTGTGGGTGGGGATTACCTGAAGGTTGGCCAGGCATAGCTAAAAGTGAATTTCTCCATTGGATTCGGTAGCAATGTCTTCCAATCCAATGGACCTTTAGATTTTTAGCTATGCCCCGCCCATCTCTATCTAATCTCCACCCACACCTCGCTCGTGTTTGGATTGATCGATCTCAGCTCTCTGACTATCAATTTCCAGAAAACTATACATTCAGGTAAGCTGTTGAATATTTTATAACTAATTTGACTGGGCGCATTTGCTGCCATATGGCAGCAACAGCATCCAGTCAAATTAGTTTCAAAATATTCAACAACATGTTTATTAAATAGTAGAGACATACAATTCGTACAACGTGTCGCACTATTAAGAGTTAAAGACAGGCCAAATAGAATCATTTATGATTCATCATTTATGACGTAATGATTATGACATCATCCTACACACCGCTTAACATCATATGATGTTAGATGGATACTCTGCAAAGGTGAATTATGTTCAAAATATACAATAAGTACATTTCTTACTAACTAACATATTTCTGTTTTTGGGAACATTTTAATTTATTTATAAACTGTGCTGTTCGGTTGTACTTGTTATTATTTAATAAACATTCCGCTAAACTCCTTTCCTCAAAATGAGCTCATACATAACCTTTAGAAACTGTTTGCTTTATAGTATCTGTTTTAAGTTCTCGAGCCAGTCATTCAAATGATACATTTTCGAAAACAGTTCCCTTAATCTGCAAATCGACAGATCCAGAAAACACTATTTTTGAAAATTTTATCACTGGAATGACTGGCTCGAGAACCAAGCCAATCATTCCAGTGATAAATTAAAAAAAAAATAAAATCTTATCTTGATCTGCAAATGGACATTTTTTAGGGGAAAATTAAAAAATTTAAAACAAAGTTAAGGGTTAGTAAGCTTTTTACATTCAATCCAGCCTAAATTTTCAAAAATAGTGTTTTCTGAATCTGCAAATGAACCTTTAACAAGAGCATTTCAGAAGCCGTTTGCTGGCCAGTTTGAGTGTAAAATGTGCTGCGAGTCATTTTCATAGCAGAGAAGTTAAGGCTGAATGATTAAAGAATTATCACAACTTTTTAATTAAATGTTGATATGTTTTGGAAAATTATCGTTAAAAACTTTAAATGAATTATCAAACATGTCTAAATAAAAAACCCACAGCGTCACTAAAATTATGTAAATCGCCCGCTGGGACTTTTATGCTTCATTTGAAATCACGATATCATAATATCAGCTTTCAAATAAATAGAATTTAATTATTCATAAATTTTAGCAAATTAATAGCTGAATAGATTTACTGCTGATTTTGATAATATAAAAGAATTTTCTTATTTGTATATAGATAGTATGTAAGCGTTACTATAATTTGTTGGTTTATAATTCATTCCTTTTTGTTTATGAGTTAGTTTATTTGTTTATTGAATTAATTAATTTTATAAGTGGTCGGAAATTATCATAGGAATTCGTGAACGCGTTATGGATGGCATAAGCTAATAGAGTTGTCCTATTTTATTTTTAAATAACAAAATTATAGAATAGAAAGATGTACTTTTATCAAATTTCCTGTATATCTCGATTTCAAGACAGGTATACATGCATTTAGGAAATTTATTAAATATTTTGGGACTGCTTTAACAAAGAACTGCTGTTGGCATATGAATGACTTGCTCGGTTACAGCCATTTCTCAAGACCACTTCTGAAGGTGTTTTGCTCATCTTGAGTGGTCCCTTAGGTTTAACCCTCTTTCAAATATAATGTTTTCAAAAGGATCAATAGTGAATTAACAGTAGCTAGTTAATTGCTCTACATCGGTGCCTATAGAGAATACTATTATACCGCTTACGAAACGATGTTCAGGTTTGCTTTTGTTATTAGCTCATGTGGCCTGAAAGGCCAAGTGAGCTTATGCCGTGGCGACCGTCCGTCCGTCGTCCGTCAATTTTTCCTTTGAACGACCTCAAGAACCACTGGGCCGATTTCAATTATATTTGGTAGGAAGCATCTTAGGGCATAGGGATCCAAGTTTGTTCAAATGAAGCCGATCGGCAAATTTGCTCGGTGGCCATGTTGGATTTGGCTGATTTTAGGAAATGTCTTTAAAAATCTTCTCCGAAACCACTTGGGGGATTAATGCAAACCTCGTGAAATATGATCTAGGGAAAGAGCTGAACCAAGGTTGTTCAAGGGTACTTGATTGGTCAAATTGTTCGGCGGTCATCTTGGTTGACCTAGTTTTAGTGAAAACGACTTCTCCAGAACCGCTGAAGGGATTGGATCGAAATTGGGTAGATATGATTAGAGACTAAGGGCCATTAAAGTTTGTTCAAGGGAAGTTGAACCGTCAAAAAACATGGCCGCCGTGGGCCAATCAAAATATATCATGTTTGGTGGCCATATAGGATTTTTTATTTGATGGATTTTGAGGCCGAAATTGGTTTTATGTAGGTTTTTGGGTATTCTGATCTCAAATTTGCAATTTTCAAAACTGTCGGATAAACGGTTTGGTGGCCATCTTGGATCATTTTCCTGCCAAAGGCTCCCATACTAAAGCAATGGGGAATTTAAAATGTCTTCTCGAGAACTACTGGGCCGATTTCAATTATATTGAGCAGGAAGCATCCTTAGAGCATAGAGATTCAAGTTTTGTTCAAACGAAGTCGATCGACCAATTTGGCCGACGGCCATTTTGGATTTCGCCCAATTTTTAGAAATATCTAAAAATCTCCGAAAACGTTAGAGGGATCGATTCAGAACTCACGAGATATGATCTATGGCAAGAGCGGAACCCAGTTTGTTCAAGGGAACTTAATTGACCAAATGGTTCGGCGGGCATCTTGGATGACCTCGTTTTCGCACAAATGACTTCTTCCCCAGAACCACTGAAGCGATCGAGCCGAAATTTGTAATATATGATTAGGGACTAAGGGCCATTAAAGTTTGTTCTAGAGAAGTTGATCCGTCAAACCACATGGCCGCCATGGGCCAATCAATATATAGCGTGCTTGGCAGCCATATTGGATATTTTATTTGATGGATTTTGAGGCCAAAATTGGTTTTAAATATGTTTTTGGGTATTCTGATCTCAAATTTGCAATTTTTAATACTGTCAGATAAATGGTTTGGCGACCATCTTGGATCATTTTCCCGCCAAATGCTCCCATACTAAAGCAATGGGAAATTAAAAATATCTTCTCGAGAATTAATGGGTCGATTTCAATTATATTGGGCAGGAAGCATCCTTAGGGCATAGAGATTCCATTTTGTTCAAACGAAGCCGATCGGCCAATTTGGCCGGTGGCCATCTTAGATTTCGGCCGATTTTTCGAAATATCTAAAAATCTCGGAAACTGTTTGAGGGATCAATTCAGACCTCATGAAATATGATCTAGGGCAAGAGCTGACCCAAGTTTCTTCAAGCGAACTTGATTGACCAAATGGTTCAGCGGCCATCTTGGATGAGCTCGTTTTCGCAATCAGGCCGAAATTTGTGTTATATGATTAGGCATAAGGGCTATTAAAATTTGTTCAAGAGAAGTTGATCCATCAAAAACCCTAGCCGCCGTGGGCCAATCAATCTATAGTGTATTTGGCGGCCATATTGGATTATTTTTATTTGATGGATTTTGAGGCCGAAATAGGTTTTATAAATGTTTTTGCGCATTGTGATTTCAAATTTGTCATTTGTGAGACTGTCGGGTAAATGGTTTAGCGGCCATCTTGGATCATTTACCTGCCAAAATCTCCCATATTAAAGAAATGGAAAATTTTAAATGTATTATTCTCACGGCATCTTGGATTCTTGTCAATTTTTAAAAATGTCTAAAAATCTTCTCCAAAACCTCTTAGGGGATCGATTCAAAACGCATGAAATATCATCTAGGGCAAGAACTGCGCCAAGTTTATTCAAGGGAACTTGATTGGCCAAATGTTTTGGCGGCCATCTTCGATAACCTATTTTTTGCCAAAAGAACTCTGGAATCACTGAGCGGTTTGGGCCGAAATTTGGGAGATATGATTAGGCATTGAGTGCCATTAAAGTTTTTTCAAGGAAAGGATCTACGTCAGAAACATGGGCGCAGTGGGCCAATCAAAATTTAGCGTGTTTGGCGGCCATATTGTACTTGCAAAAATGTCCACAAACTCATTTAAAAGACTACTCCTAAATCACCCACCAACAATTTTGACAAAAATGCATAGTGCTCCAGGTGAGCGACACATGCCCCTTGTATTCGAGTATGCAGTATACCTGCACACACAGTTGACACACAGCGGAGAAGTCACTAATTGGTTCCACGTTAAGTGCTCCTAGATTTAGTAAATCCATTTCCATATTTCACCGGTGGTAGTTTATTTAATATTGTATGAAATTACCAATAAACATCATTTGTTATTTCCCT
Source organism: Chaetoderma sp. LZ-2023a (assembly GCA_034401795.1). Taxonomy (NCBI): domain Eukaryota; kingdom Metazoa; phylum Mollusca; class Caudofoveata; order Chaetodermatida; family Chaetodermatidae; genus Chaetoderma; species Chaetoderma sp. LZ-2023a. The sequence continues at coordinate 83,339,208 of CM067359.1, forward strand.
TTTCCATTCATTTAACTGTCTGATTGCTGCCAGTCATTAAACATTACTTTCAAATGGCAAGAACTGCATATCTGCTGAATATTTTGAAAATATTTTGACTAAAAATTCAATCAGATTGTTTTCAAAATATTCTGCATATCCAGAGTTAAATCCCATGGAAAATGTAGTCTGCATACACAGTTAATAGACCACCTTTCTTATTATTATCTGATGTCATATTCCAGATATATCATGAGACACAAGTAAAACAATGTACGTTTGTGACGAAGTTGGAAACGCACTTGAATTGTATGTCTTTGGTGAAGATACAATTTCTCTGTTGAATATTTTGAGACATTTCACTAGGAGATTTTGCTGCCATAGGCAGCACCAGCTCCAAGTCAAATTAGTTTCAAAATCTTCAACCTGTAATAGTCACTGTAATATTTAGATTCGGTGAATTCAGCTTGGAAAGTTTCCAATCGATTCTAACCCCGACATAAAAAGTGAGTGGAGTTTAGCTAAATTAGGTGAGGTATAGCTGAAAATGAACCCCTCTTAGATTACAAATTCTGGTATTCATAGACAGCAACAGCTGACAACAAAAGGTTTCGAAAATGAGGAGCACTTCTTATAATAAAGGGATTGATTTATGAATCTGAAATTTTGATGTCTATGTTATTGAATTATGTCTCGGATCACTACCCGTACTGCTGAATAAATATGTGGTAGTATTTAATAACTATTTTGTTATAGTTTATGTTTATTTAAAAAAAACTGTTGCCATACAGTTCGATGTCCGTTATCGGGTCATGCGTGTATATAATAAATATATTACCATAATTATTTATTAACTTATTATAATTATTATTATTATTATTATTATTATTATTATTTACTTAACTAATTAATGTGCTGATTTACAGAGATGATATTTATACTTTTAAAATCTATGTTTATCCAATGTTTTTTGCGAGAAAGTGGACACTGCTACAGCCGATGATTATATATTTTCTCAAAATATCATTTTGATTATGTTTTTTGTGAGAAAGTGGACACTGCTACAGCTGATAATTATATAGTTTCTCTAAATATCAGTTTGATTATGTTTTTTGTGAGAAAGTGGACACTGCTACAGCTGATAATTATATAGTTTCTCTAAATATCAGTTTGATTATGTTTATTGTGAGAAAGTGGACACTGCTACAGCTGATAATTAAATATTTTCTCAAAATATTTGGATTATTAGCAATTTTCTTCCACAAAACTGGATTTACAATTAAGCTAATATAAAACATACCAAAGTGGTTATTTTTAGCTTAACTAAAAGACATTGCTGTAAAATTCAAAGAAGTCTATCTATGGAGTTAACTCCCCTTACCTACCATCTCCAGGGTACGCGTTATATACACCTATTAAAGGTGCACATTCGCAGCAGAATGCGTGAAAATAAAATTGTTAAAAGTGTACACTATTAGAGGCATAAATTGTGTGGCTATAATGTAATGAAACGAAAGAAATCTTAACATATGATTATTTCATTATGTATAAATTAATATAATTTGTTTAAGTAGTGAAATTTAATTAGAGACACTTATGATGTGCCCATATTTCAACTTCACATTAAAAAAATTATATTAATTTATTCGGAGTCAAAACTTGTTAAGAATCATTTCCTTTCATTACATTGTGGCATACAATTTAAGCTTCTAAATGTATATAATTTAATTAATTTTATTTTAGAGCATTCTGGTGTGAGTGAATGTGCATCTTTAATGTAGGTTTCCAATCAGTCATTCAAATATCTGACGTCATAATCAAAATGCTGTCACAAATCAAATGACGTAGGTCCGACACAAATGCAGCAAAGTTCATATGATAATTGTGTGAATTGTGGATTTTTAGTGACTATAAATAAACATTCTGTTAAATATTTTAAAACTAATTTGACTGGGAGCTGTTGCTGCCATAGGCAGCAACAGGTGCCGGTCAAATTAGTTTCAAAATATTCAACATATTTCTTATTGTAAATAATTCATAATATTTGCTCTTTCTGTTTCAAATTGTTATTTAGTAGTTTATCTTCTTACATGGTTTCGGTGTGCCATTATAATGCATGATTCTGGGTCGGTACTGCGACAATACTGGGCTCTATTGCTCCAGTCCTGGCCCAGTAACCCGCGTTTTCAGCACAGTATTCTATCCCCGGGCGCACAGACAGACGCTTTGATGCTAAGAGGAAAAACGCTGTATTAAATTTTGAATAAAATATAATTGCATAGTTTTCATAATTGAATGTGACAGCAATTAAATTATTTATAATTTTTGTGATGCAATTACCCGCGTCATTAGGTATATGCGAGCATGAGTGCTTCTTGTTGTGGTTGCCCGTAAAACATTTTTGAATAGCTCTGGTTCTACTGGATGAATCTTCTCCAAATTTGGAGGGAACTATGCCCATTCGATCCTGAGCATATCTGCCAATTGGTGGCTCTAAAACCCAACAGCTTTCAGCAACAGTTTTTCAAAATAGACATTTTTGCGCATTCTTCAATAACTGTGGTTCTACTGGTACAATCTTCTCAAAACTTGGGTGGAAGCTTGCCCATGTGGCCCTTAACATGTTTCCCAATTTTGTGGTCAAGGGATAAAACAGCAACATTGTTTTCAAAACAGAGATTTTTGAAGCATTTTTCTATAACCCTAATAGAGCGATCTTTTCAGAACTTGGGTTGATGTGTGTCTGTGGGGTCCCGGAGACCTATGCCAATTTTACTGTTAAAAACTAAAACGCAACAGCAACAACTGTAACATAGTAACAAGTAACATTGTTTCCAAAATATATACTTTGGCCGTACCGACTGAAAAATATATCAACGACGCGGGTATTAGACAAATTTGTCCTTATTCTTAGTTACCTTAAAATTAAGTCTGGGAACTCACGATTCAATGTGTTAAGATCGATTCAAGCATTTGGACAAAGTAGGCGGAGCTTAGCTAACAATGGGCATGACATAGTGAGAAATAAGACGTATTGCAACTGGTTTGAGTAGCTAAAGGTGAACTAGATGATGCATTTCAATTTTCTTAAATATTGTTACTTTTCCTGGTAGCGTGTCGAATAATTTATCTGTCTGAACATCGCTGACATTAACTATGCCTTAGGGCGTATATGTACTTAATGTGTCGCTTGTAATTTGACACAGATTAGACGTTTAATGTCAAGTTTCAAAATAAGGCCACAGCCTCATTGATCATGTATACAATATGTTCTATGTGGCACATAACACTTGATCAACCTCAGCAGATCTTTTCTGTAACCTCAAATGTTTTGTGTGTTATGCCGGGAAGTGAATTATCTCATTCTTCTTTACTGATATAATATATGTATGCACTTTATATATATGTTAACTGTTTAACACTCCTATCAGCAAAAAATGGCTTCTGCAGTGGTCTTGAGAAATGTCCATTTGCACAAGTATTTTTGAAAATTTGCCGCTGAAATGCCTGGCTCGATAATCAAGCCAGACATTCCAGTGGTGAATTTTCAAAGAGTTCTCTTGGTCTACAAATGGACATTTTCTATTAGAAAATTAAAATTTTCTTGAACAAATTCGAGGGTTATAGCCTAAAGTGTTATTATCTGCGGCTAAATGTCAAAATGGCAAGATAATAATGTGATAGGAAAATTGTATGTTTTCTTTAAGAGTTATTTAATACAACTTAACCTTTTCATGAAATGTGCAGAATATTTTGAAAGGTTGCAGTGAAATTACTTTCAAAATAATCAACCTGAGTTTAGCTATAGCATGAAGTCATCAGTAACTTTCTTCAACACCATAAACAGGTTAATGGAGCATATTCACAGCAGAATGCCTGAAAATAAAATTGTTAAAATTGTGTACTTTTAGAGCCTTCAATTCTGTGCCTACGGGTAATGAAACGAAATAACTCTTGACATATGATGATTTCATTATGTATAGATTAATATAATTTTAGCTCGACTTTACGATACCCTGCGCATCGTCCGCCGGTGGTGGCAGTGGCGTCGTCGTCGTCGTTCAATTTGCATTTAGCTGAACTTTTCTGTTTATATCTCATGTTTGGTTAAACATACTGGACCCAAACTTAGGCACCCGCTTCCTTATAATAACACGGCATCACATATTGACATTTGGGGTCAAAAGGCCAATGGTTAAGGTCACTGTAACCTTGGTTTCTGAGAATATGGTTGCTGTAAAGTGTTGCTGACTAAGATAGTAGCACTGTGCAGAAATCATGTTTTTCATGTTACCACTTGCTAGCTAGTTAGAGCACTGTTCTGAGCAGCTGAAGAAAAAAGTACCTAATCATATGACTGCTGTGTTTGTACAGATGACATTCCACGGCTTATATATCTGGACCTGCTAAATATTTTGAAAACAATTTGATTGAAAGTTGTTGGTGGCTAAGCCACCAACAACTCAGTTAAATTGTTTTCAAAATATTCAGGAAATTTTTACTCATTGAAATTTTTATCTGGTGGCCTGCAACAGCGAGACAGTTACTAATCTGTTATTAAATTAGCTGAGACCCCAATTAAATGTCACATTTTTTATAACATAATAGTTCAAATGACCTAACGCTACAATCCAGGCTTCTCATAATGGTCCTTCTGAGGGTATATAACCCCTAAAATGCAACTTGGGACCCGCAAATGTAGCGGCAGTGGGTCCTATGGGACCCGTGAAAATCTTGTTTGATTATTATAAAATATGAATTTTTTTTTTTTCTTTATTTTTTTTAAATTTATTATTATTATTTTTTTTTTTTTTTTTTTTTTATTTTTTTTGGCACAAAAATACCCATAAAATCTAGCATGGGGCATTCATAATTCATTTTTGTAAGTCCTTGGTACATTTTATTTTTAGCATGGATGAGAAAATCTGCATTGGAACCCCAGATTTTCAGTTAGGACCCCTGGATTTCAGCTTGGGACCCTTACTTCAGAGTATGGGGTTCCTGGGACTTGCAAAATTTAGATACCTTAAGCAACATTGGCTGTCATGAAAATGGAAAGGTTTGTCATGAAAGTATGAATTGTATGTTTTTAATGAATTTGACTGGCTTCTGTTGCTGCCTTAGACAGGCAGAAGCGCCCCAGTAAAATTGGTTTCAAAATATTCACCAGCTTACATGTAGTATGATTTACATTTCTGGGAATTCTGGTTTCAGTTTCAGATCGATTAGAACAGACATAATAAGTGGGTAGAGCTTAGTTAGAAAGGGGCGGGGCGGGGTATGGAAGTGGTCTTTGAGAAATGTCTATTTGCGATCAAAGAGAAAACTATTTTTGAAAATTTACAACTGGAATGACTGGCTCGATAACCGAGTCAGTCATTTCAGTGGTAAATTTTCAAAAATAGTGTTCTGTTGTTCTGAAAATTGACTTTTATGTGAACAATTTTTAGTGTAAAAGGGTTAAAATTTTGTAACAATTGTATCATGCTCAAATATCTTGCTTGATTCCCTAATACCATAGTCATTCTTTTAGTCATTTGAGTTCATCCTAGTCACACGCACGCACGCACACTTATGAGGGCATACATAGAGACCTGTTATCATAATATTCTTAATAATCATAAATTATGTGATTAATACTTTCCCGTTATTTATAATATAACTTGTAATTTAACAATTGGCACCTAGATAATAATATATGGAATATCAGATAGGATACTGGCTAACGAAATTGTAATAGTTGAATTAAATTGAATTTAGGTATATTTAGTACAGTAATTCAAATATGTACGGGTCGACAAGGGCAATAATAGATTGCCCATGCTCGCCCAGTTTTTATGTTCATTTTTACAGATTATTCATGTTTTTGTCAGTCCAAGATGGATGATAGATAACAAACAGAAAAACAGAAGCTGCCTTTGGGTCAAATCTGATGAATGCTTTCTGAGAAATAGCTGACGGGAAGGCAGGCATGCAGACAGACAGACAGACAAATAATAAACTGAGTACAGTTCTGTACCATCGCCGTACTGCTTTAACACTCATATCATCTAAAAACGGCTTCTGCAGTGATCTTGAGAAATGTCCGTTTGCAGAGCAAGAAAAGACTATTTTTGAAATTTTACCACTGGAATGACTAACTCGAGAACCGAGCCAGTCATTCCAGTGGTAAATTTTCAAAAATACTGTTCTCTTGCTATGCAAGTGAACATTTTCTATGAGAATTTCTTGAATAAAATCGAGGGTTAAACGGTTTACATAAAGATAAAAGGTATTATCACGCAACACATGACATATTATGCTATAAGATTTTTATGTTAAGCTAATTTGTGATAAGTTATTTTTGAGAAATTATCCAGAGCCTCAGTATTATTTTCATCTAATAATCAATAACGATTAGAATCAGTTGATTTTTCTCTGTCCTAAAGTAACTCTTAAATTTCATTTGTTAATTTAAAAAGTTTATAAATAGTATTAATTAATGTTAAAATAGTAGTAAACAATTATTTAATTAGTTACCAGTAATTAATTAGCGCAGGTGAGCGCAATGGTGGGATGCAATCTGTCGCTCAAATATCTGACATCGTCAATTACGTCACTACTTAGCTCACGCTCGAATCAAAATTACACATTACTCTGTCACAAAAATCAAAACGTCTCATTAGTGTAAAAATTATGTCTTGAATAAATTAATAGTTTAATAAATATTCTGTTGAATATTTTGAAATTAATTTGACTGGGAGCTATCGGCTTACCTGTATAGTTACTTGAAATTTAGATTCTGGGAATTCATGTTTGAAAGTTTCAAATTGATTCAACCTCGCATAAAAATTGGGCGGGGCATAGCTAGAAATGTATCCCCCTATTATCCCTGTCTAATATATTAGTATTATACCTCGTTTATTTCAGTATTAATTAATTATTAGTAATAAGATTATTAACTGATATTGATAATTTAATTTCTATACAATTTTGTTTATTTACTCAAATCTAGTATTACATGTGCTTGTTTTGTTCAATTTTATTCTTGATAGAAAACACAATGTATGTTATGTATATAAATGATTGCGATCTGGTAATTTTGTGGTTATTTGAAAAAAGGTTGTTGGTATAAGATGTTGCTGTATTGCAGCTACTGTGAAGCAACAACAGCTTGTAGCAATACCATTTAGGTGGTCTTATTTTGAGATTTAAGATCTAATGTCAGCTTTAAGTGCCTGCTACCACCCATACCACCACCACCACCTCTTCTAACACAATTCATTGAGGCAGCTTAGATTCGGAATTCTGCTGGCTTCCCATAATACATTGCGCTTTGCTACTAGTTTTTTGGCATTAACCGGAACCTGTGCCGCAATTACAATACTAAGCGCAATGCATTATGGGAAATCGGCCGAAAACCGAATAGATCCCAAAACTGTAATGCAACAATTAAGTGCACTTCTCATTCTGTTTTATTCACAAACAGTGATAATGCAGTCCACTGGGCCAATACTGAGCTGTATTAACCCGGTATTGACCCAGTACTGGCCCAGTAACATGTAACCAGTCATTCCCATTCCTAAACCCTGTTTATATTTGTACAAAAAACTGCAACTTTTGTACCTGTAGTTTCACTGAATATTCACCAAATACAATATTATGCAAAAAATGTAAATTTATCATTATTATATAATATATCTAGTATTTATAGATGTTACCCAAAACTGATTTATCATTATTTTATAATATAGAAATTTGTGATAGATAATAATAATATATTATTTTTTTTCTCAATATAAGTAATATATATATATTGAAATGCATAAAGTCCTTTTTAACGAGGATAGAATTTATGCATATATGTGGTTGCAAACTGCTGATTTGTTCTATAGACAAAGCCATGATATGCACATATATTGCGGTACATCGTTGATGTAGATAGAAATTTGCATATTAGTAATGTTTATAGCAAGTATAAATTATAGCCAATGTTCAATATTTAAAAAGTAATTTGCATATGAATTGCCTTTCATTTAGTCATATTTCTACTCGTTGAAGTCTCGTTATATTAGTTATTAGCTATTTTTCACGCAAAAAATTGCTCAAGGGAGATAATATAATAACAACAGAATGTTACTGTTTGTTCCTAGTTTCTTCTCTTTCCCTGCCAGTTAATTCCTCCTGTATCAACTTGACTTTTTATTGGTCAAGCCAGTCACAAAATTCATCTGCTGTAGTCTTGTGGAATGTATATTTGCAGGATAAGTGAAGACTATTTTTGAAAATTTGCTACTGGAATGGCTGGCTCGGTAACAATCTTCTCTTGGACAAGCATTAAGTGAGATTTTCTTGACCATTTATATTTTAATGGTCGAATGAGCCAATTAACCCTTTCATGGTCAAATTTGGTTAAGAAAATAAAAATATTTACTTATTCATTTTCCATTTGCAGGCCAAGAGAGGGTCTTCGAGCCAGGCATTCCAGTTGTTAATTTTCAAAAATAGTCATCTCTTGGCCTGTAAATGGACATTCCTCAAGACCACTGCAGAGGGTGGTTTTGGCCAGCTTGGCAGGTTTTGGCCGGCTTGACCATTAAAGGGTTAGCACATCCTCTTCAGTGGTGACAATGTGTCCATTTTCAGGTCAACAGAAGGCTGTGTGGTAAATTTACAAAAAGTCTTCTGTTGACCTGCAAATGGATAGTCACTGGGAACAGATTAATTGATACAAGGAGAATTTTGAGCGCGTTGAACAGTTAAAGGTGCATATTCACAGCAAAATTCTTGAAATTTAATCCTCTTAGGAGTATACAATTTAAATAATTTTAATTTAAAGCATTATGGTCGGAATATGTACCTTTAATAGTCACGAGCTATCCCACTTCACCCCAAATGCTTGAATGGTTTATTACATAATTTTACCATTAATAATAAACAATGTATCATACGTCTGTTTTTGTACTATAATCATTTACATAATAATAGCTTCTAATTTGCATATGAATGCTATATGTAAGGCTCACGCTACTATCCACAGTTTGTATTTACAAGCTATATAATAATTGTATTGAAGAGGACCGTTTATTGTCTCATAAACCTTATGAAGTCTGTAAATAATTTTTAAGAGAAACTAAGTAATTGTGGGCACGCTTCTATTTATTGCTGTCTAGAAATGCCCATAGGCGCGGCCATTTCGCGAAGGGGATTGTGGGGCTGTGTCTCGCGAGATCTCCATCGATACAAGATCTAATAATTCTCGGCGCGAAGACACGGCTCTATTTTTAGATTGCTGGATATCTCATAATTATTATCTTCATCCGCGTGATTCATGGCGAGTTCTCTTATTTGTTTTGGTCCGACTGTATTAGAGTTTGCGCGGCGAGGACCGCATAATTATTTTAATAAACAGCCAACAGAACTCCAAATAACTACTCTAAATAAGTACTCTTATAAAACATGTTTATCATTCCTTTTGCAGATGAAAGTACTCAAGCACATGCCCACTCGCGGCGTCTCTTATATGTCCACTTTAGCACTCTATCAAACTGACCACAAATGGCTTCTTGCGGTGATCGTGAGAAATGGCCATTTGCATTAGCTACTCGCCGGAGAACTTGTTTTGAAGGTTTACCACAGGAATGACTGGTTGGATAACCGATCCTATAATTCCAGTAGTAAATTGCAAAAGAAAAACCACAATGGTCTCTTGGACGGCAATTAGACATAGGACATTTTCTATGATAATTGATTTTTCTGATCTGTTCTGCAGTGTATGACGTCATAATTATTTAGGTCAGATGTAGCTGGACGTCACAATCAAAATGTGTAATGAATGACGTATCTAGCTCCACCAGGAACATTGAATAGCCAGTCAAGTATGCGAATTGCATGTCTTTACTATTTAATCAACATGCTGTTGAATATTTTGAAACTAATTTGACTAGATGCTGTTCGAATTGTATGTCTTTGCTATTTATTCAACCAGCATTTTCTATGATAATGGCTGGGTTCGATCTGTAACTGAAGGATATGATGTCATAATCAATTACGTCATATACAGGCTGATGTCACAATCCAAAATGTGTAAATGAATGGCGCATCGAGCTCAGTCATGAACATTGAATAGTCCTGCAAGTGTACGAATTAATTTCATAGTATACGATTTCATCGCGTAAATTCGTTCCAATTTTGGCACATCTGCGGGTGAATGAATCTTGAGTTTTCTACCGCATAGTAATTTCGTAATATTCTATTTAGTAGCCACAGACAGTTGTCAAATGCCAACAATTTACTATATTCGGTATCAGAATGTCTGTTCTCGATTTGTAATAATTCTTTTTATCCTCTGGATGTATATAACTCAATGAGCTAGTGCTTTTGCACAATTCTACCATCAAGTAATCTCATCGTAGGTAGTTACATATTCGCCGTATGGCCCCATTATAATATGGTTGGTTCACATTCACCACATTCAGATAGGTGTCGGTATGGCCTGGCATATCACTCATAATGGGTTCGGCCCCAGAATGTCACCCATATGTTGAGATAGGTATAGGCATACGCTTATGGAGTAGTGAGATTTAAAACTATCTACCATGAAATAATTTCGGCTCAAATTTAGGCTGATTCACGGTTTTCGTTGCACACAGTCAAATTAGTTTCAAAATAGTCATCAGCTTACCTGTATAGTTACCTTGAAATTGGAAGTCTGGGAATTCATTATTCAGTGTATATATATATATATATATATATATCGATTCCAACATGCAAAAAAAGGGGTGGAGCTTAGCTAGAAATAGGCGTGGCATACCTAGAAATGGATCCCTCTATTGAAATTGGCATGAGCAAATTGAGCATTACATGGCTAATACCACTTGTTAATGCGTGGTCCACACAATATGGACCACTTGTGTTAAGAGAGCACCCGTATTTATAGGTCACATATTTTAACAAGGCCAATCATAGATTGTAGACCCTTGCCATCTCGAACGCACGTAGACCCGAATACAATACACTCATCCTCTGACGGAGTGAGGGTAATTAATACCACTTAACTAATGGGCCTTTTCAGGTTGTCTATCCATCACATTATGTCATATGACGTCGTAATTAATTAAGTGACATGTAGGATAACGTCATAATAATGACGTCATGACTGACTCGATTTAGTCCATCTTAAATGCTTAATAATCTGGCACCTTGTATGAATTGTATGTTTTTGTTATTTAATAAAAATGCTGTTGAATATTTTGAAAGTAATTTGACTGGGCGCTGTTGCTGCCATAGGCAGCAACAGGACCCAGTCAATTTAGTGTCACAATATTCCACGGCTTACCTGTATAGTTCTCTTGAAATTTATCGTCTAGAAGTTCAGAAATCCATCGATCCCAACTCGAGAGTGGTATGGGTGGAGTTTAGCTAAGGATGGGCGGGGCATAGCTGAACTGGAAAGGTTCATTGTGTTAATAAACCACAACAGTTCTCGGTGCCCTATTGTCTGTAGTATGATCAGCCCCATAATTTACCCTGCATAGACTTGAGCTTTAATATGCTAGTTATATTCCGAATCTAACAAATTCTAGATGAAGTAATTTTAATACGCAAAATTTAGCTTAAATGATTGTATATTCGTGGTTTTCGGTGCCCTACTTTCCGTAATATGGTCGGTTCAGGACACTTCGCTCACATAGACGTATAGGAGTTTCAATATGCTAGTTACAGTGGGAATTTAAAAGAATTCGAACGTGAAGTATTTTCATAGAATGCGATTTCATCGCATAAATTTGTTCCAATGTTGGCAGATCTGCGGTTTTCAATACCCTACCGTCTGCAATATGTGTGGCTATACAATTTCACCCATATAGTTAGATAGGGATATGAATACGCTAATGAATCTTGAGATTTCTACCACGTAGTAATTTCGTAATATTCAATTTAGTAGCCACGGACAGTTGTCAAAAGGTTATCTGTCGGTACAGATCGGGGTCATGTATTGCATCAAAAATATACTTGCTTTGCGCATTTCACTAGCATTGCAGTGTATATTTCACCAATATATTTCCGGGTAATAAGCTCTTCACGTATGTTTAAGAAGGTATCAAGATTTAGGTTTAAAATATTCTTTACAGTCTTCTTTAATATGTTTGAATGAGTATCAGGGTCTGTACTGCTTCTTGCGCTGATTTTCTACTGACTGGGTTGCCAGTTCTGTTGATTTCTTTATCTTTACAAGTTGTTGATACCTAATGACCCAAATTTAATCTGTTACGCTCTGTTGGTGCAGTAGTGCACTTTTCTCATCACTGGCTGTTCTTAATTTTGTCTGTTCCTCTCTCTGTTAAGGAGTTTGGCCTGGAGAAAAAGGATGGATGTAAAATTGTTGAACTGACCACAAATATAAGATGCTTTTCCTAGCCCATAGCTAATACTGCCCATATCTTTTTGCAAGAAATACCCCTTCTTTTGTGGTATTGTCCGCCTGTATTTTTTGTTATAAGTGGCTTGTATGCCTTTACATAACTTCATTTATTCATGAAACAGTTGGGTTTATTCTCAGAATTCTAATAACCTCCGGGCACGCTATTTACCATTGATGCCTTACATCAATATGTGTACTTGTATTGTACTGTATTTATTTCATTGAATTACGGTAAGCCAGGATAGCGATCGTGAGGATTAGCAATCAAGCTTATTATGACAGTCATTCAACTGGTACATTTGTTTAAATAGTCTTGTTTTGGCCTACAAATAGATAGTTCCCAAGACCTCTATAGAGACTATTTTTGACTGGTTTCAACTGAAAAGTTAATATTTACTTGGTTAGAAAGAAAAGTTAGTTAACCCTTTAATGACTAAATTTCTTCGAAAATTTAAATATTTACTTATTGAATGTCCAATGCAAAACAAAATAAGACTAATATCAAGCCAGTCATTCCAGTGGTAAAATGTTAAAAATTTCAGTCATTCTAGTTGTCAATTAGTTTCAAAATAAAATGCGCCTAATATGATTAAATAAATACCGGGATCTATTTCTAGCTAAGTTCTGCCCATTTTTAGCTAAGCTCCACCCAACTTTTTGCACGTGTTGGGATTGATTTATATACTTTGAACTTTGAAAATCTCATAATCCCATTTCATGGTAATTATGCAGGTAATCTGTTGAATATTTTGAAACTAATTTGACTGGGTCAAATTAGTTTCAAAATATTCAACAGAATGGTTATTAAATAGTAAATCCATCAAAGACATGCAATTCGTACACTTGACAGACTGTTCCAGCTTCATGATGGGGTATTTTTGGTCAATTATGAGTGTGACGTCAGCCTACATGTGACGTAACTGATTATGACATCATATTTGAGCGCCATATCGGATGCATCCATTGTTTCTCGTGGTTAAAGATTTTGCTATCGTAATCATTTATTTTATTTTATTTAAATATATATTCTACGCTATGTAAGTTGGTTTATAGTCATCATCGTTGATCACAAATGTATAACATAGAATCTACATTCATTCACACGTCTAACGAAACCATTCAGCCTTTATTCATTTACTGGTCACGTGACTTATGGTCCAAGGGAGATAATTCATTTGATTTCGAGAAAAAACGTAATACGAACTGTAACTGTAATATAAACCCATTCGCATCTTCATATCACTCTTAAGCTAAATGTTTTCAGAAAATACATTTTTCTCTTAATATGTTACAAAGAGTTATCGCCCTTGGCATGTGTATCAGTATTGGGTTTTAGTATTATTAATTTGAGGCATCGTCATAATATTATCTGCCCCTTATACATTTGAAATGTGATTATTCTTATTGTGCCAATTTATATTATGACCCATTCATTTTGCTAGATCATCTAAGAGATATCAATCAGCTGTAATCTCATTGGTCAATTTTGTTTATCACTGATCATAATTGACCAATGGAATTGTGGGAATTATAGTCTGTTGTCAGAAGAGGACAGTTGGCCACGCTTATTTATTAGCTCAGGCCAAGTGAGATGCCATGGCGACCGTCCGTCGTCTGTTCATCCATCGTCTGTCAACTTTTCCTTTAAATGACTTCTCAAGATCTACTGGGCCGATTTCAATTATGTTGGCACGAAGCATCCTTAGTACATAGAAATTCCAGTTTATTCAAACGAAGCCGATCAGGCAATTTGGCCAGCAGCCATCTTGGATTTTGGCCGATCTTTAGAAACGTGTTTAAAACATTCTCTGAAACCATTTGAACAAGCGATTCAAAATTCATGAAATATGATCTAAGGAAAGAGCTGAATCAAGTTTATTCAAGGGAACTTGATAGGCTAAATCATTAGGAGGCCATCTTGTATGATCTAGTTTTCGTGAAAACGACTTCTCCAGAACCGCTGAACGGATTGGGTCCAAATGTGAGCCTAAAGACGAATAAAATTTGTTCAAGGGAAGTTGATACATAAAAAAACATCGCCGCCGTGGACCAATTAAAATGTAGCACATTTGGCAGCCATGTTGCATTTTTTTGTTTAATGGATTTTGAAGCCGAAATTGATTTTGTATAGGTTTTTGGGTATGCTGGTTTCAAATTTGCCATTTTCAAACCTGTCGGATAAATGGTTTGGCGGCCATCTGTGATAGTTTTCCCGCTGAAAACTCCCATACTAAAGCAATGGGAAATTTAAAATGTTTTCTAGAGAAACCACTAGGTCGATTTCAAGTATGATTGACAGGAATCATCCTTAGGGCATATGCCAAGTTTGTTCAAATGATGCCGATCGCCCAAAATGACCGAGGGCCATCTTGGATTTTGGTAAATTTTTAGAAACATCTAAAAATGTTCTCCAAAACCACTTCAAAACTCATGAAATATCATCTAGTCCAAGAGTTTAACCCGGCTTGTTCAAGGAAACTTGATAGGCCAAATGGTTTGGCGGCCATTTTGGATGATCTAGTTTTCACGAAATCGAGTTTTCCAGACCCTCTGAACGGATCGGGATGGAATTTGCGAGATATGATAAGGGACTAAGGCAGTAAGGGCCATTAAAATTTAATCAAGTGTAGTTGATGCGTACAGAAACAGTGGCGTATGTTCCTATTACAGTGGGCCTTTCCGGATTTAGCTATGCCCCGCCCATCTCTAGCTAAGCTCCGCCCACACATCGCTCGTGTTGGAATCGATCGGTCTCTGAACACCCTGACCATCAATTTCCAAAAAAACTACACCGGTAAGCTGTTGAATATTTTGAAACTAATCTGACTGGGTGCTTTTGCTGCCTAAGGCAGCAACAGCGCCAAGTCAAATTAGTTTCAAAATATTCAACAGCATGTTTATTAAATAACAAAGAATTACAGACATACAATTTATACAACGTGTCAGACTCTGAAATTTAATGACGTCTATATGGAACCCTTTGTGACGTAATGATTGTGACGTCATCATACACGCGCTGAGCTGATTATGACGTCATACGAAGTTAGAAGATGGATGGATTCTCTGGAAAGGCAAATTCTGGTCAACTCCTTATGGGTCTACTTATAGCTGATGACATTTCTAGGTGAAATGCCAATGTTCCAGGTGAGCGATACAGGCCCCTTGGGCCTCATGTTTAGCCCTTTAAACCAGGAATGACCAGAATGGTAGCAACCGCTTCCAGTTAAATTAGTCTCAAAATATTCAACATATTTATTTAATTATTCGGATTCAAAAATGGCTTAAAAGGTGCGCCTGAAATATTACTTTGTATTATTTTGTATTAGTCGATTAAAACTCTTTATTTTGCGTTGTATGTATGCATTATCCAGGGTTTTGATAACTGTTGGCTGATTAATATACTTCTATCACCATTGTTAGGATATCAGTTCGTTCAAGTGGAACTTAATCCTTACGATTTTAATGTCAAAATTTAAATTTTTCAAATTAAAGTAAAAGATAATCTGTTGAAAAATGTTCACAAGTTTCCTTGCTATTGACACTGTAAAAGATAGAAAATTTACACCAGTGTGCTAAGGGTTAACATGCTCCAACAAATTTGTTCTTCATCATCCATACATGCGCACACAGACATAAAAGCAAGAGTACAAGGACGCACGCACGCACGCACGCACGCACGCACGCACGCACGCACGCACGCACGCACGCACGCACGCACGCACGCACGCACGCACACAAGTACACCCTCATGTATGTACAGGTGCAACTGTAGGTAAAGTTAATGAATAATTAATTGCAAATTACGAGATGCAGATCACTGTCCAATAACTTGCCTGACGCAGATCACGTGCCAATGACCCAGATAAAAATACAGTGGATACGGCCGTTCAAGATCATCGGTAGTTTCGGATCATTGATTAAGCCCGTGTTTTTGCTATTTAAGAAACATGCTGTTGGATATTTTGAAACTAATTTGACTGGACGTTGTTGCTGCCATAGACAGCAACAGCACCCAGTCACATTAGTTTCAAAATACCCAACGGCTTCCCTAGACAGTTCTGTAAATTGATAGTCAGGGATCGATCGATCCCAACACGAGCTTGGTGTGGAAGTAGCTAAGCTAGTAGTGGGCGGGGATTAGCAAAAACTGGAAAGATCCACTATTTTCAGCATTTTAATTTATTTATTGGATTTTGAAGGCGAAATTGGTTTTGTATAGGTTTTTGCGTATTCTGGTTTAGAATTTGCTATTTTTGAAGCTGTCAGATAAACGGTTTAACCTGCCACGATTAGCGACGATTAACATAATTTAATCTTGAAAATCCGATCATTTCGGCGTGTGCCGAAAATGTTTCTATAGACAGCACATGTTTGTATGTCATTGATGGTTTTCACATTTTTGTTTTTAGCCTTGTCAAAACATGTCAATGGGAAAAGACTGGTTTAAAGATATTCTTTAATAGTTGGCAAAATGACATTTAAATGACATGATCCGGTCTGGAATTACCCAAAGTGATCAGAATTACTGGATTCAGTCGAGTCCTGCTATTGTGAAATTCTTCGAAATGCAACAGTCAAAATAAATCGTTTTAAATTAGTATCAAAATATTCAACTGTTTTTAAATTGCGAATTTATTGATGATATACAGTAGTACACTTGAAAATGCCACAAGAACAAAGTAGGTTGAAAATTATCACAAGTCAAATTAGTTTCAAAATATTCAATAGTCATTAAACTGCAAATTTATCAATGACATACAATTCGTTCACTTGAAAATATCACTAGGAGAAAGTAAATCGATCAATTTCCACAGTCAAATTAGTTTCAATACAGACTCAAATATTCAACAGTCATTAAGCTGCAGAATTATTTACAATACAATTCGTACACCTGAAAATGGTACTAGGAGAAAGTAAACAGTCAAACTAGTTTCAAAATATTCAACATTGAATTGAGCATTTTCGCCGGTTGATCAGGTTGGGAGTCTTTAGGGGCGATTAGTATTCATATGTGGGCTGGTGGCTTGTTAAAGGTAAATTATCAATTTACTTTAAATCATAAATTATTACTAAACGTCTGTATTAATTATTGTATGGTTTTTCCATGAATATATATATTTGAGTTGTTACACTCAAGGGCCTATGGCCTATTGTGGCAAATAAATATCTATATCTATATTTGCATAAAGCACACATATGTGCCCTCAAAATCTAACATGTTAGATTTAAATTATTCTATGACTAAATTCACAGTAAATAATTGTTTAAGTAGTGATCCGAAACTGCCTGAAACTGTACATGGATTGATATGCAAATAAATGTATATTTATACACACGCGCGCACGCACACACGCACGCACGCACACACGCACCCGCCCGCTCGCAAGTACACTATTGCAAATGGAATCACACAGAATTAAGCAATAGATATTAGGGTTTACATGTTATAATAACTCCATATCTGCATGGCTAAAATATTTACGAATATAAAATCGCTTCATTTTGCACGAGGAAATTTATGCCAGCTTTTTGTACTTAACAATTCTGAACACTGTCCTGTTTTCTGTTCCTTATTTAAAATTGTACGTACAGTTGTATGTCTAGTCACTCACATTGTTAAAGAAGGTAAATTTTTTGAAAAAATTATTTTCAAAGAAACTTGTGTTTGACTCAAACCATGTATACCATTTACTACCAGGTAGGAGTCGGCATGTATATTTTTGCTAAATTTACCATATACTCTATATAAATTGCAAAAATCGAAAAGCCAACTCCTACCTAATAAATGGGATAAATAGTTAGGGACATCATGTACGTTTTGTGGAAAAACAATTTCCAAAAAATTAACGCCTATCGTTAAACACGCGTTCAAAGCATCCGTCAAAAAGGCGAGTGGTCTCTGTCATAACAGACTGGTCACTATAGCGATACGCCCAGATATTTGTGCGAAACCTTTCCTCCTGGTACATTAAAAATTCCCGAACTCCCTGACTATCAATTTCCAGAAATCTATATAGGTAAGCTGTTGAATATTTTGAAACTAATTTGATTGGGCGCTGTTGCTGCCTAAGGCAAATTAGTTTCAAAATATTCAACAACATCTTTATTAGATTGTAAAAACATACAATTCGTACAACAACGCTTAGTCCGTTACCAATTATGCGTTCGTGACGTACTTATCTACGTCATTTATGACGTCATTCTACACGTCACATAGTTGATTATGACGGGTTGCTAAACTGGAAAGGTCCATTGGGCGATGTGTAGCCAGAAATAGTATTCTTCTGATTACTGGAGCGTGGTCGAAAGCACAAGCATTCCAAAATATTTTGCTGACGGAAAATCAGCTTTTTTCACTGCATGTTGTATTAGGTTTTGAATTTGAAACAAGACTGATTATCGCAGTCTGCAGATGTAGCAAAATGTTTATGAATCTTTGCGTTTAACTGTCTGATTGCCACAAGTCACCGAAGATGAATTTCAAGTGACCGTAAGTCTGAAAATGCTGAACATTTTGAAAACAATTTGACTGAAAATTGTTGGTGGCTTAGCCATCAACAACTTTCAGTCAAATTGTGTTCCAGATATTCAGCAGGTGAAGAGTTGTGTCCCCTGGAAAATGTCTGCAAAAATTCAGCAGTAAGATTTCCAGGCACCAGTTGAAACTGATGCAGAATTGTTATTGAAAGCCAGATAATTAATAAATTAACTGCTAATGTATATTTTTGAAATTACTGCTGCTAATAAGACTTGTAATAGTAAACTTAGTTGTATGTACACCACCGTTACTTGTATGCCAATAAAACCAGACTTGTACACGCAGTGAATTTTGTTGTTTCTACACTGAGTTGTGTGCGCGGGTATGCGGATCCATGACATGTTAGCTTTTTATTTTGCCGACAACGAAAGATATCCAGGCTTTAGTAGCTAAATGTTGATACAATTCTACAGCGTATGATGGCTGTCATGATTAACTTTTCAACCAATCAGAAAAAACCTAGCTTGTCTGCCTCGTATATACCCTCAGTCATAGAGGTGCCAGCTATAGCTTGGCGATGTGGTATAAAAACAATCGTATAGGTAAGCTGTTGATTATTTCGAAACTAATTTGACTAAGTTGTTGCTGCCATATGCAGCAACACATTCAAATTAGTTTCAAAATATTCAACAGGATGAGTATTACAAAATAAAGAGTGAAAATGTGAAATGCATTGGCACTTACATGAGATCACGCACTACCGCTTGAGTGGCGATCACTGTTCAACATTTTACGCGATATTACAAAGCAGATAATTGTGATACAGAAATGGGAATGTGACAGGATATGAATGATATGGAATCTATAAATCATAATCTATTGGTACAATACAACATCTGAGACGAGATTAGCATCACTAAATATTGTTTGGTTTTATATGCATTTTTGCTGATTATGATCGTTTAATTGCAGCTTGTGACATGCAGATTATCAAGATAATGGGCCTAAGAGACAGCAAAATTTAGGTCTCATGATAAACGTGGTGTGTACGTGCATGTTTGTATATGTGTGTCTGCGTGCGTGTGTGTAATATAAGTAGTCCGTCTGTAATAGTGTACTTGATAACAATGACGTAGTGGAGATTACGTATCAGCGAAACGAGTCTAGATTCAGCATAGCTATCTCCCTTGGTCTACAATGTCGGTGCTTTTGGTTATTGTCTCGCCACCGAAGCCGAAAGAGAGACGGGTATCACTTTTCCGACGGTGTCGATGGCGTCAACATTAAGGTTCTGCGTTTAGCAAAGCTTCTCAGCTTATATTTCAGGATTGGTTAAGCCTATTGCAACTAAACCTGGATACAGTTACCTATAATCAACGTCAAAGAGCAATGCATTAGACCGTAACTATCTGCTTCTGAAGTATCCAAACCATTAACACTACGTAATCGATACAACAATATATTAGATGAATACATAGCTCCAAATACCCGTAAAGAAATCAATCCTACCCATGAACTACTCTCTACTGCGTCCAGGAGCAAGGATAAAAGAAAAATACATACTGGACATGCTCAAGGCAAAAGAAAAAGAAAATTGCGCTACAATTTGACCAAATTATGACCACAAACAATCTGATAATAATTTAAATAATAACAAAGATGGATCTATCAAGCATGATCACCGGAACATGTCTAAATCAATCTAAAATATATGTACATTGTATATATACCAATGCTGATAACTTAATAAATAAAAGGGCAGAATTAGAAGCAATAGTACATAACGTCCATCCAGCACATTTTAATTACTGAGATTTTTCCGAAAAACAGCTATAAGTAACAATATAAATCTGTGAATTACAGATTGATGAATACAACCTGGAAATCAATAATACGCCCAAAAGAGGAGTTGCCATATACACCCACGAAACAATAAATGTCCAATATTGCGATATAATAAACAATGACTCCTTTGACGAATCTCTCAGGTGTTCCTGGACGACTAAGCAAAAAGAAAAGATATTAGTTGGGTGTATATACAGAAGTCCTTATTCAGATATATCAAACAATAATTACTTATCAAATCAGCTGAATGTTATAGGAAAACATACGGCAGACCACATTTTAATAGCAGGGGATTTTTAATTTCCCAACCATTAACTGGACTTGCAGGCAGTACTGAAGCGGACAAATTTCTTTCAACTCTAAGGAAATAATTTCCTTCAACAACCAGTTACTAAGGCAACACGCCACAGAGTAAACAAAACCTCTAACATACTAGATCTTGTACTAACCAACAATACTAATGCTGTCTGCGAAATAACCCACCTTCCTCCTTTAGACAAGAGTGATCACGACATTTTGCAAATCTCATTGGACCCAGATTTATTAAGATCTACTAAGGAAATAGCTAAACCTAAATTGTTGCTGAATAGGGGGATGTATGGAGAAATACGTAACAAATTAGAGAGTGCTAACTGGCAGTATTTGTATGAACTCGATATCAGAGAAGCGTGCAACCACCTACATGAAAGTCTAAGTATCCTGAAGAACCAATATCTAATAAACGCAATAGGAAAAAAGCTGTGTGGCTTAATCACAGTGCATCTCAATCACTCATAAATAAAAACAGAACATATAAAAAATACAAGAAAATAAAGGCACCAATGATTATGCTCTACCAAACTGCACGGAATAATGCAAGGTTATGGCATTGGGAATAAAATAGTTCAGTGGATCAAAAACTACCTAACTAGCAGGAAGCAGAGGGTAAAAATCAATGACACAGTCTCGGAGTGGGCAGATATCACTAGCGGCGTTCCACAGGGGAGTGTTATTGGACCTACCCTGTTTCTAATATACATAAACGATTTGCCTGATTTAGTCACATGCTATTGCAAAATCTTTGCAGATGATACGAAAATATATGGTAATCCACTAGCCCATCATATACAAGATGCCATTAACAATGTATGTAACTGGGCACACACATGGCAGCTAACCTTCAACACAGCTAAAACCCACGTACTACATTTTGGCAGAAACAACCCCATCACTAAGTACTATATGACAGATTCCACCGAAATACAGAAAATCGCAATGCCAGGAAGTGAAAAGGACCTGGGAGTGTATATCGATGAAAGTTTAACATTTGACATACACATCAATACTATGGTGTCCAAGGCTAACCAAATACTAGGAAACATAAAAAGAACATTTCGACACATAAATCCTAGCATCTTCATTTTACTTTAAAAATCCTTGGTGAGACCAATACTAGAATATTGTAATTGCATATGGTCGCCCAGGTTCAAAAGACAATCCCAACTAATAGAACGCGTCCAGCGTAGAGCTACAAAAAGTATACCAGAAATGAGAAATTACAGCTATCCAGAACGACTTACCATGCCAAACTTAATGTCATTAAAATTCAGGTGTGTCCATGGGGACCTAATTGAAACATAAAATCATACACAATCAATACAACATTGACAAAAAATACCTTCTTCACACCCTCCACCAATGCTCAGACTAGGGGACACAAACTTAAGTTATACACACAGCGTAGCATTAAGGATGTTCGTAAATGTTTCTTTTCGACCCGAGTAGTACCATACTGGAACTCACTAACAGCTGAAGCTGTAGGGGCACATACTCGTGAAGTATTTAAAATAAAAGTAGACAATCACTATATAATAATAATAATAATAATAATAATAATAAGTACATTTATACCGCGCGAAACTCCATGCAATACGAGAAAACATTAAATTTAATTTAGTGAATAAGATTGAGTGAATAGGACTATGACTAGAATCTACATACATTCAGAACAATAACAAGCCATAGGCTTATGTTCTGTGGATATGATGATGAATTTAAATATTCATGCTACATGTACACATGAATCAGCATGATAATGTTGGGGTCACAAGATCAAAGGTCCAGGTCACTGTGACCTTGATACAGAACTGCTTTTTCAACATTAAGTTTTTGCGTTTAGCAAAACTTCAGCTTATATTTCCTGATTGGTTAAGCCTATTGCAACTAAACTTAGATACATGCTTACCTATAATGATAGGAAGCAGCATGACGATGCTGGGGTCAAAGGTCAAGGTCGGTGTGACCTTGATGCAGAGCTCTGTTATTTCAACATCAAGTTTTTGCGTTTAGCAAAACTTCTCAGCTTATATTTCAGGATTGGTTAAGCCTATTGCAACTGAACTTGGATACATGGTGACCTATAACGTTAGGAAGCAGCATGATGATGGGGTCACAAGGTCAAAGATCAAGGTCACTGTGACCTTGATACAGAGCTCCGCTTTTTCAACATCAAGATTTTGCGTTTAGAAAAGCCTTTCAGCTTATATTTTAGGATTGGTTAAGCCTATTGCAACTTAACTTGGATACATGGTTACCTATAATGTTAGTAAACAGCATGATGATGTTGGAGTCACAAGGTCAAAGGTCAAGGTCATTGTGACCTTGATACAGAACTCTTTTATTTCAACATTAACTTTTTGCGTTTAGCAAAACTTTTCAGCTTATTTTTCATGATTGGTTAAATCTATTGCAACTAAACTTGACTATGTGCTTGCCTATGCTGTTAGGAAGCTGCATGATGAGACTGACGTCACAAGATCAAGGTCACTGTGACCTTGATACAAAACTGCTTTTTCAATGTTAAGTTTTTGCGTTTAGCAAAACCTCTTGGCTTATCTTTCTGGATTGGTTAATCTTATTGAAACTAAGCTTGGATAAATTGTTACCTCTAATGTTAGGAAGCAGCTTGCTGACACTGAAGTCACAACGTCGAAGGTCAAGGTTATACTGACCTCTACAAAACTTTGTTACTTTTCAGTATTAAGTTTTTAGGCTTAGCAAATCTTATCATGTTATATTTCGGGATTGCTTAACCCTAATGGAACACAACTTGGGTACATGGCTACTTATGCCAAGAGGATACAGGATGGTGACCTGGAGGTGACTTGGTCAAAGGTCAATGCCATTCTAATATTGCTATTTAATCTCTGCTTTTTCAATCTTAAGTTTTTCCATTCAGCAAATCATTTGTATGTCAGGATTTGTTAATCCTAATGGAACTAAACTTGAATATATTCTAACCTATAATGTTAGGAAGCAGCATCATAACACGGAGGTTACAAGGTCAAAGGTCAATGCCACTGTGACAAACAGGAGACAGACGAGACATTTAGTTCTCCGGAATTCTTGTTCAATAACCTCACTTATAATGGATGTTTTACTACCATTGCTTTTGTCTACCGACATATCTATTTATTTGTTTATTAGCTCACCTGGCAACAAGAACTGGACTGTAGGCCCATAGCACGCACGTAGGTAACTTCTGTGTCGACTATTTTCGTATCACCCACATTGACATGCTTACGGGATAATGTCATGGTTTTCACTCTCTGGTATTTTGTTATAAAATCCAGCAGGCCAGTTTTTCTCAAATGACTCCATTTGTGTTTTCCAGATTGAAACTGTGTTGTCAACATTTACAGACGGGTGAGTAACAACTTTACAAGAATCAATATTAACTAGAGGATTTATACAAAACTGCAATTTCTCGCAATTGTTTCCGGTCCTGTGCATCAGCCTTGATTCTGGGCTCTGTTTCCTCCTTGTGATAGGTTTGAGCAGGAGGTTGCTCCTCCCTCATCTGATTTAGATTATGCACGATGCTGCTGCAGCTATGTAAACTGTAGGTCCATGTTTTAAGGGTGTCTGGGTTGAGTGTAACTCCAATTATCCCAGTACGACCATAGCCATGTCTCATGAAGGTAGTCTCAATTACCATGTCGCTCCATATGCCATTGAACATTCCAGCATTATGGTGCATTGTATAAAATGTTTACGAACTTCTTCATGGAGGCCTTCCACTGATCGTAGATAGTGCAACGCATATTGTGCATAGTTGGTACCCTCCCGGAATGAAGATAGCTATCATTTCCATAAGTGTCTCGAGGTGGAGCGCCTAGTCTGCTTCTCTCTCAGCTCGAATGTATTTTATTATCGTGAATACTGGTCTGATCAGATATTCTACCCAACGCTTTGCGGTCCTGCTATTTGATGAAACAGCATACAGGGTATGTTTGAGATCTTGCATATTCCGTCAATCATGCTTTTCAGAAAGAGTTCGTAAGAGTTCTTCTACCAGCATCTGAAAACCTCTGACATTCTGTGGAAGCTTCTTACCACTGAGCATTTTTAGCACACCAACAAATGCGGCACTTGGAATTTCCACTATACCAGTTTCAGCCATAAGTATGCCAATACAGCTGCAGTAACTCATTAAGAGGTGCATGCCACCCAATCTCAAATGCATGTCAGTAAACGTGTCAGAGTTCTCCCAGAGAACATGTAATGCCGCTTGATACAGTTTCTGGTCAGCTGCGAAGACTACATAAACTTACCCTACACTCTCTGATATAACTTTAACCTTTAACATTTCTACCACCATGGTTGCTGGGTCAGCTGGCGGCTTGTCTATTAGCGGAAGGTAAACAACTTTAGTTCTTTGTTTCAATGAATGACCTTGTTCCCAACCCAAGTTGGTGTTATATCAATTGAATTCTGGGCATTTATCACTACAATGAATATCCTGAAACAATGTGAAATCGTTTGCATCAGCTGTCATTCATGACACATCCTTGAGAGTTTGGAAATCTAATGGGAGTGATGTAGGTACTTGTGGCATCTTTGGATTCTTTTGGCCTCTGTAGTATGTAATGTCATCATTCTGCCCATCGGTTATCAGCTGAGACATTTGATCTTTGCTGAGTCGTCTGATGGTGTCCTCTTTGAGAATACTTTCTTCATGAGTTGATTGTGTAATTATCATAGCAATGGACTGTGTTGATAACTTTCCATTTGGAGGAGCTTATGTCCGTATCAAAGTTGCCAGTCACTACCTGAACTAAACTTTGTTTGCGTATGATATTCCGTGTTACAAATATCGACATCGACCACTACGCTGCTGATTTTTCGAAGTGTAGGAGTTCATCATAACTACACGTAACCCTATAGTCATAGACTCCCTAAGTAACACACATAATGTTAATTGAAGATTTGTTGATTATTTTTTTATAACACTTGTCACGATGTTTCCAATCAGTAAGGCAGGCAAGGATTTTTCTAATTTCGGTGACACGGCGGCAAACATTATTTCTAATGTGTTTGACACAGAATTTGCAGCTGCTTTTAATTTGAAAATTTCAGATTTCTGCATCAGCGTTCCAAGGGTTAATGGCAATATCTTGCAGAAACTAAATCATGGCACTTATACAGAATATCTCCACTAAGATGATGACACCTTGACCGGATAAGATCTTTCGACAGACATACACGTAAGTGAGCGGACAGACCGACACAGACGTCATGCACATCACATAATAACTTGCAGATGCAGAGAAAATATGTGATCTGTCTGTTAGGCGAGAAAAAAAAGATTAGGTTTGACACTTTTGATCCCTCTTCCCCATTGAAAAATGTAGTGGTTTGATTGGCGTCTGTCGACTCGCTGATTTACGCTCCTCATTCATGGCTGGTTTTATTTTAGTCTATGATTGGTAACTTCCCTAGTTTTTACATTGGTACGCATTTATATTTACCCCTGGGTGGAAAGAGGCAACGAGGAGTGAATGAGATTGTCTATGTTTCCACCAATTGCTCGTCAGCCACCTAATCGCCTGACAATTGAGATGTGTTTGAACCCCGACGGCTGATTACCAGTCGACTAACGCTACAGCCAATCGTCTCCCTCTGCTTCAATTCTCTTACTTCCCCATATTTATGCAAGGTCTGGATATGTTGGTACTCGCCAGACTGACAAGTGTTGCCGCATTTAGTTAAAGCAGGATCTACACAGTTTTAAAAGATTCAGACATTCAGCATTGCCCACCTCACGTATCACGGATTAAAACGTATCACTAGTTTTATGTGGAGTCTCTCCGCTACCAGACCTACCAATTTTACCTATTAGACATGACAAAAACACACCTCAACCAGTTTGGTTAGGTTAAACACATTCAACCCATTAATCCTTTCACGCTGCGTTACAATGAATATCACCTCCAAGGCAAATATTAGTAATCTGTTTGATATGCTGGGGCTATTTCGACCAAAAACTGTCTGTTTCAGGGGCGGAACAGCTCCTAGTCAAAACAGCACCAGCATTGACAGACACATATTATTTTGCTCGGTCAAGAGGCTTATTTGCCTTTGCAGATTTAAAGGGTTAATCCGTCACTTTGGTGGTTACATTAATGGTGATTAGTGTATTGTGCATGGTCACGGTGTGTCGGATACCATAGAGGGTCTATGTGGTCAGCGAAATGTGTAAGTGTAAAAAATTTAGTATTTCTGCTTTGAATTTCTCTCTAAAGATTCGACAATATATGCTTAAAATCTCTGATTTGTACTACGATCGAGAACCTTAAAACAGTCACCAAGCTATGTCAGTGCACAGAATTCTGTCAATTATTAGTGCAGTCGGATTACGTAGGTGGTCCCACAGACCTGTAAGGGAACTGCCTTCACTAGACAGTTGTGTGAGATGACATCTCTAAAAAACAACTGGTGTCGTCATGCATGCACATTCCGTCCAAAATGGGATGTTGCGCATTTTGTATTCGAATTCGTCAGCCCGGACCGTGAGTAGGAACGTATTAGCTAGCACTGCACATGTTTACACATACCTTAGCGTTGCGATGTATTTTAGGCCTGTAAAATTCTCTAAGACAACGTTTTGGATAATTTGCCGTCACTCGCTTGTTCAATAACTGACAAATATCCCCCAAAACCATCTTCTCATCAGGATTCTGAAGTTATTTTCAGATTTTCTATACCATATAATGTCATGGACATATCTTAAAATTAAAAGATGCCCATCACAATGCAGCTGGACAGTGCTGACCTAGAGTCACAGACCGGCGCAGCCCAAATTGGTGTGTGCCAGCTGAATAAACAAAGACTCCCGGATGTGGAGGGAGTCACGTTACCCTCCTGGCTGGTATATAAGCCACCTCGAGTGCTGCATCTACAGGAAGAGCAGCGTACTGCGACATGGGTATGAGGCAGGGAACCTATGCATCTTGGGTTGCCAACACTGTCAGCTGCGTAATCAGCCCACTCATTGTTTGGTGCAACGTTCTCAGCGCTTCAGCTGAACAGCGAAAAACCCAAGACTCGTGGACCACCTGCTCGTGCCAAATTCTTGGATCCCACTGATAGACTAGTGGGATAATAATTATATTCATTCATATTTACACCAGCTGCATCCCCTATATCTGAGCTAAGAAATTGAATGTCAGAGCACTAGGCTAGTCGCTTCAATGAAGCAAACCCGGTTGCAGTCCATGACCACACGGCTCCGCTACTCTTAAAGTGGCCTTAGCTCCAACTTATAAAAAAAAAGTTGTCTTGTCCAGTATTTTTACTTTAATCTAAGCAAATATGGGTGTAATTACTACCAGCAAAGAATTAGAGTAATTAGGGTATCCTAAACCCCTCAAATTTTATGTTTTTTATAATTCCAACGCGCGTTTCTATTAGAAATTTAAACAAACACATGATCTGTGAATAACAAGTAGCAAGCACCCTAATGGCAGAGAGGTAGACTACTGCATGAAAAATCAAGGCAGCCATTGGCTGCCAGTTAACAGTTTGAATTTTATTCATCAATCTCTGGTAGTGGATGGTGAAACTTGACAAGTTCAGAAGTTAAATATGCTATAAACAAAATACTGCCGATTATTTTGAAACCAGTTTGCCTGAAAGTCATTGCTGCCTCAGACAGCAACAACTTTCAGTGAAATTGGTTTCAAAATAATCTAGACTTATATTTAGCTCATTTGATGATCTATAGCAGTATCTAGGTCGGCATTGAATTTTCTGACCGATGAAGCTGCAAGGACAACTTGACTGGCTGGCTGTCTTTATGCCAGTACTAGTAGGCTACTATTACTAAGTAAGTTAGAGAGTGAATTTCACTGACATTCTCTACAGTCCATGTATCAAATTAATGTTTACATTTTTATGATCACAGAATTCCTAATTTACATTTTATTGTTTATTAACATGCCCCACATATAAGAAATAGTGGTCAAACACTATTATTGACTCCCTAGAAGCATGTTATGCATACAATTCCATATATTAAATTTAGAAGCTTATGAACTAATATCTCTTTAAGAATGGCATCCTGCTGCCAGAACGTGAGTGACGTCTATCATCGACACCATCAGGCCGCATGAACTGCATCACACTAGTAATCAGTCGTCACCATGAAGTGGGTATACGTTTGTAACTCTCCTCACCTCTTATCATCTCTTCATCCTCATCAACTGACTGACTGTTCTTCGTGTGTTATATCCAACTTGTATTATAATTGTATCGTTTTGAGAGCTGCATACCACGCTCTCAAGGATCACTGCGGAATCTGCCTATATTGATTTTTCGTCATCGGTACGCACGCCGATATTACTGTAACTCAACTGTAACCTTATGATTTATAACTGTATCGGATTAATCTCCTAAACCACGCTGACAAACCACTTCACGAATGAGCTGAACCTGTCTTAAATATTAAAGCGCTGCTAATCTCATCTCAAAGGTTGTATTGCACTAAGAGATTATGTTTTATAAATTCCATATTATTCATATCCTGTCGCATTCCCATATCTGTATCACAATTATCTGCTCTGAAACATCGTTTAAATATTGAACAGCGAGTGCCACCATATTGTCTCCTCAAGCGATAGTGTGTGATGTCATATAAGTTCCAATGCATTGCATTTAGTATATAATAATTATCTTATAGAATAATTTGAAACAAATTTAACTTTGCTGCTGCCTTTGGCAGCAACAACTTTCAGTCAAATTAGTTCCAAAATATTCGACAATTTACGTCTATGATTGCTATTTACACCACATGGGCAAACTATAGATGGTACCTCTATGGTGTGTAGGTGTCGTTAGCGTCGGTCACTCATATACCATTCAGAAAAATGTCAGCTTGTGAAAATAATGAGTGTAAAAACAAATTGACAGGTGCGACTGCTGATATGGCGATGAGCGCTTTTTCTCTCAGTTTCCGTAACCTTGACCACTCGAACCTTCAGACAGATAAAATTGTGGCCTAAATCTATATATTCGGCATCATTTCCCGAAATGAAAAACTCAAGTGGGGCCTTGTTATTGTTTGATATTGTGTTCACTGGTTGGTAAAGCTGCCATACCCTTCATCCATCGTTGTTAGAACAGGTTTAACCGTAAAAAGATCTAACTCAGGTTTCGTACAGGGTTATACGCTAGAGTTAATCATTTTGAGAAAATTTCAGTTTTCTCCCCCACTCTTTTTGTAACGCGTATACATAGCTGTGATCTCTTAACTGTTCTGGCTGGAAATGTAGGTTGTCTGATTCTTTTCACTGAAGGCTCGCCTAAACGACCACATAAACCAGCAACTGTCTCTGGTATAAGAGCCGTTCCTACAGCCAAGGCTTGTGATTTTGCAGCAGATTTAAAATCTTCTCCAGTCATCAAATCACTGGCTAATCCTATCCCCTCAGATAATGCCCGTTTTCCTAGACTTTGCCCTACGTTTGTTACTATGCGAAAAGTGGATCTTAACAGACTACAAAGAAATATTTCCACGACCATGTCCTCATTGATGTCGTCAGCCTATAAAAACTACTAAACCACTCCCAGTTTGGGTCAAATAATAGTTTTGAATGGCCAACATATCCAGTCTATAGGCATGTCGCATCTTTATTTGTATCTCTTTATCGACTGGTAACTACAGCAAAACTAATCCATAACTTTTCTCAAGTGTAGTTTTAATATGGACCTTCCACTTACAAAGAGTATTTGACGTCCAAGAGAATTTGTCATACGAATCTCAATTGTGTCAAAGCTAGTTTTTGACATAGAGAGGTAATGCACATAAACGAATTCCCTTTCTATCAGTAGGTTTTTCTTGAGGAAAGTCAGTACTCTCAGTAGTGGTGCCATAGTGTCTCCAATGATGTTTGCCTGTACAGCATCAGAGTAAACATAAAGTAACTCTCACGCCGTGGCTTCACCCGCATAACCATGATAAATATATTGGTTTGAACCAGAAAGGTTTGTATCATAAAATCCAAATAAATCATCTAGTCCTCGTTCAAACTGTGCCGAAAACTCAGGTGCTAAGCATACTGTTACTCTAGAATCTTTCTCTTTGTTGTAAAAAAATTGTATCCCATCTTTGTAGAAAGGCAGTGAAGTTTTTATATCATGCGTTATTCAATGGAGTAAAATCCTTTTTCAACTGTCAAAGATCTGATCGAATCTGATTTTTATGATTTTCCTGAATATTATAGTTTAATGTGAGAGTATTTTTTGGATGGTCAACTATGAATGTGGATATTGAATACCTACCAGTCATACCTCCCACCTTCCAGGAAAAGATAACTGTCTTGCCAGCATTGTGGTAAACTTGGCAACTGCGTTGGTTGGAAAATATTTAAGTGACGAGTTACTGGGTAAGGTGACATGTATAGAAATGGTTTGCATCAGTAGTCGAGGGGTGCAGGTAAAATATATCCTAAGCATCCAGAGCAAAACAAAGCGAAATCAAAATTCCTTCTGCAACATTATGGAGGCTCAAGTTAATCACGCATGTTAATACAATTATGTAAATTAACATGACCTGAGCTATACACATAATTTCCTCTCGCGATAACTTTTCACCACAAAATGTCCACACACACCTGTATTTGACTACATTTTCTTCAGACATTTTAAACAAAGTCGCTTTGAAATCCAGGAACTAAGTTTTTCATGATAGTCCAATCACTTAGCAAAATATTCGAGCTGTCATCTTACTTTTCTTGTTTTAATGATTTTTTCTATTTTATATGTGGCTTTTTTCGTGGTTTCCAAAACTTTTTGTAATTCTTCGGAATAGAAAGTTCCAATTAACATTTCATCATTATAATCATTTAGTTTGAAACTGTTTTTCCTAAATGCAACCTTTTCATTCATAGTGAAATTTTGTTCAGACAATGCTGGTCGGAAACCCTTGTTGAAAGATGCCTTCAATTCTGAAATCCTAACTTGGTCACCAAATTTTAAATGTAATCTTATTTTCTTCTTGGATGTTTTGTTATTCTCAAATAAATTACGCCAAGTAATGAACTCGTTACCCCCATTTTACAGCAGATGGTTTCATTTTTGTGCTACTGTGATTTGAGTTATTACAACTCTTCACGATATCAGACAACGTCAATATAGTGTGTGCTAGCATTATAGGTGATATAGCAGCATATTTTATTTTCTATCATTCGCTGTACCGCTCAGCCAGAGCCTTATTTTGTGAACTGAAGAAATGTATGCCATCTCCCTGCAGTAAATCTCTAGGTTTTGAATTTACGAATTCACCACCTTTATCAGTTTGAATGGAGTCCTGACGTCTTTCAACGGATGTGAACAAAAATTTCACACCATTATTATCAAAATGATGTTTTGCCGATAATGGGACTACCCATAATTATTTTGAGAACACGTCAATAATGAAAAGTAAATATTTCATGTTATTATTTTCTTTTGCAAGAGAAACCATGTTACTGAGATCCATTTGCCAAAGTTGATCGAGAGCTGTAACTCTGATTCTATCACGTTTTAATTTTATCCTTTGAGATTTATGTACCGTGTATGTTCACTGATTAGCCAACCATTCAGTAATCTGTTTCTTAGGAATTTTTTCCTTGAACGACTTATACAACTTTTCAATTCCGCCAAAACTAACTGGATGTTTCGGATCATAATATCTTGAAGCAAGCTTGACCATTTTGTTTTTCTTCATGATTTAATGTCTCATCCAAGAACTAAAGTTTCGGGTCCTGCTAGTTTGTCTTACTGGCGATTTTTCGGCTGTCTGGGTCTACTTTCTGTAAAGCTCACGAGCAGTGATTTAATTACCAATTCTATCGGAGTTTTAATTATTGAAATTTTTAATGGTTTAATTTCATGAATTTCTTGCCATTTATTGGCGTTCGCGCAATTTGACGTGGAATGTTTAACGAATTTAGTAGATTATTAAATGTTTTAGTCGCTTCTACATCAAAGCTTTTACAAGCTCTTATATAATCATTAATTATTCTCCCAGGAGTAACCACTTGTGATATCAAATCAACCAATTTACTGTATGGAAAGATTTTCCCATCAATGGTCACCTGGTTATTCTGGTCAACTCAAAACCTGTCAGTTTTCTGTACAATTTTAAGCAAACCTTCACCTTCCGGATGTACTCTTTTGGGTAACAAACGTAACACATCATCAACAAGTGTGTTAGTGAAACCTAATTGGGATGAAACAGCATGGGGTGTTGTAGTGGGTGTAGAAGAAGAATTTGATGTCGAGTAATCAGGATTTATAGGCTGTTTACCGTCTGCATAACCTCACTGTTCGGCAAACAATCTAAATTTCTGTAACCCTTGTGAATACAGGACTGCTTTCACTGATGTTTGAATGTCATTGCGCTTAAGAATCATACAAATCTCATCATCCAAGCTGACAGCCTTATGTAAATAATGATTACTGCTTGATAAGATGATTTTCGATTTTGTTCGATGATTATCAGTTAAGTTGTAGGGGACCATAGCTATCTTTTCAGCAACGTCCATTTTAACCATGAGCATACAATTTTCCAGTGACTGGTACGATTGTGCTTAGGAGCGCACCTAAAAATCCACCACTTTTTGCAAGATTTTTCTTCTTGTTTCAAGCCCAGTTTTTTATTGCTTAGTTGTTGTAAGTTAGGTTTATATTGTCTGAGTCTTTTGTAACTGTTCTTAGGTACCTTTATGTTTCCTTGTAACACAACACTCATAAATGGCATGAATCGTGGCTCTGTCAGCATTTTTTATGATTAATCTTTGGATCTTAGGTGATGATTTTGCCAAATTCCGTAAAATATAACGATGCTTCATTATATTTCCCCATGCCATTCTTATGTCTATAACCAGTGCAAATCTCGTTCTGGAGAAGCTAACTGTGGAAGCGTAGATCTTCAGGGGTGATTTGTTTCAAGTCAATAACAAGAAATGAATATGGATTGCTTGTTGCATCCTTATAAAGTTCTTGTAAAAACTTGCTATTTCCAGGGAACATTTGTGGAGCCAGTATTCTTATACAGGACGCATCACGAGCGTTCCTAAAAGAATGAGATAATGGCAATTGATTGATATATCCCTATGCTCATTTCCTTTATGGAAGAGATTCTGTACAATGTGTATCACACTACAATTCTCATGATGTCATCGTTTTGTAAATAGTTTTGTAACCCGCCCATCAACACTGTCCATTAAATTGTCAATGACAACCAGTGTTTGTGTGATTTTGTCACGGTCAAAGTCGAAACTTTCTGGAAATTCAACTTGCCCATAGAACGAATTGTAACCATCTTGCCAAGCACCATATCACCATATGACTCTCTCAGAAGTTGGTACGAACAGGAGATTTCTATTTTGAGTTAGCTGTTTTACTAACTCTGTTTTCCCTGATTGTGTAGGACATATTCATGAAATGACAGGAAAAACAACAAGTTCTTTTATATATATATATACCTAGCTAATGGGAAAAAACTAGAAACGATGTAACTTGAGGGTCGTAAACATTATTTCAAGTCTTTATGTTTTGGTATATGGAGGATTATGTACGTTTTTCTAATTTGGTTAATGTCACAGCTACGATATTTCTATCAAATCAGAACATGAACTAACATTTAAAAAATCTCTGTTTTATGAAATCTGTTATTGAGCATTTGCAATGAGAAACAATCATCAGCCATAATGGCGCCAAAATACAAACACATTAAAAAGAGTGGGAAACAATCAATCATTCTGACGGGGTGCCAAAATACAAACACAGCTGCAAAAAGAGCGGGAAACTATTACTCATTATGACAGGGCACCAATGCCATTGCGAAAAATCCAAAGCTATTTTTAGATCATTACATAACTCAACAAAAAAGCTTATTAACTATGGCGCCTACTGATCCAGCCAATCAGAAGTGGCGCCAACTGGTGAACCTAGTCAGCAGATTCTGACCGCAAATCAGAAGTGACGCCGACCGAGTAGGGCATTTCCATATTGCTGTCTACCGAGCAGAGCATTTCCATATTGGCGCTGACCGGTGTACCTAAATCAACAGTTTCTGACAGCCAATCATAAGTGGCACCGACCGAGCAGAGCATTTCCATAAGATTCAGACAGCCAATCAGAAGTGTCGGCGACCAGCGTACCTAGTCAGCAGATTCTGACAGCCAATCAGAAGTGGCACCGACCGAGCAGAGCATTTCCATAAGATTCGGACAGCCAATCAGAAGTGGTGCCCACCGAGCAGAGCATTTCCTTAAGATTTCTGATAGCCAATCAGAAGTGGTGCTAACCAAGCAGAGTATGTCCATAAGCTTCTGACCGCCAATCAGAAGTGGCGCCGACTGAGCAGAGCATTTCCAATCAGAAGTGGTGTGACTGGTGTACCTAGTCAGTATATTCTGACAGAAAATCAGAAGCTAGCATGGACAATGATTGACAGCTCAATGTCTGTTAGCCCTCAACAAGTTATTTCCAACATCACTTGCTCACAGGCAGCTGAAGAGTTTACATCGACTCGACTATTTCAGTACTAACTTCACCAATTCGCTACTGGATATATCAAAACGTGTGTTAATGGATCTACCACCATCCCTCCACCTCATGCCTTATCACACCCCCCTTCTTACCGTATGAGAAGTCATAAGCTAGGAGAGGATGTTGGTAGCATACAACTATTAATATTGAAAAAACCGTCCTTCTGTAGGCGGCGAGTTTGATTGGCTGTTAGCCATCTCACGTGACACTCCTTATATGGGTATGAGTCACGCCCCTATATGTCACGTAATCGCTAACAGCCTATCAAAATTGGCGCCTCTTGAGGGTTTATACTACTCGGTGGTAAATGGTCAGTCTGGGAGGATAGGTGGTGCTCGGGGGGGGGAGGGGGGGGGGTCCCCCACACCCTCACCACACCGAAAATGTTGGATATCTAGCTGCATTCAGAGAGCCTCTTATGCATTTCTGGAGGTAAATATGTACCTTTAGCTGGCTATGGAACTATCTGACTTTTTTTCTTCGACAAGTACACTTCACAAATCTCAAGGGAGAGGGGGGGGACTTATTGGAAACACCGTCTCCAACACGCCACCCCACCCCACCCACACCCCCATCCCCCGTGTAGGCTACGGCTCTGACCACCTCAACTCGTGGCTACAAAAGGTGACCAGAAGGCCTATCGACACTCGACAGGTTCGATTATACAAGCTTCATATATATTTAAACATATTTCGGCTATCAGTCATAACCTTGATGGCACCAGCCTCGTCGACTCCGAGCATACCTCGCATCGTTGCCCTGTCTTTGATGCCCATCCCCTTGTATACAGTCTTGGCCTTGTTAATGGCCGATTGTCCTACTGTATCAGTGTTCCCGATGAGATCTCGGGCTGGGATGGTACCTCGGTTCTCCCGTGCGTCTCCCTTCTCATCGAAGTCTAGGAAGGAGATGGGGGCAACAGTGTCATCTGAACCGAGGCGTGCCTCGCCTAAGTGAGCAATATCGCCTAGCTCTTTGCTTTCTAGGTCTGTGAGTGACAGAGTCATAGTGCTATTTACACTAGTCATACCCCCACTGAAATAGTTGGGCATAGGAGGACCACGCAGTCGGCCAATGGAATAGGTAGCAGTGCTCAGGGTACTGGCCCTCTCCGCAGGGGCATGCCTTGTGGGCGGTCCACCATTCCCGGGCATTGGCAATCATCAGGCCGCATGCTCGACTATGGGCTACACACCACCCTCCAGCACGCCATGCCTCATATGCTGCAGGGGTCTCGTCATCCATCTCTCACTATTCAGAGTGGTTAAACTCAGGCGACGTTGATCTCAGCCATTGCACTTGTTGCTAGCCCTAGAACCGCGGCCTCCATTAGTGTAACATGTTCACCCATGATTTTGGCGGCGGCAGTGTAGGCGGCACCACTGAGGGCGATCTTTGGGATGGAGCGAGTTATTCCGAGACAGTGGCCGGCCACCCCACTTACCACTGTAGCGAGGACAGCCGCAGTGGCAGCAGGAAGAACCTCAGTTCCCCCTGTCATCTTCACCACGGCCACATTCGCCGCCGCGTTACTGGCAACATGGACTGCCAGAGGGTTTGCTTTGGTCAGTAGCTTCTGGGTCTTGATTTGCAGCAGGTTTTCCACCTTCTGAAGACTCGCCTGGCTCTCGAGCAGTTGCTTCACGATCTGTACCGTTGACGTCATTGTTTATATAAACGCAGTTAAACTCCTGTGTTCCCTGTCGAGTGAGCTAATAAGATCTTCCCAGTCTGCAGCTGCCAGGTGTCCGGGTTGGTACTCAGGAATATTCATCTCTCTATTGAGACATCTTAAACATGTCCGGGCTTACGCTATGCGAGAAGTACTATGAGGTCTTCCGGACGGAGCTGAAGGCCTACAAGAAGAAGACGCCAGATGAGCTCGCTCAGCTCTCCGGTGCTGAGCTGACAGAGGAGCTGACAGCTATGAAGCTCTATCTAGGATTTGGTATGGGGCAGATCTGCTTCCTTGAATACCTTATCATGGGTGAGAGTATCGTCGAGCAGCTCCTGCGAGCTAAAGGTTTCTACAAGGATCCGGAGTATCTGTCAGATGTGTTCCAGCAGTTGCAGACCTCCATGGCCTCACCTGACTCAGAGCTGAACAAGGCTCTGCGATACTACAGGCTGGTAAAAGGATGCGCTGTGGAACCCTCCAGCCCTTGGATGTGCATGTTGGCAGCGTGTATAGGGGCTGTAGGGCAGGCCAAGCTGGCTCAGTGTCTCACCGTGGTCCCCATCGCTACTGACGAGAGTCAGGATAGTCTTATAGCTGATTTGCTAGCGGCGGAGTAGGCTGATCCCGAGCACCACGATAGCTAGGCCTGACACCACTCATAGAGCTGCCACGGGAAGCGGTGTCGTGTCGACTGGCTGCAGTGGCGGGGTTGGTGCTGCCATGGGAAGCGTCGTGTCGACTGGCTGCTGTGTCAGGGTCGGAACGACTATGGCCCATACTACGTGTAGGTGTGTTGATATCCGTGTTGAAACTGAAGTGGACACCGGGGGAACTCCCCTCGACTATCATGTTGTTATAGCCCCTGACTTGGAGGTCCTCGATGTTCACGATCATGTTGCTCGGAATCAACCGTAGGTGTGGTGAAATAGCAAAGTCAAGTTTGCGACGGGCCTTCTGCAACCCCTGCTGGAACTTAGCAATAAGACTGCTGGGATCTGCCCCGATGATCATATCCTCAACGAGACTGATGAACATGGCCTGGACCTCTGCTCCGCTGACACCATCTATGGAATGACGCAGCTTGGTCTGTGCTGTAAGGATGCAGTAGCACAGTGCTTCCAGGGGCTGGTTGATCTGAAGGATCCCTGCTGGTGTGAGGCCTGAGGTGGTGTGTGGGACAAAGTACTTCCACACATCTGGATAGTCCTGCCTGATTCCGGTGATGTGCATATTTTACACTATCGCTCCAGGGTCGGAGTCTGGATCGAACGAGAATGTCGCTGTCTTCCGACGGCCTACTCGTGAAGCAGGATGGAACTTACTCCACAGCCTGTCGTGGCACACCACACGGCAAAGTTCAGCTGCTGATTCCAGTATGAGAGTCTTGGAGCAGCCATCTAAGTATGAGCTTGCTTCACATCCTTGATGGTGATGGGGCGGTTGGTCAGCGGTCGTGGGTTGATGGAGAAGCTGGTTCGGGCCCGTCCATCCACTGATAGAGAACGGTGTTAGCTCTGGTATATCATCCAGTAGGCCTCAGGCCAGTCAAGGGTGTACTCAGGAGGGGCGGTTGGGTCCGGATGACTGTCGTGAGGTTCAGTGGGAAGGCCATCTATACTGGTGTTCTTAAAGCTACCGTACAGGCAGCACATTATTTGTAGTCGTCTCGACTCCAGAGACGGGCGAGGTCACCTCGCCATAGCCGTAACATCTCGTTTTTTAACTCTCGATATCAACCCGGCCGCTGGAGCCTTTGAGGTATTGCTGTCGTACTTTAGGTTTCTCAGTGCGGTACAGGGCTTGGACCTTCAATATATAGCGGTACTCTTCATCGGTGACCTGGCCATCCTCGAGAGCTTTGCTGACAGACTCGTCGATAGTCCGTAGCATACTCTGTGCTAGTGTCACGTATTTACCGCCCTCGTCAGCAGTCAGGGAGGGGTATAGTTCTGGTTGCTCCCGCCAGTCTGATTTTGCCATAGTATACCTAGAGATTAAACCTGCATCACCTGCTAATGAGTCGTCATAGAAGGGAGCTTTTTGGTCTTGAGACAGCTGTCTTTTAGAACGTTGTCATCCAGCACTATGTCGGGTGCCAGTAGCTTTCTGAGACGTGACATCTGGAACTTCACCTTATCACCAAGATAGTAGGTCCGCCGCTGGATGGCTTTCTTGATCTTACACTTCCGCGCCATCCCCTCTTCCCACTGTATGACCTCTGGCTCATCCTCGTCTGAGAAGACACCTGGCTCATCGTTGTATGTGAAGACATCTGGCCGATCGTCGTCTGTCAAGACTCCTGCATCCCGCTTACTCTCCTCCAGGGGGGCCTGCCAGTATCGGAAATTTTCCCTGTCCCTTCGCCTCCTTGCCCTGCACGCATTTTGTTGATACCAGATACTTGTTGACAGATCTGTTGCTGTGCGGGCATCTGTTCGTTTAAGACCGTTATCTGTGCAGGGGTTATGAAGGGGCAATCCTCTATCGGGTTCATCATCTCGGCCAAGGCCAGATATTGCTGGTATGATATCATGTTGTCATCAGGTCAATGAGTAATAAGAGTGTAAACTCTAAATGGGCGTCCGATATCCCATCCGTGCTGGCGTATATTCTCCCCTCTCCACTGTTGTGAAAAGGGATGGGAAAGTTCGAAAGCTCTACAATCGGGGATCATCCTTCCTCAGCTACATAGGTGAAGGTGTCTCCGTGACGAGGGTGGGTCACCGGATCGGGGTTACAGGTGGAAAGCTCCTGCTGCGCCGTCCATTCGATGGCCCAGAATAAGCTGTTAACCTCCAGGAGGGCATTCTACGGGTAGATGGTGTGTCACATGTCACCAAAGCCAAGGGTGCTGTTAAACAGCTTCAGTGAGTGGGACTCACTAGCCGCAAACGACTCATATAGTCCTAGAGCTACAATTCTTAGCTGGCAGAAAAGTGAAGCTGCTAGCCCCTGCCCCTGAGGGGATGAAGATCACTATCGAACCGGATGGAGCAGGGCTCGATCTGGCACAGATATTTCTTGAGGCGTTCACTCTGTTCAGTTTAATTCTTCATGTATAGTCAAGATGCCTTCTTGTATATAAGGCTCGCCGTAAATGGCAAAAAGCTATCTACCAGGACGCGCCGCGATAAATAATTGGGGCAAAAATTATCTACCGGAATGCGCTGGGACGTAGATAAATAATTGGGGCAAAAATTATCTACCGGAATGCGCTGCGACGTAGATAAATAATTGGGGCAAAAAGTTATCTACCGGAACGCGCCGTGACGTAGATAAGGCGGCGCGACGTAGATAGCTGTGGGGGCCACGGATCGCCGATCGGCTGCCCCAGGGCTTGAGATAGCTGTGGGGGCCACGGATCGCCGATCGGCGCCCAGTAGGGGCCTGCCTTGCGTAGAGAGGGCTGCGACGTAAATAGCTTTTTGTTCGATAACATTTCTACCGGGACGGGTCATGACGTAGATAACTTTTTTGTTCGAAAACATTTCTACCAGAATGGGCCGCAACGTAGATAACTTTTGCCCCATTTATTTATCTACGCCGAGCCTTATGTGCTTGAGGTGGTATCATTTTGACTCCGGATATACTACTCCATTGTTTCCTTAGGCTGCAATGGCTTCCAGTCAGTAATTTCAAAATATTCAACAGAATATGATATGCATCATAAAGAATGTACTTTTTCAGGAATTTGTCCTTCAAATAGTTCATGACTCTAATGTGCTTGCTAATGCCGAGTTTCATATGATGATATTATTACGATGTGCCACTAATGAAGAATAGAGACCTAATATTTATGGTTACAGTGAACATTAGCTGCATTTATGCTGTTTATTTCATGATATATCATCAACCATCCTGCCATATGACAACCTTTTAGTCTAAACTGTGTTTTTTTTATATTGATGTGGTCACCCGTTATCATTCAGCCCAAAGCACACAACTCTAATATGATCTAATGATGGCAACCTCTGTTGACATTGACCAAAGGATATCTATGCCACTGAAGAGGATGGCTCCTCTATGCTCAAGGATAATTTTCCAGGATTCATTAATGTTATTATCCGAAATCACTATATTTCATATTCCAATTTTAGCTTCTTCCCAACTAGCACTAGATGCTTTGCACAAAGATCTTGGCAAAGAATCTACTTAAGTTGCATTCTTCTAGCCTACAGAATCCACGCTTATCGCAGATTTCCTGAAACATTAATATTGACAACACGTTGAAACATTAATATTGACAACACGTTGGCTGCTTGACATAACGTTTCTTGTGACATATCTTCTTTGTTTATTTACATTTCTTAAAGCAGTGATAGGACATATTAAAGCATTGGACACCACACGCCCAGTAATAGCTGTATTAGATATCCCGCCAGAAATTGATCGTATTGTAAGTGCAGACATACAGAAACTATCTGTCATAAGCTATATTGATGCTCTTATCTGTCAAGATCAGCATGAAGCGAAACATGGCTCGAAATAACCAAATGTGACATGCACGAATAGAATGATAAATGGTTTGACAGAATCAGAATCAGAATCAGAATCAGAATATTTTATTGGCATGAATCTACATACATATAGATATAACCAAACATCAAGTGACGTGAAGTATGTACATGACGGACAGAATATGAGTATATGAATATATAAAAATATATATGTATATAAATATGCAATCTATATTATTTACTATTTACAGAGCACTGGAAGTTACATTATCCTATTGAGCGTAGAGCGTATTTATCCCAAGAATATGGCTTGGTAGTCCCAAAACGAAACGCAATGGGTCCGTAGGTCTACTGAAGTCATGAATGGTTGAGAAATACTAATTAATTATTTTGGAGAAAACTGCTCACACTAACCCTTTTAACAACCAATGAAATGGTAAGTGGATTCATTGAGGTGCGTTCAGGTACAATCTTTACGTTGAATATTTTGAAATTAATATGACCGGAAGTCATTATTGTAATGGCTTCCAGTCATATTAGCCCCAAAATACTCAAGAACTCTTGCTTGTAATGAGCCCTAGGTTCAAGTTTGGGATCCATTGACTTCAGATTGTGGGGTCCCTGTGACCTCGAAATTTAGATACAATAGGAAACAATGAGTATGGATATAGTGGAAGATTCTGGTGATCAGGTGAGCGGGCATTTAGCTTTTTTCAGACTTTTAGGAATTCAGATCGTTTCCTTTCATCATGCATTGGCTGACATATAGCAGGACAGGTTTGCACACCTC
The DNA here is from genome assembly GCA_034401795.1 of Chaetoderma sp. LZ-2023a. Lineage (NCBI taxonomy): Eukaryota > Metazoa > Mollusca > Caudofoveata > Chaetodermatida > Chaetodermatidae > Chaetoderma > Chaetoderma sp. LZ-2023a. The sequence goes on from CM067359.1 coordinate 83,381,691, forward strand.
TCACGCGATACGCCAGAATTACAAGACATGATGAAAGAAAATTTCTCAGTACCACTGAGGGATGTGAAATTTGGAAAATTGTTGCTAAATGAGGATTATAGGGCAGCTCTTTCCGTTTGATAAAAGGGACAATGGAGGACAAAATGCATCTCATCTTCTACAGCTTGAAGGTTACACAGCTGACAGAATCTATTTTCGGCTGGTGTTTTGGGAGAGGTATGTCTTCCCACTTCGATTTGAAGATTGTGCGCACTGACTCTGAGCTTAACGAAATGCCTTTTTCTATTGAAATTTTTCTCGGAGAGTAAAAAGTTTTCTATTTTAAATTTTGATTTGAAAGTTCTGTATGTTCTCAATTTAGAACCTTGTTTGGAGACAGAGAATGGTTGAATGAGATCCCCCCTGTTTAAGTAAGCAAACCAATTTTCCTGATATCTTGTCTCCATCATTTGCCTAAGCGCTGATATGGATTTAATTTTGCTAGCGCTTACATGATTTCTCCAGATTTCTTCTAGGCCAAAGTTACTCCATAGAGTTTTCATGAATGAGGCCCAATTTCCTAAGTCTGGTTGTGAAATTGATTCTTTGTAGGCTTGATAAACGATAGTCTCAGAGTCAATTGCACCCAATCTAAACCAGAATTTTGCTGCATTTGTAAGGAGTGTATTTAGCAAGGAAAACTGACCCAATTCACCTCTCACAGCTGCATGAGTAGTTTTTCTGTTGACTCCAAGAACATATTTACAGAAATTAATTAGGACTTTTTCCACAGGTACATTATCCCCCAGTTGCATAAAGTTATGGTTGTTGATCCCTTTAATGTAAAAAGGAGTCCAAGTTTCGCTGCAATATGATAGGATTGGGACGATTAATGAGTGGAACAGTTTAAATGACATTGGAATGCTGTTCCTGGTATTTAATATTTTAAGTTTAAATAACGCCTTGCGACCCTGTTCTGCAAGTCTCTCGCATGCTGCTTTGAAAGCGCCTGAAGGGGTGAAAATAATCCCTAAATAGCAATATCCTGGGACAATTTCTATTTGGGACCCCATGTATGAAAAGTGGTGCTTCTTTAGGAGGTGACCAGATTTGTTAAACACAATTACCTTGGTCTTATCTAGATTTACGGTTAGGTCCCATTTCCTGCAGTAGATGCCTAGCTTATTCAGAGCATTTTGGAGACCTCTAGATGATTCAGATAGTATGGCCAGATCATCTGCATACATAAGGCAGTTAACAGTGATGTTATGCAATTGAACAGGGTCGCAAGTATCATCAAATATGTCTGGTAGATCACGTAAATATAGATTAAATAGAAGTGGACTAAGAACACAGCCTTGCTTTACTCCTACTGAGGATGAAAAGCTGTCGCTGTGCCCATCACATACTTTGACCGCATATTTTACATCAGAATACATATTTTGGATGATGTTTAGAAAATTACCACCAATATCGGCTTGTAATAGTTTGTAAATTAATTTTTTCCTCGAGACAGTGTCGAAAGCTGACTTAAAGTCTACGAAGCAGCAGAATACATTTTTCTTAGAGACTGTGTTGACATATTTGTCGATTATAGATTTTAAGGATAGGACATGGTCAGCTGTCCTGGCATTTGGCCTAAAACCGATTTGGCATTGTGGAACAAGCTTGTGCATCTTAGCAAATTTTGAAAGCCTGATTTGTAGGACGCTGCAGAATAGTTTACAGAGATTACTCCCTACAGCGATTCCTCTGTAGTTCTCAGGTTTTGAGACTTCCCCATTTTTGTGTATTGGCGTTAACAGATTACATCGCCAATTCGCTGGGAAGTTACCTGAACGTAATATGTAATTGAACAATTTATGTAGGACGGGTATGAGTTGACTATGTCCAGCTTTCAGCATTTCATTTAAAATTAGGTCAGGACCGCAGGCCTTTCCATTCTTCAATTTAGATATAGCTTGAGAGATCTCAGCGGTATTGATAGCAAAGTTCAATTCATTAAAGATTTTATTTTTGTGCAAGTGTATGAATGAGTCAATTTTACTTTCGAGCTCAAGGTCTACGTGGGCTGAAGTACTGTTCACTAATTTCGTAAAATGGGATACCCACTTGGACATAGGACCGGCAAACATGTTGGTTTTGGATTTACAATCAGGAGATATGATTATCTAAATAACTGACTGACCCAACACAACCCTCACTTATTGGCCGATTAGAATTAAGTTTGAACCCTTTCAACCCTGAAATCCTTGTATCATTTTCAAGACAACCATGCAGGAAATATGGCCTTCATAGATAAAACTGACATGTTAGCAGTTATAAATAATATTTGAACAAGCTCGATAGAATCTTGGTAGCTGTGGGTGAATCTTGAAGAGTAGGTCATGCTGAGGTCACATTGACAGACTTTTGTTACGTTGCTTACCGTAAGCTTACAATGCATGCCTACACCAAGTATGATTACTGTTTACGAAAAACCTTTGAAACAACAGCTCGGAATAACCTATTGTGACTGACTGATGAACTAGCTAACTACCTAACTAAATAAGGAACATCGCAGTTTATTGAGTTTATTTATCACACATCTTCGGGACACTATGGCCATATTCCGCCCAAGTCTGGTCAAGATTTCTTCAGGAGAACGAGAGTTATTGACAAATTGTGCCTTTTAGGCACGAAGTTTTCAAAACAATATTTTTTTTACTTGGTCACAATGGCATCACCTTTTGGCCCCAAATTTATCACACATCCTCAAGATTCTATGGGCAACCTTTCCTCCAAGTATGATTACTGTATATGAAGAAAACCCTTGGAATAACAGCACGAAATAAGCTTTTGTGACTGACTAACTAACTGAAACTGACTAACCAACTAACTAACTAAGAGACATGTCGGTTTATTGAACTGCTATCCACAGAG